>VWZT01003978.1:0-183088 GCA_013397055.1 Pachycephala philippinensis
GGTCTTTTCCAACCTAATTGATCTTGTGATTCTACGATTCTGATGAGGGAGCTGAAGGCGTTTAACCTGGAGCAAAGGAGGCTCAGGGGTGACCTGATTGCTCTCTACAACTGCCTGAAAAGAGGTTGTAGCAAGGTGGGGGTCAGGCTCTTTTCAGAGAATCACAGAATAGCTGGAGTTGGAAGGGACTTCTTGAGATCATCTAATCCGACCCTCGTGATAAAGCGGGTTCACCTAGAGTAGGTTGCACAGGATTGCGTCCAGCTGGGTTTTGAATATTTACAAATAAGGAGACTCTACAACCCCTCTTCTTTGATCTCTTAACCTCTGCTTTCCACAAGAAACAAGAAGTAGGATGAGAGGAAATGACCTTAAGTTCTACCAGGGGAGGTTTAGATTGGATATTAGAAAAAATTTATTCCCTAAAAAGGTTGTCAGGCATTGAAACAGGCTGCCCAGGAAAGTGGTTCAGCCACCACCTGTGAAGGTGCCGATGTGGCATTTAGGGTCATGATTTAGTGGTGGACTTGGCAGTGCTGGGTTAATGGTTGGAATTGATCTCGAAGGTTTTTTCCAACCTAAATGGCTCTGTTATTCTAAGTTGATGTTATTTGAGTAGTGACATTTTTTTTTTCCTAAGGTCTTTAAATGAGGTATGATATTGTCTCTCACTTACGTAATCTGGTTTGTATTTATGTATTAAACAGATGAGAGTACAATAAGAATATATTCCTGTAGGGGAGAAGATAGCTGTGTTGGCTTGTTACATAACTGACCCTGCAGTAGCTACAATGAACAGTTCAGAAAAGGTAGTGAATGTAAGTTACAGTGTGCCTCTTTGTATGGCAAGGTGCAGTTTTCCTGCACTGAGTGAACAGTTGCTGAACATACAGACTTAAGCTTGTTTGCTGTGCAGTTTGGTAGAAATAGCTGTTTCTTTGCTTCTTGACAGGTAAGGAAATAAAACCTGAGAACATGATACATGAATCCTGCTGTGAACTGTAAATAAAGGGAGAATTGGACCTGGACTTGTTATAACCTTTGGATAATTGCTTTCAAAACCAGAAAAGCTTTTAATTCATATTAGTCAGTGAAGACTAATGTTGCAAACGTCTGTCCTTTATTGGAGTTTGGTATTGGATACTGTGGATTACCTTTACACAGAGATGTAATTTGTTCAGAACATTCTTCTCTTTCTATAGCTACAGTGCTTTGTCTCTAAACGTGCTGTTCTGCCTTCTTTTCCAACAATGCAACCTTATAATGTTTTCAGCTCAATACCTGACTTTAGCTATCCTAGCAGATAACTGGAAGGCTGCACTTGATAAAGGAGGAGAAATGTAATAGCAATCACAGTGTTGACACAAAGTAAATGAAGGACACAGTTTTCTAAAAAATGGAGTCATGTAATAGCAAGAGGATAAGAAAATAGTGGGACATCCAGTCTGCAGAGCTCCCCTGAGACTTTTTCTCCTAAAACTGCTTGGAGAGATGAGCACTTGCTTCCAGCCACATTCATGAGGATTTTTATGAATGCTTAAAATGCCATTATGGAGGAAATTAATCTGAAAACATAAATAATTTATGAAATAAAAATAGAAGAATAAAATGCAGGTTCAAAAAAGAACCTGCCAGAATCACTCAGATACAATTCAGGCTATATCTAAAGCAATATGAATATTTCTTTAAGGTGAGAATTGACTTATATTTTCTCTTGTTGTCCTTGACTGAAGGATATTTATATCTCAGAAAGTATTTAAAAGATAAACAGAACAAATGCATGAAAATAGTTTCTTAAATCCGTCTGTAATGTGTTCTCATGCTGTAGGATGAAAGAGGATAAAAGTTAGATTCTACCAGGCTTTTTGACTGTGCAGCTTTGTTCCAACAGAATAGTGTTAGAGACAGATATTTCAAAGCATAAAATACGTATATGCTCCTTAGCCTTTTTGTTGAAACTCCTCTTTAGTTAGTGGATCAACAAGCCTGTTACAGAGTTTCTAAGAACTGAGCATTAAAATGCAAATTTTTTAAAAAACTATTTTGTATTTGCTTGGTATTTCTCTGTAATGTTACTTTCAAGCAGCAGCAAATGTTGAATACAGTTCCAGAACTGGCACCTCGGAGAATCTGACATACACAGTGCTGAAGCTGAACTAGGTTTCATGGAGAAATGAGTCTGATGCCTTAGTAAGTCTCCAAGTTAAGAACATATGCCTGACTACCACTGGATGCTGTCACGGGACAGTCAGGAAGATCTGTTGTCTCTGGACAAAAAAGTGACCCAAAATAGAGAGTGCCTTTGGTTGCTTAGCATTCATCACCTTCTTCCCAAGCTTTTGTGGTGGGTTTTTGTTTTTTTTCTCTTATTTAGCCTCTGCTGCTGTGTCAGTGTAAGTAAATCATTCCTTTATGAAGAAGAGAGAGCGAGCCTGCTCATGGAGGCCAGAATCAGTTCCTCTTAAATGCAGTGTAAAGTAGATTCTCTGGAGAAATTTCTTGTGTTACTGTGAAGCTTCTAGAACTCATAAAATAGCTCTAATAGCTCTGGGTTCCCAAAATAGCTCTACTGTGAGACTGCGAGGTATTTGTTTGTTTTGTGGGCTAGGTGCCAGGTTATTTCCGCATAGAAATGCATTTGAAGAACAACTTCACAGGCTTTCTTAGCACTCACAGGACATTCTGTGTAAGAGTGCAATCTGCTCTCTCTCCAAGTTTGTTAAAATGCTTTTGATTGAGAATGAATTTATTTGCTGAATTTAGCAGAAATAATTCGCTTTTCGTGGAAAGAAATGATGGTGTCTTTCTCCAAGTCTGTAATGTAATGTCTTAGTCTGTAATGTAATGCTGATTTCGGTTCTTTGCATTTTCTGGTGCTAGTCGTCTCTGACACACCTTTAGAGATTCACCCTTTTTTAATACAAATTATCTCTCAGAAAGGATAAAATTGCCTATACTGAAAACCTTTTTTCAGAATTACTGGTTTCCTGTAAGAAGTGCACTTTGTCAGTGTTTTGGATTTTTTTATCAGATGGGGAAATCCTTTTAATACTAAAGAAATGTTTGTAATAAAGAGAAAAATCTGAAAAGAGTGAAAATTTGTTTCTCAGGAGGGCATAGCCTTTATCATCAGAAAATCAGTCTTTGGTGAATCCTTTGCTGACTGTGGAGCCATTTCTGAAAGCTTCGCTCGTTCTAGGGACTGACTCTCAGGTGCAGCAAAGCATTGAAAGGGAAACCTCTCAAAGCGAGGAGGCAGAAAAGGTGGTAGATTAAGTGGTGTTTAATTGCCCTAACACAAATAAGGAGGATATTTGGTACTTTATGAGGTCCCTGTACCTTCACATTTGCAGCAGAAGTACCTTTTGTGCAGTGGCCTTTGTCCATGCTGTGCATACAATTTTGACTGGTACTTAGTGCAGATATAGAAAGATTGATACAGTTATGGTTGTCAAAGCTCAAAAAGTTACACCTTGAGGGGTTTGCAGACCCTGCTTCAACTGTGACACAGCCAGAGAATAATGTGTCAGGAGTTGTTGAGGATGGGTTGAGTTGTGAGAGGGGAGTTTTAATCAAAAATCCATCATGTGCTGTGTTATTGTGCTTCATGGGAATACTAAGTTTTGTGCTACTACCTCAGTACCTTGTGTCTTTGCTTTTATCTATTGAGCAGGGTGATGCTTTTACATATTTTATATGATTAGTTTCTGGGAGATGTGCCAGCTGTGCCTGTAAAAATTTTTCTGTAATGATACTGTGAAAGAAAAACTTAGTCAAAGGATGGGATGGCATCAAAACAGGATTTTTTAAAGCAGTGAAAGAAACAGTGAGCTGTGAAGATATGATGAAGGGCATTCAGTGAAAGCTGACCACCCAAAGTTCAATCCTGCTTTCATAAATTCGGCTAGTTGCCCTAGATAACCAAGTTCACCTCTCCATAAGTGTTTGTGTTGAACTATAATGAAGTATATAATTGACCTTATTCCATGCAGTCATCAAATTATTCCCTTCCAGCAAATTTAGTGAAAAAAAGAGTACATAGATGACATTAGTATTAGGAACTTTTTATCACTTTTTTTTTTTTTTCCTGAAATGGGAAAGGAATTGAAGTCCAGACGATGGAAATTCCACTGTAAATTTTCTAAAGGAGTTTTATTCATAAAATGACTATATCTGAAACCAATTTGGATATGTGGATTATCTTATTACTAAAAAAAAAAATCTCTAGAACTTGGCATATACTGATATGTAACATGAGATTTGAAACAAAATGAAAAAAGTCTCTTTTCATAAAATGTAGTACTTTGTTCTGTGTTTTTAAAAAAATCTGTAGATATGGCAGTTCTGAGTTTTGTGCTTTCATCATAGTATAAGCCTAAGCCACTCTCTGATCAAGCAGTTTGCCAAATATAGTTATGTTTCCATAATATTCTGGATGTATGCCTAATCTCTTGTTCATATATGACTCCTGATTTTTACAGAGATTGACATCAAGAGGTGTTTTTGAAGTACAGGAATGTAACTGATACCCAAATTCATTCTTCATATGCTGTTGACATCCAGGTGAAGGGTCTGTGTCAGTAATAATCTGACACATTAGGTTCTTCAGCCTGTATTTGGGCACCTAGATAAATACCATGGCTCTCAATACCATCAGGGGTTTATCAGCTTTCAGTGTTTCTGTTAGCAAGGGTTCAGATTTCAGACTCATTTCTGATCTAAGTTATTCAAAAGCAAAGTGTTGTCCGTGGAAAATCTTTTACTCGGCTTGCTACATGCAAGTCTGGTGACAGAATACTCAAGATAAGTGTTGAAATGCATCAGCCTTTTTGAGATTGTAACTAATTCAACTGAATCAATTTCTAAAGAATGAAATTGTTTAAATGACTGTTCTAGCTAAAGAACTGTCATTTGTTACAGAAGGTGAATGGAGTATTTTGCTACCCATTATACTTGGGCTGTGAAAAGTTGACCCAGTTGACCCTACAGTAATTTGGCGACCTCAGAAATGACATGAAAGTTCTTCATTTCTTTCTAAAGCTCTTACAAATACACACTGCAGTTGACTTATTTTTATTTCCCTCACAACATAAAGAAATCAGGAAATGATTCTGCACACTGGCCAGTGCAGTTATAGAAGGTATTTTTATTTTTTGGGTGTTTTTTTGGCAAATATGTGTGTTTAACTTTACAAAGGATTCTTCAAGAATGCCATAAGCATTGTTTTTCCCAACCTTGGAAGGTCCTCTTCTGTGTCTATCTGCATCCTTTCACCTTCACCACCCAGTACCACATACTCAACCCAAAATAATTACTCATTTAAGTGATGTTAGTTTTAAAAGCTCAGATGATGTTGATTGAGAAAATAAAATTTCAAGTATAATTTCAATCTAGCATATTCTTCTAGACATTCAAACCAAAGTGTTAGTATTTCAATTGAGAGTGACAAGGAAAGTGTTTCTTTGTAACACTTACGAATACATTACCACACTGGTAACACAGCAAACTAGCAATGAAGGAAAGCGTTCATTTACATTTCAGTAGTTGGAAGGGCGGTATTTTAGTGGTTGCCTCATATGCCAGAAATGTGCCTTTTAATTTACTCTTAAATAAACACAGATGAGTGGGATTTTTTTTCACCACCAGTTTTCACTAATTTCTGATGAGCTTCGTTAAGTTTGAATGATTGACTTGTTACTTGCTGGGCTAATCAGTGCATAAAATCACTTGCAGAACTAAAAAGTAGTTATGTGGGGTAGAAAATGGAAGGGAAATAAGTAATAAAATAAAGTTAGGAAGCTGTTTGAAGATTAAAGCAGCAGATTAAACATTCATGAATAAATTATCAAAGGCTTTATCAAATGGCTAAACCTTGGAAAAAGCTTGACAACACTCCTATGTCTGTTTTTCTTGTTTGTCTAGAATGCTTGCTTTATGTAACTGGAAAAAGACTTTCTTGTTCAAGAAAAACCATTTAGTTTAAAAACATTCTGACTTTTGCCACAAGTGATTTCTGTCATTTAAAGGAAGTTTTTGTTTGTAAGAGCATACACCTGGCAAGTTTTCAGATGTGAGGCACAGGGCTCTGCATTTTCTTTCAAGATTTTTTGTTGTTAGCCTTTCCAAAAGAGAACATGATGCTTGTGTGTTACATTGCAGACTTCATCTGCTTGGGTTTTTATGAGGTAATTTAAATACAATTTTTTTCTTTCCTCCTGGTTTCTTAATTCTTCTAAGAACATTTATGAAGTGGATCTGAGTCTTTATAATATTATAGTTAGTAATGTACTGAGTTGCTAGACACCGAAGTAGTCATGGGAGATCAGTGAGGTGGCCACTGGGAGGGAACCACACCCCATGTTGACATATAATCTATGATGTATTTATCTGGCAGGACAGATACAGTAGGCACAGCAATTCCTGTTCTAGGAACAGGCATGTATCCCAAACAAGAGCCTCAGTCCTGCACTTCAGACCTGTCCTGTGGCGGAGGAATGGGATACTCACTCAGCCAGACGACATGTGCAGTGCGTGGGTCACAGCTCAGCTACTGCATCTAGCAGTTGTTCTCATCAGGCTGCAGATCCTACGAGGTATCTGCATTCCAGGCATCGCATTTCTCCCCTCTGACCACTCTGTGGGTCCTGGGACTATTGTCTTAATTTTTTATTGCTCTCAACATTAGCTCATTGGCGCAGTCACATAGCCGCAGGCCAATCTCTCTGACTTCCTCCTTCCTTGAGGCTAATTAGTGGTTGCTGCTGTGCTTTCTATCACCCTCTGGCTGCCTGCCTATATGTGATATAAGAAACATTGCCTTTGTTATCCAGCACATGCTGGATTCATCTAGTCAGTCTGAGCTGGACAGGTTTGGTTAAGTCTCATTTATGTAGGTGGTGCCTTGGGTACGTTAACACCAGGTGTTGTGTATGGTGTAAATCAGAATTCTGGGCAGAATATTAACTAGAGAGGCAAATGGCAGCCCCACAGTAAGGTGGTTCAGGTGCCCTGTAGTTATGAATATTGTAATAAAGGGAGTAGTCTGCATTACCCACCTGTGGTTCTGATCTCCCCATCCCATTCATGCCAACCTCTGTGTCCTCATATGGAAAGGAGCCACAGAGCTCAAGTAGTTGAGTGGTAAGAAATGGGATTTTCAGAGGTGTTTTGTAGAAGCTTTTTTCTGCTCAAATGTCTTTGCCTGAAATACAGTACTTCCCCAGTAACTGAGTGTTGGCAAGATGAAAGGGTGCCCAAAACAATATTCTTTTATTTTAAGACTGACACTGAAAGCTGGTTTTGAGTTTTTCATTGACTTGGATAAATATTTTAGTGATTTTAAGTTTATTCTTTTTAGATAGGTAGCAACTGTAAATTGGCTGAAGAACCTATAGAACATCAGAGAAGTAGCTACTAATTCAGTGGCACTTGGCTGAAATCCTTTCTAGAGAGCAAGACAGTATCTTTCAGTGCTGACTACCTCTGTACTGCCAGCTTATGAAGTCACTTTCTCAGGGACCTTCTTGCCTGTAGGCAGATAATTAATTCCTTCTAAGAGTCTAGTAATGATCTGAACACCACATGCCTATCTTCTTCCTAACCCGATATAAACATATAATACATAGTTCCCATATAAATATTGAACTATAATGATTCTATGGTACAGAACCATTTGGACGTATTTCTACTAATTCTCAGGTTTTTGAAATTTAAGATGATTTAGGAAAGAGGTATAGAGTTGTTTGACCTTTTTTTCAGGATGTACCAATGCAGTAGGTACCAGAAGTCTTGCAGACCATTTTCAAGAAAACATACCTTTAAAACTGGTGGAAACTTTCCTAGAATAGAGCTGACTTTTTTTAGAGACACAAATGCTGATTCAAATTCAGAGGGGAGCTCTCAAAATCATGATTAGAATTTTTTTTCTCCTGTACAGTAATATCTTAAGGGAAGAGAGAAAATTCAAACTTCTGGTTTTAGTGGGGCTCTGTACCCAGCTCCTGTAATCCTTGTCTGTAGGCCTGTATGAATGTTTTCCTTTACTTCCTTTGAGATGCTGAGGAAGCAAAGTACAGAAGAGGGCCTCTAGGTCTTAACCACACATCCTGTACATAACAAATGAGCACTTAGGTTTTTTCCATTTAGCCTGGAGTCCTGCCCTGCACCTGTGCAAATGATAGCTTGGGAGGTGGATCTGGAGTAATGCACTGGTCAGCACGTGGCAGTGGATCAGGCTGGTATTCCTGAGGCAGCATGTCTGGATGTTTTGCAACACTTCTGTCTGCACTGATGGTTCGATTTAGAGATATCAGTTCAAATTCTTTTCAGTGCTGAAAAGCTTTAAAAGTGGTGAAAGTTTTGAGTAGTCCTGAGGGACCATATTGACTCCCATGTATGGCGCTCATACACAAAAGGTTTCACAGAATTCAGGAACAATACCCACAGCATGAATCACTAATGCCATTGCTGAGTTGCTGGGATCCAGCCATGGTTCCTGCATTTCTTGAATGTCGCTACTGCATCAGCTTCTCAGGACATTTTGTCCAAGCACCAGGAGGTTGACAGGCAGGTCCATGTTTGGCCTGCAGCATTACTTACACTCTGGTGCTGTCAGTGATGAAACTGTATAGCACGGACTCAGAGCTGACTGTAGGTGACAGGAGGTGTTCCATTACTCACTGTCTGATAACCCTTTTCTTGCCTCAGCCCCTGCTGACCAACACAATGCAACATACTGTTCCACTGGACCTCTGATTGAGTCCTTTTGTGGCACTCAGATAATGCTCTCTAGGTGCCTGAAAAATGCATGTAGGGCTTTTTACTGGCTCCTTCAAAGATCCATGAAGGTATTGTGATTTTCTGTACTGTGTTGCTGAAACTGGATTCCTGAGCATGGAGCAGCAGCTGATGATGTCCTAGTCCTAGTTTGCTCTCTTGCAGTATGTTGATCAAGTATCTCAAGCTGTTTTGCACACATCATATTGACTAGCATCATACAGAGTCTGGGATGGTTGTGCCTGGGGCCTGGAGAGGTTTTACAAGCAGCCTAGAATCACAAAGAACAAATCAATTAAGAATCTGGAATTGTCTCCTTCCATGATATTCTGGCCTCAGCGTGTGCTAACAGCACATTACATGGATGGTCTGCAATGAAGACTTCATAAAGGTAGCCCACTTGGAAATTTTTAGGGCTTGTTGGTGCTGCACTCTGCAGACCTTTGCAAAGACAGAGGAAGCAGCCTCTTGTCTCATTGTGAACATCTCTCAGGTGATTTTAATGCCTGATAGTGTGCCCCTCTGCAGAGGATCTGTAGTGGAAAGCTTTATGGTGTTTAAAATACTGGCAGCTTATATATCTGCTTACCTTTGGGATAATAGATGAGGTTCCCAAAGACCCACTGAAACATGTATATTTATTTCGAAAAAGATATTTATGTAAAGTAATTTTGGTGGATTTTTTTAATACAGCTGCACATAATTTTTTCCTTCCTATAAAATGTGCATCTGGTATAGTCTCAATATTTATGAATTTTTTTATAGTGAATCATATTTAAACAGTGGATTTTGGTTGGGGTGGGAGGCACATAGTGGATTCTTTCTTGCTCTTTATCCAGGATTGTTTTCTAGACTACTTCATATTGGTTATTTTCCCATTTTTGTGAACCAGACATGCTGTATCTTTCACAGACTTGTAGAATTGTTTTGGTTGAAAAGGAACTTTAAAGGTCATTTAACTGAACGCATCTGCCATGTGCAGGGATGTCTTGCAAGAGCAGGGGACCTTGCACTTGGCCCTTTTGAACCTCATGAGGTTCCCAAAGACCCACTTCACAAGTCAGTCCAGGTCCCTCTGAATGACATCCTGTCGCTCAGGCATCTCAATTGCACTGTCTGTGTTACTGATGGAGACATTGCAACCAGCTACTTAACATTCACAATCCTTTTGTCCATTGTACAGAGTATTACAAACCTTATTCAGAGACTGTAGGTTCAAGTACGTAAACGGGCAGTTGTATTTCGTTTGTGGTACCACAGGTATTGTATTTTATTAGTGCTGCATTAATAAGAGAAAGCTTTGGGAAAACATCTTGGATCACACTGCATTCTGTGGTGGCTGAGTAACAGGAGGATATTTGGAAGCCAAAAGACTTCTTTCTAGTTGTGAATACAACTGGAAACTACTGCTGTGAATGACTTTCGTCGACCGTTTCAAATTTTAAAGGTCTTTTGCCCTAGTCGATGTAATATGTGATCTTTGATCTAATAAATGAAGTTGGATCCTATTGAGGGGCCTGTTAAAGTTAATGTGCCATTCTACTTGCATGCTACTGTTGCTGTTTTGTCAAGAGGGTTGGCTGTTCATATCTTGATTTTCTCAAATACATTGTGCTGTAATAGTCTGTAAGTTTGTTTAGCACCTGTTCAGGATAAAGTGCTGGCAGGGTGCACAGTAGAAATTGCTTTATAATGTGACCTATGAAAAAGGCTGTAGAAACACATTACAGTGCTTTGAAATTGGCACAGTCCTGTGCCATTCTAGCTTGCTTCCAAGAAAAAAATACCATTGACTCTGGCAAGATAATGTGCCCAGATATGAAATCCATCACCTTAAACAATGAGAAGCTGACATAGCATTGTAATTGTACCAGTGTGGGCATTGTGCCCAGCTGCAGATGTCTTTAGAGTTCATTGCTTTAGACAGGAATAAAATCCCAGTCTGCACGTTTGCACGTGGCAGTTGTGGAGTTGGCATGAACTCCTGAAGAAGAGAGCTGGCTATTAAGAAAACAGTTATGCCTCCTGTGGAGATAATGTTAAGTCACTGATGTGAAAACATGCATAGCTATCTGGGCTGGTGCAAACTGTTCCTCTAGAGCAGGTGATGTTTAGATGTGGCCTTTTAAAGCTCTTGCACTGTTTGGTAAATGATCCCTCTCTTAGCACTAGTGAATTTTGAGAAGTAGATCTTGACCTTGAAATATTTGAAAAATGTCTTTACAACGATTTTAAGGTTGAAAAAGAAAACTTGCACATACTGGTTGTTTTTTTGTTTGTTTGATTGGCTGTTTTTTGTTAACTTTGATGATTTTGTTTCAATTCATTAAATACCAGTATATATTTCTTATTCCTGTTGTTGTAAGGTTAGACTTGAAATCCGTCCTAGAGACTGCTGTGATAGAGTAGAAACTGTACATTTTAATTTCAGAAGTACCCACAATGCTGCAAGGAGATTAAGTATTTGCAGGCTTGAAATATGGAATAGTGTATTAATAGTATGAATACTCTGGATACAGAGGTGTTGGCCTTGCACTGACAGAAACAGTAATAAATGTAGTAATGTGATATTATTCTCATACATGATAATCCTATTAAGTAAACATTCCAGATTCAGCTCATTATGATTTGTTAATACAAAACACTTAATCTCTTCCCTAACGTAATAGTTTGGATATTAGAGGAAGTAGAGACAATGCATATTGGAAAACAGAAGGTAGGTTAGATGCTTTTAATGTTACTTGACTAAGATTTTGCAGTAGGTGGCTGATCTAAGAACTGATAGCAAATCTCATATCTTCACGTGCAAAGTGTAGGAATTGTAAATACTGAGTAATGCACATTCTAATTTGAGCTTTTAGCTTCTATATTTTTCCACTTCATGTGTTGATGATGTGATTCTGAGAGCCAAAATGACTGACTCCTGATAGAAGGAAAATAGCAAATTACTGCAAAGACATTAGGGGTTCTGAAAAGTTTCTGAATATTCACATATGCGACAGGATTCTAAATTAGATACCATTTTCAGTCTCGGTTTCTTTAGGCTTTGAAACTGGGTTTTTGTGTTGACTGAGAAAGTAGTTTGAAGTCTTTTAAAATTTGATATAATCCTTAGAATGCTTTGTTGCTGTGTTGATGTGAAAAGAAAAAAGTAATGGTTGTGTGCTTGTTGAATTTTCATTACTTTAATAAAAAAACCCCAACAAACACCTGCTAATTTCCAACACTACATATTATGTCCTTTAATTAAAAATTCCCATTCTTCAGGCAGTTATTAACTGAAGGAAGTTTTCAACATATGGTATGGCAATTGAGAAGGTAAATTGACAGTTGCTTGTGATGTTCTACGAAATGTGAACATGGGTTAAGAAGATTGCAACTCTCAATCTGACTTTTTTGGTAATTTACATACGTGACAGCGTCTTGAGGTTGAAAAATTAATTATGTAAAAAAGATCTGATGCCTCTGCACTTTACTGCTATGGGATGTCTTGGCAATCTCATGCAAGGAAAAAATACTGAGATAACTTTGGACCACTGGCTATCATTTTCATTGTGCAAGTGTGCTATGAAGACTGTCCAGATGCAGACAGGTGCCCTCAGCTCTCATGGAACGCAAGCAAGAATCTGGAAGATGGTTCTACACTGAGTAGCAAGCTAAAATGAGGTAGTTCAGAAAACTGAGACTGATCCTTAATATGAGTAGGTGCTGGATACAGGAGGCTGTGACGACTGTTTGGATTTCAGGAAGAGGGTGGAACAGAAAAATACTTGCACCTTTACTGTAATGAAAGAGCACTTTGTCCTCCTGTATACTGTTTTCTACCCTGTTCTCTCTATATGGTGCACATTTCTTAGTGGAGCAATGATACTTTCATAGTCATGACTGAACTTTTCAGCTCCCTATGATGTATGAAAAGCATAGTGATCAAGATTTTACATTGCATGCTGAGCAAATTACTTGGGTACCAGTGCCAATTCAGTACATCTTGGTTTGCTGTATGATTCACTGTGTGGGAGAACTGCACAACAGCACTGAACAAACTCTGAGAGTTGTTTATGCAATTTAGAAGACTTTGGAAGGCAATTTCATTAATCCCCTGCTGATCCTGCTCTGAAAAATCTGTATTAGCCAGAGAACATAAATACATGAAGACTTCCAAAAGCTCCACGTACCTGCAATTTTACTAGTGCTAGGAAACTGTTTTCTGTATTCAATCTCTTTATGGAAGCAGAATTAATAACCTGATTTCAAATAGCTTTACCACTCCAAGCTGTTTTTCCTCAAGTATTTACATAGATTGCATACACTTGCATAGTTTAACATAAAAAATTTGGTATGCACACTTCCTGATAATGAAGAAGAAATAATGACTTAATAGCCTTAACGTCTATAGCAAAACGCTTCAGAGGAAGTAAGTTTTTGCTGTGCATGGCAGTCTGATAAATGAGACAACTACTTAATGACTTTGTGGTCTCAGTGTTTCTTCTTTATATCAAAGGTATCTATTTTTACCTTACATCATATTTTTTCATGTATTGAATGGTGAAAGTTACATTATTGTGCTTCAGAACATGAACTCAATCTTACAGATGGACCAGTGCCACTGCTAATAATGGTGCTGCTACCAGCAACTCGGTTTTACTTCAGCATTTTGTTCTCTAGATCTCAAGTGCTTTATAGAGGAAATTGTAATAGCCTGTGTAGTAAACACATGTTTTTGTCTTTGTTGGGTTTTTTTTTAGATGAAAGTTAGCTTATATCTTGTTAGTCCTTAGTAGAGGTAAAACAGTAACATCATATTGAAAGCCTGAATAATAAAAATCGGGGTTAGATCGTAGGGTACTAGTTGCATCTACTGGTTGTTCCATAGGTGAAGAAATGATCTGTTTTGTCTATTGTGATAATGAGATCCCAAAATGCAGAAAGCTTCTCTCCCTCCTCCCTTTCCCCACCAAATCTTTGGTTTTAATAGGTAACAGCCACATGACTCAGTATCTGGGTGTCAAAGTACTCTTCATGGTGAATTCAGCAAGAGTTTCAAGAGCGTAAGAATGAATAGGCCACCCCTACTGAACTCCTGTTGAGCCTCTAAGTGACCCTGTTGCAGATTTCTGTCTTCTCATCTCTCCTCATCCAAAAGCAACTTTAATGGTGCACGTCTGACATCACACCAGTAGCTAGTGTATGTTCTTTTGCACAGGAATTAATACAATCTTTCCATAGGGTAGATCGATATTTAAAGGTCTGCCTTTATCTAATAAGTGAATGTTGCCCTAATTTTAAATTGTTCATACATTTGTTGTCTTTAAGATTCCTCATGACAGTTTCTGAATCTGTCTGTCATCTAATTTAATTGAGCTTGTTTGGACTAGAGACTCATATTCACTAATAATGAAGTTTGTGGGGCTTTTTTTCCTGATTGTTTTTAATTGTTGACTTGGGCAACATGAATTGTTCACTCTCACCAACAGCTTGTATAAGTACATAGGTGAGGAGCTGCAAATAACAGCAGTAAAAATTCTTTGCTTCTCCGAGTTTCTTACTGTGTTATAGTGAAATTGCTAAACCTTGTATGGTTAATAAGATGGTTAATAATATGGTTAATATTGGACTTATAAAAATTGTGTGTGACTTACCTGAAGACCTGGCGGACTTTCAGACTTGGCACTGTGCAGACCACAGGAAGGGGCTGCCTCCCCCAGGTCTGCCAAACCTTGCTTCCTTTGCAGTGTTTGTGCGCTCTAGCACTGTCTGTTTTGTGGCTGTATTTGAAAGGCCACAGCAAACAGGTGGCTTCCCAGTGTCTCTTCAGTTTGGATAGGCTTTTGCTGATTACATTCACTATCCCTTTAACTAGGGTAGATATTGTAGTCTTAATACAGCGGTGATGTTTGGGTTTTGATATTCAGCAGATGGTCATGGCCTTGTAGTAACGTCAGAGAAATATTGCCAGACCCCCTAGCATGCTCGCTCATGAGTGGCATCGAGGAGTTAGTCTGTGCCTTTATCCAAGAGAAATTACTCCAGTTGCTGTCTGGCTTGCCAAGTAGGTTTATATGCGAACTATAACATGTTCCAAACATCATTGCCAAGTTCGTATTTTGTTCAGGAACATATGAGTTCATGTCACCGATTTTGGGATCTAAGTAAAGCTGTAGCTTTTTTTTTTTTTTCTGCCTGAGAGCTCTCGCAGATGTTTTCACAAGGAGAAGACTGGACACTCTTAGCAGGTCTATGGCCCTTGCTAGGACATAGCTGTAACTGTAAGGGGGTATGAGGATGACTCACTTCCCAACTCAGACAGTCCTTGAAGTTTAAACTTTAAAAGAAGATTCTTTGATTACTGCTTAACCTTGACAGGGCTTACAAATATGGCTTCCCATTATATGATGAATATAGCATTTCCCTGCCTCTAGTAAAATGCAACACTTAGTCATAGCAAAGTGCTAATGTTTAACTTCTTGTAAGTTCTACTCTCAGGATATTTAGGTACAGCACCCTATAAATTTATTAGCTCTGGACAGCATTTTAGATGCAATGCAGAGCCTAGTGCTTTTCAACATCCCCTTCTTTTAAGGCTGTGTTAAGTCATGCTGTCCAGTTTCACTAAGAAAGATGTTTGTAAAAAGTGGTTTGTTCCTTTTGTGACACATTGCATATGTCACATCTGGGCAGGTTAAAAATGTAACTCTTGCTCAAACATCTGTACAAGGAACAGCCTTCCATTATGGTCAGCTCCCTGAAGGTTCGGTTGTGATGCTGAGAGCCAGATTTTCAATAGTTCTGCACATGTCAGACTTCTTGCAGCTTGACTTACAGAACTCATTGTTTCCAAGCTTGTTATGCATTATTGCCATTTCACTCTAAATGTTACTGCTACTTAACTGGTTGTGGAAAGCTGCAGTTGTGTTTTGTAGGTAGAAGACCAAAAGCAGCGTGCTGTGTTTGTAATGAGGTGTGTTGCCTTTGCAACTGGCTTACACTCATGCATGGACATAATTAGAAAATTATGCTGCTATCTATGAATTTGATTAACTTTATTGACATAAGTCCCAGCTTTTACTCCGTGCTAGTAGTAGGTATGTAAAAACTTTGTTAATGTCTTTATTTTACTCTCTGAAAATACTGTAAGTTTTGCACCTAATCTTCATGCATAGATAATAATAGGTTATGTGTAACTAGTTTGTTATTTATTATCTTATTTACAGAGCAGCGTATGTAAAGTATTATATGTTAGAGGACAGTTAGTTTTGTAATATATTATGAAGAATATCCGTGACATTGCTTTTTTTTTGAAACTGTGCCAAATCTCAATATGCTTCTTTTAAATTCAGCACTTGTCCAAGTAAAAGCCCCACAGCTTCAGGGGAAGATTTGCCTCAGTCAGAGCTGATAAGGCCCTCTGGAATTACCTTAAAGTAGAAAGCTCTTCTGTGTGTGTACTTGACTCTGAGTGTATATTTGTGTGTCTGGCTGTCTAAAACGATAGATCAACTCCATGTGCTTTGCTTGAGATGGAATTTTTTTACTTATTTATGCGTCTAGTTCATTTTTTTTGTATGGGTAAAGGATGAGCTATATAAATTAATATGAACAGTCATTAGATTTTTGGAATCTCTTATTATGTCACAAGAAAGATCTTGATAAAAGAAAAGGGCACAGGTTCCACCTGTGAAAAGGCAATAATAGAGTGGATTAAGTTCTTTAGGTTCAACATGGGGTTACAGTTGGCTGACAAAGTTACAGCGTTGGATGGTTTCCAAGCTACCGTAGATACAGCTGGTCACAGAGAAGCAGCTGAGAGCATCCATTCTCTTGTGCTCCTTTCTGCAAGTTCTCCATATGTGGGATATGTACTAAGATTTACATTTATATGAGACAATTTTTGAAACTTAAAAATAATTGAAAAAATATAACGAAACAAATCACTACAGTAGTATAAGAGACTTTTATCTCTTAATTCTTTAACCTTACTCTGAGCCTGACCTGGTACAACTTCCCTTGGTTATCCTCTTAAATTATGAGAGAGACCTGCACAGCAAGAATAATCCAAGTTCTAGTTGTTTTGGCATCTGCTGGAGTCTTCTTTTATTGTCATTATGCACTGCACTCACATCTCAACCTGAAGTAATGTCCAGTGGATGAAAGACAAGCTGCTATATTTCACTAGTGTAGTCTCATGAGAGTGTTTAAACATGGGAGATTGCCCTTTCTTTGAAGGTTTTTTTTGGGGGGGAAAGTTTGCTATTGGAAATAATCGAGACTATGGAGCAGGATGTAGCCTAGGATAATAAAAATATTTTACTGGTGTCTGTCAGGTTGAATAAGTGTCTCCTTAGGAACCAGAGCCTCTATCACTGCTAAAGTTCACAGGCAGCTGTAAGATGTAAACCAAAGTGAATATATTGCTTCCTCTTTATCATTTTTGGTCTTTTGCAGTTGTGTCCCTCCTGTGTTAATTCAGGTAAAATATTTTGAAACATTTGTCTGCAGTTGTTTTTCCCTTCTGTAGGTGAATGGTGCATGAAGAGAGGGAATGTTTTTTAGATTATCTGGGAGAAACAGACATTTGTAGTTCAGGAGTAAGGCAGTCCTAGCACACTTTTTATTTATGTATTTACTTTTGTTTGTAAGCAATAGTTGTGCTGCTTTTCTGCTGTTATGCAATAGAGACTTATTGAACCTTTTAAAAACAGTTATTATTTTTTGTAATTAGAACTAACTTGTGCAGCTGTCACTAAGCTCCTCGTCAGATGATATATTTATTATGTTAGTAATGAGAGGAGGCACGTGAGTAAGACTTTGAAAGGAATATGCACTGCTCAGGGTAGGGTTTTATGTTTAAATGGGTGATCAGCATGTGTGTGAGACCAAGATGATTGCAGTACCAGTGCCTGACTAGTTATGTGCTGCCTTTAATCCTGTGATATTGTGTTTCATTGTCTCCCAGTACACTACTGTCACAACTGAAATAAAAACCCTCTGAATTCAATGAACACTTTAATCTGTCATCATAATCACGAACTCTTGTCAATCATGGCTTAAAAGTTAAGCATGCGGATCAAATCTGCAGTAAGAGGAGACACCTGGACTCCACAATGTAAGTGGAGATAGTCTAGGATGCTAAAAATTTGTTTCATTTGTGTTGTACAGTTTTAACTGAATACGGTGTTGATGTTGTTCCTCATCTTTAAAAATCTGGAAAGGTTACTCAGTGACTTTTCTGGAGAAAATTTTTAGAATAAAATGAAACTGCGATGGGAATTTTACTTGTTCATGGAATTACTTTGGATTTTAGGTTTGCTCTTGAGCTGAGAGGAAAAATCAGAGTATGTGGAAAAGTTGAGTACCTTAAATAAATACGCTAAGGTTTACAAATGGCACTAAAACTGAAAGAGACTGTAGCCACTTAAAAGTACTTTTATTAATTAAAACTTGAACTTGTTGAAAATCGTAGCAAAATTCCCATTCTGTGATGAGCATTCAGAGTAATCTGAATTGTGATCCTTAGGTAATTTTCTTTTCATTACTGCCAGTGAAAATAACATCACCAAATGTGATGAGGGTTGTGAGAACCTGACATATTGTGAGTAGCATCGTCTCTCCCTTGTCATTGTGAGACTTGGTTTTCAGTGGCTTACCTCTTTGCCAAAAAGCAAGTGCAGTCTGATGTTTTTTCTTTGCAAGCAGGACCAGATGTTTAAGAATGAAAGCTAAAGGAAACATATTCTGGCTTTACCTCTTCTTCGTGAATTAAGTCTCACATAGCCATAATTTGGAGTGAAAGGTTGAGATTTAACCTTGGCTGATTATCAGGTCTGTGTGACCTTCTGCTATTGTCATGTGTGGTTTAAAGATGACAACCCAACTTTCACAAAGTTATAAGCCTTGGAAAAATCATTCTTTTCATTTGCTAAACATAACCCATGTTTGCACTGAGGTGAGCTATCCCAACTGTTCCAAAGCAAAACTAGCAGCCTGTGTTTCATCTACCAAGAGTACTGAGAGTGTGTCTAACCCTGATGTGGGTGCTTGAGCAGGACTTTTTTTCAGCTGTTGCACCTAGCTGCTGCTGCACTGGGCCTGGCAGCTGAGAGCCATATGGCCAGCAAGAAAAAAGAACGCAAAAAAAAGAGCAAAACAAGCAAACAAAATCAGATTGATGAAATGTGAAGGGAAAAGGACATGAGGAGTGTGGTGGGAAGTTATAGCAGAAGGAATAAATTTATGTAGGACTTGTGAGGAAATAGAAAAAGCCTTTTTAAGTCTACCATGGTGTGGGGATTTCAGCCCTGGTGTGGCCCACACATCTAAGCCTATGATCATACTGCTGTGACATGGAAAAGATGTCCTTTTGTCTTGAGGAGAGAAGAGATGTACACCTTTGGTTGCTTGAGGAAGCTTTGAGGCCGTGGGTTTCCTCAGGTCAGAGTGAACCTTCAGAGGGAAGAATGACCAAAGTCTCCCATGCACATGCAAGGCCATGAAAGGCTTAGATGAAAAATGACTCAGACACAAGTAGCATGAAAGCCACAGTCAGGATGGATGGCTGCTCCGTGCTACTGCATGGAAGGGTACCTGCCATTCAGTGGCGTTGAAGAAGGTACTGATTGGCATGGAGAAGTCCCCATTTCTCAACTACATAACCTGGAATGCTGCAGTCCTTCTCTGTCCCGACCTGTAGCTGGTGTTACTCCGTAAACAGGAGGGAAGGAACGACTCATTCTTGGAGATTATAATTTGACTCTCTACTTGAGATGTATTGCATCCAAAGCACTGCATTTGAGGAGGATAATATGCTTTACACTGTTGTTTTGTTCTAATTATTTGTCATTTTCCTGATGACAGAACTTTGATACTGAGATATAATATGACTTCCTAGAGGTGGATGGAGGATTAGCTTTTAAGGACTTCTGATTCTGAGGATTTTGCTTTTATGCGATTAAAATTGTACCATATAGTTACTTTACCATCTGGCTGGCTGTGTGTCCTCAAAAAGTGTCTCAATTGCTTTCTAAAGTTAATTTATATTCTATTGAGGCTGAAGAATAATTTAATTCTGATACCTTATTTCTTATTTCATCCACGTTATTATCTGAAAAAGTTAAATGAAGCTTAAATAGTTTTTTCTCAATATGACATATGCTTTTTGCATCATAGGGCCAACTATTGATATGGCATGATAATAATACAATGGAATGGCCAGTTGAAATGATAATACTTTCATGCCTTGCTGGTATAGAATAGCTATCCCTACATGCTTCAGCTGTCCCTCAGCAATATTTGTCGGCCAGGTGATAGCAGCTATTTCTGTGTTTGCAAGATGACCATGTGTGCTTGGAGTGTTATATGTTCATTAAAATAGTTTAACAGCCTTACCAATAAAATTTAGTCTGTAAGAACCATCAAACTGTTCCAGCTCAGGCTACTGGGATCTATTTCAGACTACTTAAGCAAAATAAATCATAATTATATCTGGATACAAATGCTGGGATCTGATGTGCATCATTTCATTGGTTGCCTTATAAATGTGAATCTTCACCTCTGACAATATTTTAACTATAATCAGTTACTTGTGTTCTGCCACAGCTCTGTGGTGATGCAGTAACCTGTAAAAAATGCAAAGTTCACAAACCTATTCTTTCTGCACAATTAAGTGAGCTCACATAAGCAGCAGTGTTTGTTACCCCAGTCCTTCTACTACTGGACAAAAAAGAAAGAGAGAAAATATTATTATGATTGAATTTCGCGACTGTAAGGCATTGTGAGACTTCTGTGATTGAGGAAAGTTTTGGTGTACATATGGTTATGTCAGTGAAGGCACTCCTAAAACTACAGCTGTGGCCAAGGACATGGCCAAAGTGTTGGCATACATAGGGATAAAGTATAACACAAAATATGCTGTATCTCTCTTAGGTAAACCAGTGGTTCCACTCTTGCTGGAACGTTTGTCAGTCCTACAGAACATGAAAACAACAATAACATAAAAATGCAGAGGAAAAAAAAAATGGTGGGAGGAGGATTTGTAGACAGAACAACTTGCTCTCACACCTCTAACCTGTGTTAATAAGGTCATGTGGGGTAGCTGTAGAAAGAAGATATCCCACCTTATATAGTGGCTTTAAAAGAAGACACATGAGCCTGGTATTTCATGCAGTGTTTAATGAACCCAGGCTTCAGGTTGGGATGGGAACTGGTAGCCAGCAGAGCAGCTAAAGAGAAATATCAATTAAGAACTCAAGCATCTAGCCCCAGGGAGCAGCACCAGAAGCATTCACAAAGTTCTCAGGCAGCTTCAACCCAAAGAACTATCCAAGGGCTTGACAGGGAAGTCATGACTTCAGATACTTCAGTGCCTGGATCTGAATAGAACCGAACAGGTGTAATACATTCATGCCAGAAAACTATCTATGAGGAGTGCAGCTGGAGGGAGAGAAGTGGAAGTTTAGGGAATGCTCAACCCCCAGGATTACTGTGAACGCTCTACTGTAACTGTTACGGAAGGAAAGCATCTTTGGACTTACAGGTGAGGTGGAAAACAGCTGGTGACAACTGGTGTCCCTCACAGTTCTGTCTTGGGACTGGTGCTCTTTAATATCTCTGTCTCTTGCACAGACAGCAAGATTGAGAGCACCCTCAGCAAGTTTGTAGATGACAGGAACTGAGCAGTGCAGCTGACACAAGAGAAGGACAGGATGCCGTGCAGGGGGACACGGACAAGCTGTAGAAGTGGGCCCATGAGAACCACGTGAGGTTCAACAAGCCAAGTGCAAAATGCTGTACCTGGGTCGGGGCAATCCCAGACATGAGTCGAGACGGGGAGAACTCACTGAGAGCAGCCCTGGAGAGAAGGACTTGGGGATTCTGGTGGATGACAAGCTGGACATGAAGTAACAGTGCGTGCTCACAGCCCAGAAAGCCAACCCTGTCCTGGGCTGCATCGCAAGAAGCGTGGCCAGCAGAGTGAGGGACCTGGAGTACCATGTCCAGCTCTGAGATCCCCAGCATAACGATATGGATCTGTTGGAGTGAGTCCAGAAGAGGCCACCAAGATGATCAGAGGGCTGGAAACTGTCTTCTGAGATGACAAGCTGAGAAAATTGGGGCTGTCTAGCCTGGAGAAGAGAAAACTCTGTGGACGCCATATTGTAGCCTTTCAGTACCTAAAAGGGGCTTATAAAAAAGAGGGAGAACAACTTTTTACACAGGCAGATAGTGCTAGGACAAAGGGCACCAGTTTTAAAGTAAAAGACAACAGATTTAGATTAGATGTTAGGAAAAAATTCTTTACTGTGAGGGTGGTGGAACAGGTTACCCGGAGAAGCTGTGGATGCTGCTTCTCTTGAAGTGTTCAAGGCCAGGTTGGATGGGGCCCTGAGCACCTGATTTAGTGGCTAGCATTCCTGCCCATGGCAGAGGGCTTGGAACCAGCTGATCTTTAAGGTCCCTTTTAAAGCCTGGCCTTTTTATGATTCTGTAAAAAATATATATATATGTGTGTGTGTGTGCAGGTCTGGCTATTTTACAGGTGATGCTAATGGGCCTCAGAGGCATGTGGTACCAGTGAAGTTGTGTTACACTAGATGTCTCTAGTCAGGTGGTATTTAGCATGTACAGAAATGGTACAAATCTGACTTAGGGCAGTCAGGTTGCTTTGCTGTGGGGATCAGACAGACTCATTTTTTACATTTCCTCAGCCAGGTTGCATAATAGCTTCTGACATGTATCCAAGCCCTGCAATGCAATGATACTTCATGGTGAGCCAAATGGATGATGTACTGTGTGTGAAACAATGAATGTTGTTTATCCAGCTGAGGCTCGAAATGAGGTAGATAATTTTATGAGGTAGGAAGTTCAGGCAGGCTGTGACAGACAGACTGAGGTACAAAGAAGACTGACACGTCAGGTGGAATGGTAATGCAGAGTGTGAGGAAAGAAGAGTCCATGTGTTACGTGAGATAAAAAAGCTGAGAAAAGAGGGGAGAGCAGAAAGAGCTGATGAAGTAGCCTGGAATAGATCCATGCAGAGTTTACAAGAACATGCTCAGCTTTGGAGATTGAAATCTTCCCTTTGATGGCAATGCTGTGAGAAGGGACCATGGATGTGTCTGTTGTGTTGACTAGATAGACATCCATTGGGTGAGTGCTCAGCCCTCTGGGATGTTTCGGTGCTGCTTGCTGGAGATGGTGACCATCCTGGCAGGTGGAGGCTGGCAGGATGGGGCACTACCTGAAGCCACCACACTGCTCCTGGCATGCGTATTTCACAGGAGGAGATGTTAAGCTCAGTGCCTGCCACTCTGCTCTGGTGCCTGCCTGCAGTGCTGGCCTGGTGCTCCTACAGCTGTGAGGCAGAGGTGCCAGTTTGCTGGGGAGGCTTTCCTCTCCCCCTGAGCAGTGAGGGTTTGGCTCTCTTCAGTGCCCTACTCCTTCCTGAGTCAGTTTGACAGGGAGAAAGAAATGTGTAGTGGGATAAAATGATGACAGCTGCGTTGTTCTCTGGAAGTAGAAAGGAGAGAGTTGGATCCATTTACAGCTTGGAGTGATGGGGCTTGAAATGCTACCAATAGCAGTTATTTTACCAGTGTTAGAGTTGGATGAGAAAGGATGGTTTGGTTGGTGTAGTTCAGCTGACTTCTGGATATTTTAATCACATGATTTCAGCAAGGGTGACAGTTTTATGCCTGATGATGCGGAAGTAATTCTACTACCTTCAACAACGTTGCTCAGGATTTACTGTGAGAATGTAATTGGGTTAACTCATTTTTCTGACTTGACAGGTAAAAACCTTGTGTTGCTGTGAACTTCATGTGAAATGGGATGTCCTTTGAAATAGCCAGGAAAATTTTCTTCTTCTCATGTACATGTGGAATACTCGTTACCTTTAACAGTAGCTATTTGTGAAACACTGTGTGAGCAGTATCCTGGTCATCAGTAAAAGAGGGAACAGGATTCTGAACTCTTGTGTAATTCTTAGGATGGTGCATGGTTTGGTGTAGGAGCTCTTACTTGCAGTGACGATGAATAGCTTTTGGAGTTTGTTGTAACCAAAGATAGGTAAATCCTTTTGTTTTGACTTGATAATGCCACTGTAATTCTTTCCAAAATTAGGACAAACTTGACTTTCTAGATCAGCTGCTGGCCAAATGGCAAAGCATGTTAAGTTCCTGGCAGGTGCTTATAGGGGTACTCTAGGTCTCACGCACCAAATGGGATGGGTGTTTCGGTTTTTTTTTTCAGTCTGCTGTTTCTGGAATATAGAATTTGTTTGCTGTAAATATATCAATAAATTTAAAGAGGTGGTTTTGTCCATTTTGTGTGGGGTGAGAGGGTTTTTTTTTTGTTTATTTGTGGTGGTTTTTTGTTTGTTTGACAGACACTCGTGGTAGGTAAGAAAGGCAAAACTTTTTGAGTGGCTGACATTTTGTGCTTGAGAAGATAAATTTAGATAAATAATTGACTTTTAGTTTCAATTACCTTTTAGTTTCTTTCCATTCTGAAATTCCCTTCATAAATATGGAATAGCAGTGACATTATTTTTTTAAACAATTGAATGGAAAAAAAAATCCTAAATTTCCTGTTGATGGGAATTAGATTCATAAGTGGTTTTGGAAGAATAAAATAATTTCAAAAATTTTCAAACTAAATTAAGTTAAAAATGAAAACCAGGTGATCTGGCATTTTACTCTTACTCCCTACCTGTGGGTAAATGTAGTGATCCTAGTAAAACAATATTTTGTCAAAGTTGGTTATTAGAAACAAGCTTTTGCTTGTTGCTCAGTATCAGTCTTTATTAACCCAACTCATTCCACTGAGATTTAAACTCCTATTTTTCTTCCTAATATTTATATTTTTAATATGAAAATATATTTTAAAACAAAATACTCTTAAAATACTCTGGAATAAATTCAGCTCAACGTGGATATTTCTGATACTCTTGAAGAGACTTTTTTTTTTACCCCAGGCAGGAAAGTTCAGAGTAGTTGTGTAATGTTGAGTGTTTTGTGCAAGCTGTAAAAATCTGTGGACTTTATGTAAGCTGACATTGTCCGTAATACAGCTTTATTCATGGCTCCTTCTGCTGTGATGAGTCTCCACCAAATCCTCCAATTAGTGCAAAGTTATGGTATTATAGACAGATGGAAAATTTATATTTATAAAAAATGCCTAAGGTTTTGATAGCTTGAAACTCTTGGAGCTACAGATGATATGTTAGCAGTTGAGATTTAGAGAAAGCAGCCTGTTCAGGAAAACATGAAAGCTTGTGTACTTTCTGAAGCAGTAGGTCATCAAGCGATGACCATAAATTTCAGTGTTAGTTTTCTGTGAATTGAAACCATCTGTGGTAAACTGTTTAAAATGAATTAGTTTGTATTGGTAAAAAGTAAGTAAATAGATAAATATATAGAAACTATTTTCTCAAATGGTCACCAAAATCTAGTAGACGTTTGCAAGGTCCATCTCTCATCTCACAGTTATTTAGAGTTTTGCAAATGCCACCATCTTGACAGACTTAAACAGTGCACAAATCAAAAAAGTTTTCATGAGAGGGAGAAGAGATACATGTCACACTCAGTGGCCCTTAAATACTGCTGGTCTGATGGTCAGGGGCAGTTGTATGGTTTCATTAATATTGATCTAAGTCCAGAGTAATTTTCCTAAGCTCAGTGGTGTGGTTACTTTGGAAACACAGGAATTACAGTACTTTTTCTGGTGATTCACACATTCGAATCTAATAATCTTAGAAAAACATGTGAGAAGGGATCAGCAATTGATTTCAGAGGAGAGAGCTGAACTGGAGCCCATTCTTTGCTGTCATTGTACACAGCTAAACTAGCAACTTAGTGCTCTCTGGAAGTCTGGTTTTCTGGACAGATTTCATTCCATCCTATAATTCATAGCTTGAAGTGACCTTCAGGGTTTTCTGTTAGTGACTTTAATGTGTTTTGCTGGTCTGTAGCCAAAATTTTTAGTTTCAAAGTGCTGTTTCTTTCTCAAAAGCAAACCTGGTAGTAGACTTGTTTGTGTGTGTGCACACCTATAGCACAGTTAAAGTTTAATAAAATAAAATGTTCCTACCCTGTTCAGCAGAGTATTGTTGCTATATGCATGATGACGTGTCATTACCTGGAGAAGAACCTTTTAACTTTCTCTTGCACATCCATGTTCGTGATGAGCCCAGATTACTCTACAGCTGTGTTGTGAGCTTGGGTACAGCACAGGAAATCTCCACAGAGGACCTAGGCAGGGGGACTCTAAGTAATTTCAGTGTTAGTTGGGGGCGGGGGGAAAGAGATGCATATAGAAACTTACTATGTCTTTAACATTCTATTTCCTGTGTAAGAAGTTTTCATAGATGCCCCTTTCAGAGGCTGGAGTGCTTGAGGAGGAAGCTGCAATGTTCTCCCATACTTAAGTGATACTTTTGCTGTTTTTCATGATACCAAAATATTCGTGCTGTTGATTATGGATATCCCATGCCATTCTTGCCTTGTATGATATTGTTGTCTTGAACTTGTGTTGCATTATGCCACTACTGTAATTATTAGAGGCAAGGAGGATTTTAGTCACATTTATAACGCTCTGTTAGGAGTAAACCTCTCCATGTTCAAGACAAGAGCTGCTTTTCTATTTTCTTTCTCCTCCTTTCTCCTCCTTTCTCCTCCTTTCTCCTCCTTTCTCCTCTTTTCTCCTCCTTTCTCCTCCTTTCTCCTCCTTTCTCCTCCTTTCTCCTCCTTTCTCCTTTCTCCTCCTTTCTCCTCCTTTCTCCTCCTTTCTCCTCCTTTCTCTTTTTTCCTCCCTTCTCCTTTCTCTTTTCTTTTTTTTTGTCTTCTCCCTTCTTCCTTTCTTTTTAAATCAATAGTATTTTATTCACCTGGAAAATTTATGCTGTTTCATACGTATCTTGAAGTCGTTTCACTCATGTTGCTTTCCAGCATCTTAGTATTTTAAGCCAGATTGCTGCAAATAGGTAATGCAAAGCTATTTAAAAGCTGTGGCATGATACTTCAGATGATTCGTAAAGTTTAGAGTAGCAGACTATTTGCACAAAACCACCTGTGCATCTCATATCCATTACAAACGGTGAGATACAGCCACAGCAGAGGTACTTGTGCTCCTGCACGCGTCGCTGCTTCTGGAAATTCCACCCGTGCGCTCGCCTCTCTTCAGCAGCTTTGAGAGTCCCACCTGTGGTTCTCTTTTCAGAGCAGCCAAGTTTCAGTACTTGTGTCACCCCCACAGCTGCTGCTTCTCCTCCAAGCTGTACATGGAGAAGTGCGAGTGTGCTTTCCTGGCATTTTCAGGAACAGCATGTCAAGGTCACCAAGAAGAGTGGTAAAAGTGTCTGCAGTCTGACATCTGAGCCCTGCAGTTTTTAGAAAAGGATATTGAAGGCAGAAATGAGGGACAAAAGGGATTTTTCCTTTTTTTTTTCAGAGGTGACAGCAAATGCTGGTTGTATTAGGTAAATACTTGTGGAGAAGGGATAGTGAGAAGTAAAGATTTCTCAGCAAAAAGCATACAGTGACTAAGCCATTGTGTTATGCCTAACAAATATAAACTGGAGGCAAAGCATGTTACACTGTGTCTGGCAACACATATATTGTTGTTAAGTGCTTGGGGGATGGCAAGCCAACTGGTGATTTCTTCATCTCTTGCATGTTTTCAGGTAGGGGCTGAAAGCAAATTCCGGAGGATTTACTCTTATAAATAAATACTCATCTTCAGGCTTAATACAGGAATAACTGAATAAAACTTAATGTCCCACAATACATTTGGTTTAGGATGATTGAAGGAATGGTGCAGCAATTCTGAGGAATACAAGGACTTTTTTGAGAGAAGAGGAAATTTCCTCTCTGGGGTTCATGGTGAAAAGCACAAGAATTGATGGGCTTCAGTGCAGGGAGTTGGACATAAAGAAAAATGTTCCACTTGTCAGAACAGTGAAATATTGGGGGGAGTTGCAATAATAACTTAGATGTGGTTAATATTTTCTTTGAAAAAGAGGATGAACTGGATAACCTTTAAAGATTCTCCCAGCCTTTTTCCAGAGAGCCTATAGTGGGTACCATAGCTGTCAAATTTATCCCCAACTTCCTAAATCTTATTCAGTTAATCTTTTACCCCTGCTCAGCCAAAGTCTCTGAACTTCATGTAGTACACCAGTCTAATGCCCTTACATCCAAACAGATGATATTTTACATGTAATTTCAAGGGAAGAAGTTACAATCCACCATCTTCTTTTTAGGTCCTCCAGGGAAAAGAGGTAAGCGGGGAAGAAGAGGAGAGACCGGTAAGTTTTCAATTTCATAAGATCTTTTGTCATTTGATGTCTGTTTTTTTTGTGAGGATGCATACCCAGCATGCCTTGATTTTTAGTTGTATTGCATGTGTGCTCTGAAAAAGAATTCTGAAACTTCTCTGGTAAAATATTGTGACCCTTGGCATATATCTGGTGGCCTTCCAGATATTTTTCTAGTCTTGGGCATCCTTAATTTGTAGGCACACTTCATAATGCTCGATGTGGTACCTTTGGTAACACATTTGTAATTGTCATACCATTTAGGGGTCTTCTCACACTTGCACAAGTTATTCTAAGTCAGTAGTTGGAATACTCTGTCGGTGTTGCATCAGGCCCCTTTGGCTTGAGGAGAGCAATTTTATATGGAAATAAAGAACGAAATAAAATTCCTTATGTCAAGAATGTTGGTAATCAGAGGCATAATGTGATAAGTAGACTACTCCGTATGAGAGGAGTTGTTTTATAGAAATGAGCAGTTAAGTTCTAACAGAAATAAGAAAAACATTTGTTGGTTCGTTACCCTGTACCAGGGAGGTTACTGTTCATAGAAACCTGCTGCTGGTGTGTAGCTTGAAATTTCATTTGAGGCAAAGTTGTGAGATGCTGAGCACCTCTTGCTGTTGACATTCACAGGAATTGAATCAATTACCTTGTGGGATTGAGTTTTTCATCAAGGTGAACTTTCTGGAGGCAAGGCAGTAGAAAATGAGCATTTCTATTCTCCTTGGCTGTCTTGTCTAATCTGCCAGATAGGAAAGTCTTCCAATCAACTTGATCTCTGTAAATCTTCTGTAGACTTTCTTATCTATGTAAATGATAATTTATCTGGCTCTTAAAAACTATTTCCATATCCTCCTGAATGGCAAAACTAAAACCAAGCCCTGATACAAATCACCTTGGTGTTTCCATTCACTGTTGTCTTAGTATTTACTTCAGAGAAAGAGGCTATGATACAGAGAAAAATTCTGTGGTTGAAGATTAAGTTACAAATGATCCTGGAAATTACTTTGTGGGATGCTCATTGATTCCTTTTACATCTCAAATAAACACATGTTAAACTATTAATAAAGGAAATGGATCTCTCATTTAAAAACAGACCTGCACCTTAAAATGCTGTTTAAGAATGTTTGCCAGAATAAAGAAATTACCTTAGTTGCTGGACAATAAAAGTTGCATTGTTAAAACCAAAAGGCTGTCAATATTAAAAGCAGTCTCAAAGTACAGCTGCTGCTGTTTTATACTCCTTTTGCACTTCACTTTATTCAGAAATTAGAGAGAGGCATAAAAGCTTAATGAAATGCCATTGATTTGGGAGCTGCAGCTGCTCAACTTAATAAGACTGAAATAGTAGATTTGATTTGTGGCCCTTTGATAATGTTTCCAAGAACTGCTACACTAAAGTCTTTGAGGTATAAATAATTGAAAAAATGTGCAAATATCACTTCACGAAGTGTGACATTTTAATGGGGAGCATTTTATATGTGTGCCTTGAGAGAGGAAGGCGATGAAAAGAAAGTTCAGCACTGTCAGGTGGCCACGGAAAGCTCCCCTCACAGGCAAAGCTGGAAGTCTGGAAGATGCTGGTACACGTATTCTTGACAAGATGCCCAGGTTAAATGCCAAGGGTACTTTGTGCAATTCCGCGGCCAAGCTCTGATCAAATGCTCACTGTGTGGTTAACTGAAACTGGTGATGTGGTTACATGTGCTTTATGTGGAGTCTGACAAAATGAACTGTAGTCCGTGGCTGGTATTTTTGGACTGGCATGAAATTGCATGGCAATGAACGGAGAAGCAATTTTCATAAGATTGCATGGCTGTAATTGAAGATTCATTAAGGTAAGTGCATGCATTTAGGCAGTAGTCATATTTACAAGTTTCAGAGCACTACCAAAGCTCAAGATTACTTGAGTGGGAGAATGTGTGCCCTGTATTACCAGTGCTGCTCACTGACAATCCCAAGGCCTTGTGCTTGACTGTAGATGTGTGTCTTTCTTCAATAACTTCGTAAGCTTACGTGTTCTTTTTTCTCTTTTTTTACCCTTTTCCCCCCTCCCCCACCCCACAGGACCTCCTGTAAGTACAGTGATACATTGTTGGTTCTTCCAGAATCAGGGAGAAATCTGTTAGATCCTGTTAAGTTATCAGCGTGATAAAATGATCATGTATACTCAAGAGAGAATTTTGATATTTATACATACACAGTATCTTGGAGCTGAATAATTTAATCAGAAAGTTCCTTAAGAAAAAGGTCTCTAAACCAATAAAGCTTTATGTTCAGCGCTCCAGATTGCCATTTGAATTCACAATTCCACGTAAGTATGTTCTGTTCATTTTGCCTGTGACTTCATAACAGAGATTCTACTGCAGTATAAAAACGTGTGAGTATCTTAAGCCCAGACTTGGCCACTTTTGCTGGGTAGTAACTTCCTCTGCATTTATCACAAAGTCTTGGGGTAGAGGCTCCCTGTTCTTTGGAGGCATACAGGCTGTCCAGCTCATTTCACTGTAATTGCTACTGAAGCCAGTAAGTGCTTGTGTAAAATTATTATTAGCTAGTACTATTCAATTTAGTAAGTTGATTGAATCTTGTTCTAATTCTTCTTATGAGAAAACGTTTTCTCTCTTCTGAGGTTTTGAGGTGGTTTTGTTTTTTGCTTGGGTTTTTTTGTATGTCTTTTGTTTGCTTTTTTATATATTCCCAGAGCAGGTCAAAAGTCTGACTTGAAGGACAGGACTAAGCACATGTGTCTCAAACATTTGTGTCTGTCATGCCATCCGTGTGCGTCATATGGTGTAGGAGTGTGACTGTTAAAACGTTATTTCTTTTACAGTTTGCGGACTTCTGTGTTTTTTCCTTTAATAGATGCAGTATTTCCACAATATTTTCAAGACCCTATCATCTGTCTATTCTATGCTACATGCATGTTTAAGAATATATAATTAATACGTTGAATTCCTGCTGTGACCTAATGATTTTACTGTAAACTGCATATATTGAGTCATGCTATTACTTACCCTTGTAAGATTTTGACCATGTGCTCAGCAATTCATAGTGACAAATTCATTTAACAAGCCATCAATGGAAAGCCAGGCTTAATGTGTAAAGGTGCTGTTTACTTGAAAGAAACACTGTTTTCCCCAATTTCTTTTGCAGCCCTCCTATGAAACACAAAGAGCAAACATAAATCATGATACAGGCTATTTTCCTGTACCAAGGCAAAGTGGCAAGAGTTCACTCTATGCCTCATTAAGAATGTCTTTGGCTTGAGCTCCCCGCTGTTTCAGTATAGGTTCATTAAAAACCTCAAACAAACAAACAAACACCCCCCCAATCCCCCAAAAAAATAAGTCTTAATCTCGGCAATATTAGCACAAACCTGAAATAGGTTCCAAAACTGATTAATTTTAAGAAGTATCCAACTTTAAATTCCAAGTTTCATACTTGAAACCTGCAAGACTTCATCTTGCTGACAGGCAGCAATGGTTTAGGTTATTACAAGGCATTAAAAAGTGTAATCTCTCTTCCTAATTCACTTCTGTATTTACACAGACACTGGCTAGGGGCAACTGTTGTGAACTTAAGTATTGTTTTCACCTGGGAGACTGTGGTAATAGTTTTCATTTAAAATATCAAGTATTTGTATATCCCACATGAAACTGCATGGAATTAGGTGTATGTTGTAATTTCAAAGACTGCTGCAGTGCTCTGTTTATTTTCCTCGTACATGAATACTGAGTAGCACATGTAATAGCAGTCAAAGGCTGGGGAGTTTGAATTTTTTTATGATCATTTACAGCAATCTCAGATTTCTTCTTTGGCACCTATGTTCTAGTGGAATCTAATACTTTATTGCCTAAGCACTAAACTTTTTTTTTTTTTTTTTTTTAAATTAGCTGCATATTGCCTGTCAGTTTACATGGATAATTCTCTTCATAAAAACAGAATTTCACTAGGCATCAGAAGTAGCCAGTAGCCTTTTAATTAAAGTGTTTATTTAAGTTAAAACACATAATTACCATTGCCAAAGCCTCATTTTTCATTGTGTGGTACCCATCTCATATTTATTCATTTGAAATATCATCACATACAAAAAACTGAAGCAATACACAAATTATAATTTCCTAGTAATGTACTCTGCATGTTTGTTATGTCACATGTCATGACTGTGTTGTTAATGTGTCGTACCATTTCATCTTATTCACCCAGGGTCTACCAGGGCGAAATGGCTATCCGGTAACTCATCATATATTTATGATAGAGATTTATGATTACTCTAAAATCCTGTTGGTGTATTTTGGTTTTTCTTTATTACTGTCAAAAGGACCCTTTTTTTGTTGTTGTTGTTGTTTTGTTTCTCAGATGCCTAGAAAATGTAGGATTTTCCTTTAAAAACAAAGCTAAATAAAAAGCCTTTGACAAGTTTCTGAAAATAACCAGACTATTTACAATGCATAAATGAGATGCACTGATTGTTTGATGTTGGACATATTTTGTGTTGAGTTTCTTCATTCTTGCATATGAAATTCATAATTCATTAATTTAAAAACTTATTAAGATACTGCATCTCAATTTTCCATATTAGAAAGCTGTAGTGTTGCCATATGGACCCTCTGAGTCCTTTCTTTTAATTCTGTCCTGTTTCACTTGACTGCGTCGTTCAATGCATTTTCAGCAAACTAAAGTGTTATGACAGAGGTCCTAGCAATTGGCTGCAATAACTATCACAGAGTAATTTTTGATAATGGATGCAATGCATTTTTCTGTCTGTTTCATTCGTATTTTTAGGATTTATTGCCTGAAAAAAATAATATATGAAATAATGCATCTTTCTAGAATCTATTAATAATACATTTCTTTCTAGTAGTCAGGCAAACTGTCTGCAGTGTCCCATTCACTGAAAGAAGTATATGGATGCTGTCACATGGGTATTAGAAACCAAGCAACTAAATGTGATAATGCATGTGCACAACACAGTGACTGTTGAGCTATAGTAATGATCTTACTTATAGCACTTGGTAATGTAGTTTAAAGGACCTTCCCTTATTGATTTGCCTATGTATTTCAGACAAAAGGTATTTAATTTTTCAGTGAGTTTTACACATATTTCCATTGGTAAAATATAAATTGCGTAGCACCTGCAGTTGGAGGACAACTTTGTAGAATCACAGACTCTCAAAATGGTTTGGGTGAGAAAGGAAATTATGGATCATTTGGTTCCAATCTGTCTGCTATGGGCAGGGACACCTTCCACTAGAGCAGGTTGCTCAAAGCCCCATTTAACCTGGCCTTGAAAACTTCCAGGAGTTGAGAACACTGCTAGGGATGGGTCATCCATAGCTTCTCTGGACAATCTGTTCCAGTATTTCAAAACTCTTATAATTAAAAATTTGGTTTTTATAGCCAAGAAAAACTTTCTTTTAGTTTAAAATCATTGCCCCTTGTCCTGTCACTACTGGCCTTGGTAAAAAACACTGTATTTCTCCACACCTTTTCTACAGGTCCCCTTCTAGTGTTGAAGGGCTGCAGTAAAATTTCCCTGGAGCCTTTGCTGAACACCAGCTCTCTCAGCCTGTCTGCATAGAAGAGCTGCTCCATCCCTCTGATCATCTCTGTGGTCCTCCTCTGGATTTGCTCCAACAGGTCCATGTGTTTTCTTACACTGTAGGCCCCAGAGGTGGACACAGTACTCCAGATGGGGTCTCACAAGAGCAGAGAGGGAGAATCACCTCCCTTGACCTGCTGGCAACACTTCATTTGATTCAATGCTTTTACCTGGGCAGGTTCTGTAATTGCAGAGTGGTGTCACCAATGGATCATCATCCGATGTCCACCTTTACAATTACAAGTAGCTGAAAGTCAGCTAGTGAGGAACTGATCATCAGTATCAAGAAACCTGCTTGGATGTACTGAAACCATTATCAGGTTTCCGAGTGCACATTCCGATTTCTCTTAGAGTGATTTATCTGTGTAGGTGAGTACAAGCTTGTTTCCTTGAAGAGGTTTGTTGTGGGATCTGAAGACAATGAAGGTACTTCAGAGCCATGGTGCTGTATTGAAATTGCTGGGTCTAATAGTGGTGGTGTTGTGGGCAAACTTTAGTCTGAGTGGATTTCTCCTCACATGTGCATCTGCCTGTGTGTGCACGGGCAGATGTGAGCCTTCAGCAGTGCTTAGCACTTGACTGAGTGCTGCTTCTTCCTGCTTGAAAACGACTGGGAGTAAAATTTGGCTTTGCTTCCTGAAAGTTGTCACACGGCTGAATGTTTCAGTCTTTTCAGTTACAGTCATACCCTCCTGCATTGAATGGGAAATATGTAAGTGCAAGTGCAATGTACTTTAAAAGTACTTGTACAGCCCGGTAGAGCTCTACGAGAAGGCTATTAGAGTTCTAAGTTATTTCTCCAGAGTCGTATTTAACTCCTGTAGAAGCCTTTTTGCTTAAATCTGTATTGGATATTATGGGATAATCGGTGAGGATAGTGAGGTATATCTGCCACATATAACCTAAACCTAGTGTAGCTCTCTCGCTAAAGCAAGTGGCTGTTTTCTCCGAGACAGCTTTTCTTTGCCTTTGTTCATTATAGTTTTTAAAAGTACTTTAAGAATAAATAATAATAACAGTAAAAGGAATTATGGTGAGAAATCTATTTTCCCAGGAAGATACAGCACCAAAAATCAATAAAATGAGCAGGTCTTAATGCTAATGAGTAACACAGTTATTAAGGGCTTTATAAAACCATGATTAGCTGGTCATTATTTAAGGCACCATGAACACTAGAAAAGTGTACACTGGTACAACTCTTTTTTCTCTTCATAACAAGCTTTATATAACAGACTGTGACCAAATTCAGAGTTGTGACTCTTTCAGCTTGAGTTTAAAATTGAAATAGGCTCAAACATCTACTCAAATAGACTAGGAAAAAGAGTGCACAAACATTGGAGAATGAGATGACAGGCATTTGTTGCAGGGATTTTGTATGACAATGTCACTTTGGAAATAGTGCTAGAACTTGGAAAAAAGTATACACATACACACTGTTAAAGAAAACCCACACCAAACCCTCCCCCCAAAATTACCCAGCCACTAAAAAAAACCTAGTATGTTGTGAATGCAGTGAGGAGGCTGAATACACAAACCATGGGGTTTTGTAAACCTCTGTAGGTTAAATAGGTGGCAGTTATTTACCGATTCCCCTTTAAAAATTGAAGCAAACAGAATTTTTCTCCTTACCGCTTTTTCTAAGCTGGGGAATAGGTCAAGCTCAACATCCAAGTAAATCATCCTGGAAGTTGCCACATGTGAGGTGGAAAGGCTGCACTTATTCGGAATTAAGTGTCAGGATATGGAAATACCCATAGAGCATTTCTTCATAAACAGAGAAGTGGGGAAGCTTCTCCTGCGTCTCTCCATGACAGTCTGCAGAGCACTTTACGCATTTACAAGACTTTCAGGAGCCGTGGAGGGTCATGGCTGCTCCAGGTGACCATGTGCCTTGTATTAAATCCCATTTCTTCTAACATCCTTGCTTCTTCTTCAAGAAATGTAGACAGATTCCTCTCTTGAACAAAAAAAGTGTCTAAACTGGAGATTGTTGTTCTGTAAATGTCAAATATCATCACTTGATAAAACCTGAAATGTAGATCTTTGAAATCTCACCTATCAATTAATTTAAAATTTTCCTAGCTCTCAAAAGACTTACTTCAAGGTAACAAAGGGACAAAGCTTAGGACTGCAGGTGCAGACTTTCAGTTATTCTTTAGCCTGATATAAATCCTTCTAGATTACAAAATGCCTTTGTCATCACGCTTCTGATTTCTGCACCCATAAAAACTTTTTCCAATATACCATGAGAAAAGCTATTATCCTGATCTGTAAGGATTTCAGGTTGCTGTTATAAGTCTCTGGTTTCTCCTCACCTCATTTTCTGTTCCTATATTGCAAAAGGCAAAGAGAATTCCAGGTAGAACAGTGAAGGACTGTGTGGCATTTGAGTTGGAAGAAACAGGCCTGGTGGGGAAGAACATGTAAACCATCCTTGTGAGAAATTGGTAAAAGGCCTTTTTTTATCCTGCTGTGTTGCTTTGTCTTTGATAGTGCTTCATATTTCATTTTCTTCTGTGTCTCCAGTTAGAGATTGGGGCTGCCTAGGCAAATGTGTAGTAAGTAGCAGTGTCTCTGGATATACATAAAATTAATCCCATCCAAGTGCAAGTTTTTCAACCTCAGATACAATGGCAACTCAGTTGCTGTAAAACAAATAGAATTGGAATAATCAAGAGAAGAAATGAGCAAAGATCGTGTGTTTTTCATCTGTGATTAAACATAGCCTATGGCAATATTAAGCATTTTTGCAACAGCTGTTGTATTTCTAGTAGCTGGTCAGATCTCCTCTTTTTCAAAATCATACAAAAATGCAAATGTCTAAGCTCAAGGAGCAGCTATCTCAATTCCTGGCCTTACCCTGCGGATTTGGCTTGGTGATCCTATAGAAATTTCCCAGTTTACAACATTTTTTTTCCTCAACAGGTGTCTTCACAGACCACCTTTTATTTTTGGCATTTGCTCAATGTAATTCTTAGGCATATAGCAGCAAAACTTTTAGCAATAAATTTCAGGTTTGGTAGTGAAACATTGATAACTATTTCAGGTTTTGATTTTTTTTTTCCTTTTAAATGAACAGAAAATTCGAAACATATGGAATCTCAACAGCTTCTTTGTACTGTGATTTTAGTATGTGTTTTCTCAGTTTATATGCTTTATCCTTGTGTTCAGTCACGACAGAGGGGACTGGCTTAGGAGACATGAGGTTTTCAGTTGATCCATTTGCCTCAAGGTCCTTGCTTCTTCTCATGGAGTGGAAAGAGATACAATTGGTCAGCTGTCCATCTTAAAAGATTCCTGGGTTTACAGATGTCTTTGTTTGGAACCATGTGTAACACCAGTATCCTCAACAAATGTCAACACTGTTCCCAAATAGATGCTTCAGGTTAAACAAGTGCAATGTTAAACTTGCCCCCATGTGGGTTAACTTTGTGATATTTCTGTGCCATGAGAACCAGAGGAAGGTTGTAAAAATGTGGTAATTTCTGTAGACATACTGATAATATTCAGCAAATAAACTTCCAGTTTTTCCTACAAGTTGTGGGAGGATCTCTAAATCTGCATCACTGAGTACTGACTGTGGCCTTTGTAATCACGTCAGTCACAGTCATACAGTTATGGGGTTTTATGACCTTTGGTTCTATAAATAATATGTAATACAATTCATGAGTTTAATTTTTCTGTATGCCACTATTTTCACAGTGATTGAAGATAATGATAAAAGACGATTCTAACAGAAAATTTTGAGACCTCTTAAAATTACTGTTATTAAAGTTGCTATTAATTCTGTGTCACAGAAACAAAGCTACACATCAGAACATGTTTATTAGCCTCTTACAAGGCAGTTGCCATTTTGAATGAACTCTGGGCTGAATCCTCTCATTTGTTACATTTGTGTAGTGCTGACTGCATAAATAAGAGAAGGCAGCGTTTATTTCTGCAGCTCCCTGGAGGAAACTCAGAGAGCCCCAAGCTATTCCTTTTCTGTGGCTATGATAGTAAAAGAGCAACTGCCTCATCTGCAAAAGCCAGCAATATAAAAATCTCTACCCTCTTCCTCACTGAAAATTATAAAAATAAATTGCCATAGATAAGCTAAGGAAGAAAGTCCACATGGTGATTTAAGAAAATGACTTGTGCTGCAGTAAATGCCTGCCTATATGGTGTGTCCTGGTTTAAACTCATTAAACTTTCTAAATTGAGTCCATTCTATACATAGCATTACAAATAAGGATGTAGAAAACCAATAGAAAAATAAAACAACATAATAATGAATAACCTCAGTGTATGATTAATAATACAGACAATTGTTACCATATGCTGGATCCACCAAGACCCTCTTTGAACTAGCATTTTCCATCTCGGATGCACGGACTCTGGTATTGTAAAATCCACATCTCTGCATGGGACTTTCTAGATGTCAGTGTGTGATTAAAAACTGAGCACGAAATGGTAGGATACTGAAGGGTATGAGTGAGTCAGTACAGTTTTGATTCACAGCTGACATCAATTCAAAATGACGCAAACCCATATATCTATCAGATAAATAAAGATTTATAGCTGATGGTAGATAGATAGGGGGTAGGTGTAATTTAAGAATTAAATGTATTTTTTCACTCCTTTCCTCTGCAGACTTAGAAATTGCCCTCTTTCATAATAAAGCATGTGTAGGTAGAGAAAGGAATTAAGCTGGTTTGTCATTTTTTTGACAGCATACATACATTTCTGGTCTCTCTGGGCTGCTCCACTGAGTTCAGCTTGGCAGCTTAGCAGGTGCCATGCAGAAGGCTGTGTTTAACATCTTCACATTTATGCATTGACAGGCTTAATTAATGCTTGAACTGTACCTAAGATCATTCATACTTGCTTTTCGTCAGGCCTGCCACTTGAAATTTTCCAGTCATTTCCTCCCAATGCACGATGTAGCTCTCTGGTGTAACAGAACAAGCTTTATTTATGAAATAAACTACCTTGGAGCAAAATTTTCTGTTCCAAGAGATTTTTAATTCTAGGTCTCATTTTTCAATTTGTGTTTGACAGTTGTGGGTAGATGTAGAGTGATTAACCAGTGGTGGTTAAAAATACCTCTTGGAATTTGTCTGAACTGTCATTTTCTCACAAGAAGCTTTGAAGTTCAGAGACAAGGTTAAATCAATTACAGTAGAAATCCTGTGTTTAATTACTTAATGCTTGGACTTGATGGTCTTAAAGGTCTTTTCCAACCTAAGTGATGCTATGATTCAGTTTATATCTGTCACAAATGCAAAGGCAAATCCTAAGCTACCCTGTAAGAATTCTTAAGTCATCAGTTCCTTCCCCTGGAAGGGGGGGTTGCAAACATGATTCTGAGATTTTCTTTCATGCTGGATTTTTAATTTTGATTTCTGATACTCTGAATGATACATAAAACTGTATCACCCATACAGCTCCCAGGTGACTAATCCTACATGGGAATTTAAGTGCGTTGTCAATCCTAGTTGAGGTCAAGGGGTGTAAAATTTTGTTGAAGAAACTTGTTCCTAAATTACTAGACTAGGTGGCTTGATTCTGTGATTTCCAGAAAGTGCAGGGTGAAATTGTGTCCTAGAAGCACTTCTGCTTCCTCCTGCAGTCAGTGTTCAGATTCCATTTGGGGGAGATGATACAAGGAGAGGAACATCTGGAGCAGGCAGTCACCTGAACTAGCTCTTCTTTAGAGTTGAATGAGGAACTATTTCCCTACTGGGAATCAAAGTGGTTTTTGATACACCTATACTGGGTCCCACACTGGCTAGCATCATTCAGTAATTACACAAAAATGGTTTGGCTAGTGTTTGTCAAGTCAGCTCTGTGGTTTTGAATTACTTTTTTAGTGCCAGGAGTTAGCTGGTAGATCAAAGCCTTTAAGTACTTTTTCCTCCATTATGGGGATCTTGAGATGGGCACATTTAGTGTGCATCTTTGCCTCTTGTACCACAGGGAAAATTCCAGGCTGTTTCTTGGACTGTTCCTATTTTCGTTTTTCACCTTTCTACCAGTGCATATTGAAATCAAGATTAGTTAAAGACATTTCTGAAAGCAGACATAGTTGTCCAGAAGGAAAGATGTATACAAGCAGTGTGGAATGTCAGTTGGAAGGTTTTCCCATTGCTGTGTAGGATACAGATCATAAATCATCCTCAGAAAATGGTTTTGAGATTTTTTTTTTTGGTTGGGCTTTTTTTTTTTTTTTGGTTTTTTTTTTTTTTTTTTTTCCTTTTTTCCCCTTTTTTTTTTTTTTTTTTTGCGGGGGGTGTGTTTTTTTTGGTTTTGTTTTGGTTTTTTGTTTGTTTGTTTCTTTGTTTTGTTGAGTTTTTTTTGTTGCTAGTTCTCTCTCCCTGCCTGCCCAGTTTAAGGTAAAGCACTTAACATTTATTATTTTTGCTAGTATTGAGATCTACAAAGTACTGATAATCTAACAGAGAGAACCATTGAGTTAAAAATTATTTTTGGATTATTTTGTATATGTTCATGGTAGCTATTCCCAGTGTAAATAAGAGGAATTTAACTCTTTGCTGCTTTGACTCATGAAAAGCCATCCACGTGCATGAGCACTCAGGAGTTGAAAAGTTTTTGATGTAGAAATCAGTTTCTTTCCACGATATTCTAATGAAAATAAACTGCTGTTGGAAGGCTGAAATTTCAGCAAGTGAATAAGCCTCAGAAAAATTTGGAAATTTTCAAAAGTTACACTATTCTTTCTGTAACAGTTCATCATTTTACAAATCAATTGCAACTAAGATAAGCCAAGTTTTAAGGGTAGACTCTTCTACTTCTCAGTACACAGATTTTTGTGAAACAGGAGTTGTATCACTGTACTGGACTTAAGCTTACACTCAATTTCATATTTTAGTTCAGTGATATTAGATGTGTACACTGAGGTTGTGGACTCCAGCAACTGGGATGAAAGTTTGCCACTTGCAGTTAGTTTCAGAGGGTGGTATTATAATGGTAGAGTTTTCCATGGGTGAGAGTGAACGTTGAAAGAAAGTGCTCCAAAAGAACCAAGAGTAGCATACAGCAGTTCAGTAACTTTCATTATGCATAATGTAGTATTTGCATTCCTAGTCATTGAGAAAGTGCAATTGTAGCTTCCTTTTTTTAATAGGAAAAAGGCACGAGTCGAGCCTGTGGTTTTCATTCAGGTACTCTGACTGATTAGCCAGTCTCCAAAGAGAAAATGACCTCAACATTTCCACTTCCAGCTGTGTGGATCAATTATCCTGATTTTTCCTAATCCACTCTGAATACGATAGGAGATCTCTCATTTTAGGTCTCTGCCCTTAGGGTATGTTAAGTGTAATCTGGTATTGCCATCACATCCAGATTTTTTCTCCCTAGATGGGAATGCAAAGAACCACTTTTTTTTCTTCTTCGTGCTGTCACCAGCTTCTGCAAAAATCCTTTTATAATCTTGAAAACCAGTTATGTCAGAAGAAAGTAATGAAACTGTTTTATTTGGAGGTATTCATGTGTGGATCCAAAAAATTTAAAACAACAGTCTAGAGAGTTTCAGATTAAATGAACTAATGAGTTTGGTAAATGCTTGGAGATTTTAAGTTGTGACACTGAACTATGTTCTGCCTTTGAATTCATGTGTTCAGCTCTGGTGGACTTCAATTTAACTTGCATAATTTGACCAAAATTAGGAAATAAGCAAGAGGAGTGCATGATTTGCTGGAGTATGGCTGCAAAAGACACAGGTATAACATATTTGGATTTTCGGGTTTTCTTGGCTGGAGGGGTAGCCCATGTTCTATTGTAGGCCACATTTCAGTAAATTTTGCCTACGTGGTTAGTTTTGTTGGTTGAATTTACTTGTTTCTGTGCAGCAGTTGTCAAGGAAGAAAGAAAGATTTCTCTTCGTGCAAGGAGGCACTGGCTGTACTTGGAGTTTAAAGGGAATTTAGAATCAAAGTAGTCCAGTGTTTTGTGTGACAGGCCATTAGGACTGAGTTCTTAGATTGATGGGATGGGGTATTAAGATGGTAAGTGAAGTATTGTGCAGCTCCCCAGTTAATATATCTAATAAAAGCACAGACTTGAAAATAAAGCTGCTGTATGCCTGTCTGAACACTTCACAGGCTTAATAATTTTGTTTTTGAAGTCACAGTAATAGAAGCTCCTTCTGGAAATTGATCGTGATTTGTGTGAAATTTTTTTTCAGGAACCAGACATAATCTTTTCTTGAAATACCAATTCTTTTCGTTGCTACATCCCTCTTTCCTTGTTATATTGGGGAAATAGAACAAGTGGTGCATCATTAAAAAATGTATAGGGAAATGTTTCAGGAAGAAAGAATGAAAAAAGTTGTATTTCATCCCTGAATTCTGCTTTATTTTTGTGATTGAAATAATCTTTGTAAGTGTGCTTCCTATGGTTTTTTCCATGATGCTTTTTGCTTTTTGGGAATTTACTGGTTCCAGTCACTTTGGAGGCAGCATAGTTATGTGCAGCACCATCCACTAAGAAGTGATTTAGGCTATAGTGTTTTTAGAACAACAGGAGTGTCTTTACATTAACTGCATGCATATTTTTGCCTTTTAAATCTGATAGGTACATGCCAGAAGTATCTGAATGGACTTGCATGTAGAGAGTTTTGTGTTCCAGTATCTGACCACATATGGCAACCCACAGCTGAAAGCACCTGCTTTGGAGTTTAATGTAGTGTATCTGCACAAGCTTTTTTGTCCTTATCCTGGAATTCTTCAAACAAAGCTTTCTTCAACCTCATGATAGTTGAAAGAGATTGGGGTTTTATCTTTGGTGCGTTTATTTATAAATGCTTCAGTACCTTGGCTCTTAGTTTTGTTCTCTTTTAAACCCTTTGTTGTAACTGTTCTCTTTTATGGAGATGTATCCACTCTGGCTGATGTTCTTCATTGCAACTCAAAAGAGAAGTACCTCTATGGCAGCTGTATTTTTTCTTAATTCCCTGGGAGACTCATTCAGAATATTTGCCTCTATAGGCAGATAAAAGGAGCATGACGGTAGGATTGTTTTATCCTAATGGAGCAAAAATCGTTTTATGTTTCTGCTCCTGAGTTTGTCAATCTTCCAAAGCTGATGTTTCCGCTGAGGGAAGGTGAAAAAATTGGTCTCTGAAGGTTACGTCCATATGATACTGCGTTATGTACCCACTGTATTTTTATTTTTCCGTAATAGACCTTACTCCCCCTAAAAAGAAAAGATTTATAGAAGCAAAAAATCAGGTTGACGGAAAGAAGTGAGATGGATTTTTTTTTTTCATGTTCTGTAAAGCCATCAAAATATGGGTAATAAGAAAGATTGTTCTTTAACAGGGTCTCAGTGAGCAAATGGATTTGCTTCCATGGTGGTGTGGGGAGACAGATTCTTCAGAATTATTCCAGAAGAACTAATTCATCAAAGTCATCATGCCACAGCTGTTACAACAATCTATCTCCTACTGAATGCTAGCCAGCTAATTTTTGAGAAGTGACATTTTTCACAGTTTATTGTTTTCTCATCAACACGGCACCAACCACATCAAATATAATCACCCGGTGATGTTGGCATTGATGAATTAGCCATGTGCTTTCTATTTACAGATACAGGAGTTTCAATTTCTTTGGGTGAAAAGAGAAGTTTTAGGTAGAATGTAGGAGTTTTCTCTGTGATCTGTGTGTACGTTTTCCATGTTCAAGTACTTGTTAAGCTATGCTGGAATTCAGTAGCATAACCAAGTATTTTTACAGAAACACATAGTTCTGCAAAACTTCACAAGACTGACTGTTTTAATGGGTTATGGATGGGTGAAGCATTTTCCCTCCATTCTTTACCATAACTTGAACTATGTTGCTCTTACTCTTTCTGGGGTCAACAGTAGTTTCCCTCTGCAGTAATTTGTCATACAGATGTGACTGTACAAATGTAGTAGGTCCTGGTAAGGGGCATAGGCTACAAGGAGGAAAACTGTCTGGGAATAATCTTCTTGCTAGTCTGGTGTATGAAGGCAACAGAGGTACACCACAGTTTGGGATTCACAGTCATACAGGGCCCTTTTTTTAATATATATTTGCAATGTGTGCAGTGTTGGCCATGATAAACAGAAGGATGTCCACCCATAGTCTTTGAGAAGGGAAAGTTCCTTCCAACTTGGAACTGTCCAGCTCTTTCTCAAGTTTTTTTTTTTTTTTAACATACATATTTCAGCAGCAGGAGCAGTCATAGTGCTCAGATACTCAAAAAATGCATTTGCACCACAAGAAACTGCCTTTCAGATCTCCTGCATAAACTATAAAAATAAAAAGTATCTTGGCAATTATTTTTCAGCTGTGAAATACGCTTTTGTAAAGCTGTGACTATAATTTTTCTTGCACAGAACTCTTTGTACTCCCTTATTGTTACCATATGCAGAGCTTTTTTGTAGTTCAGCCACTCCCCAAATAGCCAAACTCTGAGCAATTTTTTCTTCCTTAAATTGCTTACTTCTAGACGTAACCAGTCCATCTTAAATGCAAAGGAGCTATTAAGAGTATTCAGACGGCAAGCAGGGCTCCCAGCTTGAAAAGTAGAGTGATGTTGCTCCAAGAAAAAGTTTTGGAAACCGTATCTGGCACTTCTGGTTTATTTTGGAATATGTAAAACTATTCCTCATCTTCCATCTTATTCCGTTATTGATAATTTTCATCATCTAATTTAGGTTAATATGGACACTAGAGCCACTTCATGAAATTCATAGCTTCAGGTCACATGTCCTTTTGTTTCTTGAAGTTCAAAGTAACGAAAAAGTATGGAAAAACACAAACATTTTCCTTTCTGTAACAAGAACAGCAAGATATGTGTTATACTCTTGCCACTTGTGCTCAGCAGAGAACTATTAACATAGGCTGATTGCTTTACATGTGCATGCTGCATATTTCTCTGTATTGAAGGCACTGCACTTTACAGGTGGATTAAAATATAAATTTGAATAACTTCTGATTAGCTTTATATTCATGAACTGAAGTGTGTCAATAATGAGAACCTAGATTAGGCAAGGTGTAACTGTTCTGGCTGATGGAGGCTTAATCATGGTGCTGCAATTCATCACTCTCCAGGTTATCAGGACCTGGCTTCTAAGACTCTTCTCTGCTTCCACGGTGTGCTTTGGGAACCGTGTTGGTTTGATAATCTAGTAGGAGATTTTTTTATGAGAGAGTTAATAAATGGCTTGCAAACAAATGAGAGATTGCTGGCATTACAGGATAATTCTGTTAAGGTATTAAAAAAGCCATTCCATGAAAATGAAATCAGTGAGGTGTTTTGCGGAGGGGTTGCAGTTCAGATCTTGAATGATTCATTTTGCACCAGTGGTTTGAATGAATCTAGGAAAAGCAAGATGTTGCTGAAGGTTGAAGGTGATAAAGTCTCTAGCAGTTAAGATGGGATATGTAAGTTTCTGGTCAAGAAAATTAAGCAGCCTAACAGTACTGTCAATTTTGTTTTTAAAGAAACCCACTTCATTTAAACCTCTACATCTCTACCTCAGAACACAGTTACACTTTGCAATCTCCAGGTGATGATCCATCTAGCTGAAGTTTATGTCTCAGGTAGTAACTGATACAAATTGCTTGAGGGAAGAATTCAGGAAACTTTGAAATTGACTTTTTTGAAAGAGCCTTGTAGTGCTTCATTTGTCATTGTCAGTAATTTTGCTTTTTACAGTAAAGGGACTTTAGAGAGGCTCAGCTCATCTTTCTTGTACTCTTTTAGTCTGTTCTTTTTACAGTAAATTTTTCTCCTGCCCACACGATTTGGATTATTTCTTTTTGGTTTGGTTGGGGTTTTTTTTGGTAATATCCTGATTGCTGGCCAGAAAGACTTGTTGCAGGTTGATTTAGTGCACTTTTCTTCTCCCAGGAGTGGAGCAAGTGACTCCCAGGAGTGGAGCAAGTGACTTCTGTACCTGGGCTGTTGTCTCCCATTGATCTTAACAGCAATCATTTTCAGTCATTGAAAAAGAACCAATAATGTTTCATCAGTAGGAGAAATCTAGCTTGTTGATCTTATCATGCTCATTGTTCACATAAGCTCTAAAGCAAAATGTCACTAAAAAGAAATCTCATCAGACTTGCTAGGAATACTGTATTACCTAATAAAGTCAGACTTGATATACCTGTAATTAAACAAAGAAAGAAATCCATCATATAATGAAAGAAAGAAATCCATCATTTTCATGGTATCATGATGAGGAAACCTGACAGTGGTGGGTTTTTTGACTTCTATCAATCTAAAACTAAAATAGGTGTTTTGAAAAGGCAATGTGTCATCTTTCACCTCACCAGTACTTAGCAGGGATGATGTGCAAACCTGCACTTTGAGACAGGTTTTCTTTCCTTTTTTTTCTCTCCACATAGGTATTTTTAAGCTCATTCTGACATAGTAACTGGCATACAGCTCATAGAGCTGCTGTGAAGCTGATTCATGCTTTCTCCTCAATCTCCAATTTTATATGTATTAACATAAGAGATTTTTAGGCAGCTGCAAGCAGCAATCTAACAATCAAATTTATGGTAGATTGTTCATAAATGTGGAATAATTTAGTCACATAATTCTTTCAGGATAGGAGTGTCTGCTTTCTGAAAAAAACAGACCAAACCAAACAAAAAATCAAACAAAAAGCCCCTTCCTTTATATAGGGTGTGGTTTTTCACCTTACAAAGAAGGAATCATATCTTTCCTTTTTATGATATGTCCCAGTTGACAACTCAGTGTTCTGATGAGTATTCCTTAATTGAAAAAGATCACTGAAGTATGAGTGGAGAAGTTAAGGGCAAGAAAATGATGATACTTTCTTCTCTTTCTTTCCTTGGAAGATTCTTTCAGCACACAGTAAATTTCAACATGTGATATCTTTTCTTCTTTGCTTTTCAGTGAGAAATTTCTGAAGAAATTATTATCACATTAAAGCTGCCTTAAGTAATAATATTTGCCATCTATTTGACAGAAACTCTCCAAAAGTTTCTGGTGCCCTTGCTTACATAGTTACTTTCTAAGAATAGCCCCCAAAATCCTTAAAATATTTACCTGCAGAGTAACACATACGTACAAAGCTACTGCTTAAATGGAAAGCAACTGATTTTGTGAAGCATTGAGAATCTGATTAAAAATATTTTTCTTTGAGGAACATCCTATTGACATCATTCTTGATGTAAAAAAACCAGACTGAAATGGCACTCATACTCTCCTACCTCTCATGTATAGGGTTATTATGCAGATAGTTAAGTGCTAAGTAAATAGTTGGGTACTATTTGGAAAAAAAGAAATCTACTATACAAACAACTTTTGAGGATTCTGAAAAAAAAAAGAAAGAGTATGTAGTAGTGTAAGTAAATAGTGTCATGGTTTAAACCCAGCTGGCAGCTCAGCCCCACACATCTGCTCACTCACCCCCCCCCGGTGGGATGGGGGAGAGAGTTGGAAGACTAAAAGTGAGAAACCCATAGGTTGAGGTAAGGACAGTTTCAGAATTAAAGCAAAAGGTGTGCACGCAAGCCAAGCGAAGCAAGGAGTTAACTCACTGCTTCCCATGGGCAGGCAGGTGTTCTGCCACCTCCAGGAGAGCACAGCTCCAGCACACCTAATGGTTGTCTGGGAAGACAAAGGCCATCACTCTGAATGTAAGCTTCCTTCCTTTTTCTTCCTCCAGCTCTATATGCTGAGCATGATGCACTATGGTATGGAATATCTCTTGGATCAGTTGGGATCAGCTGTCACAGCTGTGTCCCCTCTCAACTCCTTGTGCACCCCAGTCCCCTCACTGGTGGGGTGGGCTGAGAGGCAGAAAATACCTTGATGCTGTGTCAGCCCTGCTCAGCAGTCACTGGAACATCTCTATATTATCAACACTGTTTTCAGCAGAAATGCAAAACACAGCCCCACATGAGCTACTGCAAATAAATTTAACTCTGTTCCAGCCAAACCTGCTGCATCCAGCCATAGCATACATTTAAAAGTGGTAGTGGAAACCTAGAGGGGAAATGCACAGTCCAGAAGGAATGTTTTCAATACCATCTGTAGTATCTACAGTAAATGAAAAAATATTTAGTGTACATGTGTTCTCTAAACCTACTCATCCAGTTCCTCTTCATGATTCATTGTCTTGTCTACTTTTCTAAACTGCATTACAGGGATTGTGTTAGGGAAGACCACATATTTGGTACTTCTTGTCAAAAATTACTTGCTAATCTGTAGTGGCAGTTATTTTATAGAACAGAGCAGAAAGTAGGTTCATCTACATAGCACAGCTCTGAAGACATTCAAGTTTAAGACTATAGCTTGAATTCTTTCTCTGAAAATGAATGAAAAAATTAAACTGTCCCTATCTCAAAAGAAAATTACTTGGAGTATTCCATGAGACTTCCAGTGCAATCATGTAATGAATTTCAATAAAGATTGTCATATATAGGATTTTTCTCAGTGCATCCTGAAGCAACCTCATGTACTATTTCAGCTCATCTTTCTCATCCGGCCTGTATTTGTTGTGGAGATTCTAATCTTTTCCATTTTTAAAAAGTGCTTTCTCTCTCTAACACCAGTAATCGAGGAAAGAAGGAAATTGCCATGTTTGCCTATTAGAGTCAGTATTTTTATAATGAAGGAATAGTATTCTGTTTCACAGTATTTTTTTTTTTCTGGAAGGCAGTGTGTCTCAAGCCAGTTTTGCTTTTTTCCTGTATTCTGCAAAGCAAATCCCAGAAGACATTTTGAGACTTCAGACCAAACAGCCCTGATACAAATGGAGTCATTGGAGAAATTCCTATTATTTTCCATTCCTATAGAGAAGCAGATGCTTCTCTACAGCCTACTGGGATTTTGTGATTCTTCTTTCAGAGACTCCTTGAGATGCTACATGCAGTCCCTTAATTCAAGTGCAGGAGCTATGTAGCGTGGATAAACAGTGGGCAAACATTCAGTAGTAATTTTAAAACACCTGTCATTGTAAGGGAACACAAACAGCATTTTTTTCCTATGATAAAGAAACATTCCCTAAACACAGTGCTTATATTCACAGTACATGCACTGGTACAGGTGCAAGAGTTGTTGATTGATCCCTCCAGTTTAACCCCACAATCTTCCCTCTACAAATACTTGCATAATTATTTTCTGTATTCATTCATCCTAAGAATAATTAAATCTTTTGGGCTAAGCTTGCAGCAGACCTAACAGTTAAACTTAGCTGCTGTTCCACTTAGCCCAGTGGGGAACTTTATATACTTACCATGACCTCACTGTTGAGTGTTTTAACTGGTAATATCTCTAGCTTGTTTTCGAGAAGCAAAGTTATTCATAACCAGCGTTCAGCTCAGCCTTCCTTTTTATACCTGCAGCAGACTGTGTGTGTAAATATTACTAGGTAAATATCCTGTAGTACCCAGTGCTGGAAAAAATCTGAGATAGCTAATAACTTGGGAATGCCTTAATTTTTGGGGTGTATAGAACCATATTTAGAAGTCTGGTAAATAATTATAAGAAAAATACTAAGTGCTTTATGTGTGCTCTGTGTGTGGAATCAAGAGGCACAGAGGAAACATAATAATAAAAGCTGTACCATTTTAATGCATTGGACAGTGTTACTTTCTCCTTCCTTGCTACCAGGGAAGAACTGTTCAGAGATAACATTTGAAAGATACTGTAGGTCATCCCAACAGTCACAAACTTTCCTTGGATGTCAGCACATGAATATGGTGGTGGTCATGCAGACAGCCAGGATACTGATGACCCGTTTTACACTCTCAGCATGTCATCCACTCATGATGTGACAGGAAACCACAGGAAGGGCTGGCGGGAAAGTGAGGTAAGGCATTTCATTCCCATGGGGCTTCCCAAACACAGTAACTTGTTATAGGATCTGACAAGTAGGTTAGTGCACAGGCTTCTTACAAAGCCAGTACTGTACCAAAAATAATGAGTTTGACAATGTGTGCATCCAACTGATGCCCTTGTTCATGTTAAGTATGTCTGGAATTTTTGGCACAGTCCAGGATGTAGGGTGGGAGAAGACAGATACTTAGGCAACTCACTAGATAATATGGCAGCAGTTTTTCATAATGCTTATTATTTTCTCGATAGCTTGTTGAACTAGTTCAATATTTGTCTGTGTGTAGGTAGTACATATCAGTAATAGTGCAGAAGGTATGAGTGTACGCTCCTGGATGAAGGAGTCACCAGAACCCCTGCAGACCTGATTTAGATTGAACTTTTACACTGATTGTTAGCTCACAAGCCAAAGTAGTGCTTGGGAAGGGGGCTAAATGCAGCAAGGATGAAATAGGTGAACATAAAACCAGCAAATATGTTATGTGCTGTCTGCTCAGCAGCAGTGATCCTAATGTAGCAGTGTGAGCAGTCAGCCCTAAGGGCCCTATATGCTTAGGAGAGGCAGACTGCAGAGGGGTGCCTGTGAAGCTCCAGGGGGAAAGTCTGGATGCATTTAAGAGAAAGCTTCTCTTCAGCAGAGACAAAGCGGTGTCCTGTTTGCATCGGGCAGATACCTGAGAGCTCACCATTTCAGCCTAAAACATTAATTTAATGGCAGAAAAAAACTACTCTGCCTGCTCTTATTCCATTGTCAGTGAAAGTTAATCTGACTGCTCATTGTCAGAAGACGTAGCAAATAAACAGGACATCTAAAATTAATCCAAGTTTCTTTAGCCCTCTTCTCTCTCCTCTGATCACCTAAACAGACAGTTGATACAAGACCAGTCACTCAGTTACAACAGTATACATCCACTCCAAATCCTTTGTATAATTTGAGTTCGTATAACTGCAACTAGCTTCTGGACTCTGAAGAAAATAAGTAACTTGCAAAGTACTAGTGAGGAAAATTTCATGTTCCCCAAGGGAAAAAAAAAACAGAGTAAGGCACAGGACTTCTTAGGCAAAGTGTAGGTGGAAATCTTTAGTACCCCTGTGAACTGCGTGAGCTAAAGTTTCTTATTAACAATCATTTCTATAATGTTAATTTAAATACAGATTAGTTGGAAGATTTTATGTTGCAACCACATAAATAAATAGGCTAAGTAAGTCGCTGTTTTCTGTTCTTTAAAGAAAAATACCCGAGCAAGATGCATTATTTCATATGTTTGTTTATGTTGGACCGCTGTGATTTGCCAGACTAACAATTCCTTCATTGCATGTTGAACCTGTCTTTTGTTAAACACCAGCTATTGCTTGGCTACTTCCCACCATCCTGTTTTTATTAATTCTGTCTTAGGTCTGCTTCTTTTGTTGTTTCTTTCTGTGCCTTCATTCTCAAAATATCTTTAAGGTATTGCATTTAGCTGCTGACATAGAGTTACTCATCTCCTGAAGTCCACAGTATTCCCCAAGTCTGTTTTTTTCCCCTCATCTTCATGTTCCTCTGATTTAACTGTTCCATTTTGTTTTGACTTTTGATTATCCCAGGGTCCGATTGGTATGGATGGAAAGCTGGTAGGTGATTTGTTCAAAACCAGTGTAATTTAGGTCTTTCACATATTCCCCTCTTTGCTTTTTTAAATTACTTATGCTGGCGTGTATATAATCAAATACTGGCTTCCTTCAGCATAACTTAGTTCAACTCCAGTAGCATGGATTTTTAACATGGATTTTTGCTGAAAAGCTATTTCAGTCTTCTGTGCCTGTGCAAGGAAATGGAGATCAGCTCTGCTCCTCCTGTTTCCTCATCATTTTCTATCTGAATTAGACTGGAAGACAGATGTTCCTCCTTGGGTGCTCTGTCCAAGGGTGGTTTGGTGGTGCCTTTCAAACAGCAGGATATCACTTCTGACTACATTTCTGTGACTCTTGCTGCTTTCCTTCCTCCACAAATTCTTAATTTTTGTGTTTTAATTTCTGTGCCTGGATTTTGTTGGCTGATTAAATCTGAACAGCCTCATGTCTCATAATAAATGCATTGTATGATATTCCAGATATTCTTTAGGGACATGCTGCTTGAATTAAGTTTAGAAACAACCTTTAATTTTATACAATGCATTTGTTAATGCATTTATACTTGTGTGTATATTTATATAGCTTTATGTTTGGATGTATGAGCCTGGAAGTTTATGTTCCCAGCTCTTTAAAGATTAACACCATGGCAAAGGTGTGAAAATCCAGTTTTGGCACTTTCTCATGTTCCTTTTATTCCTTTTGCTCCCTCTCTTGTCTCCCTTCCCATGGCACCCCTTTTCACTGATACCCTGGATACCTATTTTCGTTTCTATCCTTTTACTTACTACAGGCCCCATTTCCTTTGCAAGCTCAACTTGTTAGCTTGCAGTGTCAACTTTCATTTTCTTCTCTTTCTTTCCTGTGCTCCTTGAGGTTTCTTTCTACTGTTAAGTAACTTGTCTGTAAAGTTTGCAGCATGCAGTCATTAGGCTTTTTTCTTTAATCTCATTTAGTGGGTTGATAGCTTACCTCTTGACTACAGTTATACCACGGATATTTTTTGTTTGTTTTAATATCATTTATATTGGCAGCTAATATTAGGTTCAATTGTTAGGAAGGGATTAACTAACAACAGTACAAGACCTTAGAATATTAGAGTAGGTTGCCAAACCCCTTTGTTTACCTCAAAATAGAGTATTAAGCTAGTAAAAAGGAATATGGAAGGGAAGATTGTTCTGGAGATTTTACTGAAACCATGGCATGTTATGCAGCTATACCCACAGTTGTAATTTAGATTTTAAAAAAATAAAATAAAAAGCAGCATTCAGTTTGGGTAATCAAGTACATGAGCAATGATCCAGAGGTTCAAAGCAGCAGCCACGATCCCTAAATGCATGCAAAGACAGCAATTAGTTGATAGCTAGAATCAATGAATCAGTTTTAGAGAATGTAACAGATTTGGATAAAGAGATGTTCATTAGACAAAAATCAGAGTAATGCTGACTTTTCAGTGTTGAACAGTATTTTCTCCCTGTTGGTTATCTAAAATTTAGAGAAAGACTTACAGCTAAAACGTTTTAATCCACAAGTAACATGAACTGGGGGCGATTTATGCAGCAATGAACCAGACTGATTTCAGCAGTCCTGGGGCCATTTTGGGAACACAAGCAGAGAAACTGAGATTGAGCTTGCTCAAATGAGTTACAGTATCAGATTGAATTCATGTTAGAGGGTTTTTTAATGAACAGCAAAGTAACTCAAGGAGCTTTATTCCTGACCCTTTCACAACATGCAAAATGAGAGAGGGCAAAATTAACAGCCCTTTTTTGTGTCCCATGCTTTGAATTGCTGTTGTGTGACAATAACCCCTTACAATTAAAAATGTTGGTTTTGTGATGCTTTTTTGCATATCTTTGTAAGAACAGCTCTTGAGTTCTCTAATTCAGTGCTTGCTGCGTCCTCTGGGTAGTGTCACTTACTGGGTCACTTGTGAGAAGGGAAAATTCTGCTGTAACTGCAGTGGATAGTAGGGCAAGGAGTAGATAAGAAGAAATATTGAAGGATTGGGAATCATTGTAAAAAACAGAAAATAATGAACTTCACTAATACAAAGTTCCTTCCATGTTAAAGGAGCTAATAGCCAAGGGGTAAAATAATCCTGCTATGAGTACTTTTGTAGTCAGCATCTGCATTTATAGCTAAATGCAGGATAATTGTAATATTGGCAGCATATATAAACTAAGAGTAGTGCAGCTATTATATTCCCCAATATCTCATAGAGTTTTCTGTCTACATGAAAAACTATTGTCCTATAAAAATTCCTTTTCCAGCATTTTTTCTGTACTGCAGACATGAAAGAAGAGTAATTATAAATGCTGAGTAACAGAAAGGCAAAGTAGTGATGCTGTTGAGATTGAGAGTAGGAAACACTTTCATGGGAGCATGGTTCCCATCCTCACATTCAGTTCAGGATATGTTTGTGTTATGTGTATGTATATGTCTCTTGTATCGTACATATAGCATGTACCATGTGGTCACTTAGCAGCCTGTGTGTCTTAGATGAAGGAAAAAAGTCAATTTTCAAATCTCATTGTGAAAATATATATGCGTGTCTTCCATTCATTTGCTTTCTGTTGCTTTAAATCAACAATTCTTTGTTGAAACATTTTGGTAATTTCAGACCTTCATTTAAGTTTTGGCTTTTTTAATATATATACTTTGGAGACAGCCTTTAATGATGTGATGAAAATGCATTCCAACTTCAGATATTCTTGTGACCAAATGTATTGTGAATTTTATGTATAAAGTTTGCAGGCACAGGCCTCAGTTTAGATAATTTATACAATTTTATTGCACCGACTGCCCAGTACTGCATCAGTAAGCAATTCCTGATGATTTTAAGAACAGGTATAGCATATAATAAAACCTGCTGTGAGGGGAAGATTGAGGAATAGTCTGAGTGCTGAGGAGTCCCAATCATACTCATTAACCCAGTGTGATGTGTAACTTCATAGAGCTCACCAACTCAGAAAGTTTTACTTCATATTTGAACTGACAAACCTCAGCCAGTAATTTATTTTTTTTATGACCTCTATGGTGCAGTTTTTTTCTAAGGAATGAATAGAGAACTGCAGCATCCACAGCAAGGAATGCTTTAGGCTTTATTCAGTGTAAAGATTAGATAGCCACAATAACTCTGTATTTTACCATTACTCCTCTGTAAAGTAATTCCTTATATTCAAAAAAAAAAAAAAATTAAAACCTTCCTGTGAATTTAAATGCCTTTTTTTCCCTGGTGTTTAATCAGCACAAAAAGTTCTATTAGTTAGTATAAAAAGCATTTCTTCATCTGCTTTTCTTGTTGATAATTGTTCCCAGTTGAAACGCTTTCGCCCCCCACCTCCTCTAAAATCTCACAGAATCAGAGGACAGTTGAAGTTGGAAGGGACCTCTGGAGCTCATCTGGTGTAACCTCTCTGCTCTAGCAGAGTTATCTCCAGCAGCTTGCCCGGGATCATGTCCAGATGGTTTTTGAATATCTTCAAGAATGGAAACTCCACAATCTCCCATGTTGCTCTGCTTGGTTAACAGTAAAAAAAATGTTTCCTGATGTTCAGACAGAAAAGTTTCAACTATCTGTAGAAGTACCTTCTAGCTAAAGTGAAGAGGTTTCATAGGATTTAAGAGAAGGCTCCATGCTCAGTTTCTGTCAACAAAAAAATATGTAGTTTCAGTTTAACTGAAGTATTATTTAAGTGTCATAAAACACTAGAAGCTGATCTAGCCCTAGGAGTTTAAAGGAATTCTCTCTTTCCAGGGAGAAATGCATAATTATTTTTCTCTTGCAGTGTGAGCTGATTGTCTGGGTGATGTTCTTTATAGTCACAGCTACTGTATAATTTGCTAAAATAATGCTGCTTCATGCAAATAATTTCTATTAAGGAGTCTAAAATAACTCATGACTTTCAGTGGCTTTTTTGGGCTAGGCAAATTAGGGATAGGAAGTCTGCTGTGTAAGGGCTTGCAGCAACAAGAGATACAGTTCCTCAGCATGCAAAGGGTGCCTCTCCACTTGTCCAGGGGTGATCTAAAGGGGATGTTGATAAATAAAAGAGGGGAAATGTATCAGCTGTCTTCTTGGACTGACTGACAAAGGTTCCGCTCAAACTTTTCACAATTGCTGGTTTAAATACTGGTTTATACTTGGTTAAAACTGTGGTGCCTGCAGCAGTGGCAAAAAGACTACTGTTTGTCCAGCAGTGTGTTCCTCCAGTTTTGAGACTTTGTTCATTCAATGAGCATTAAGAGTATATAATTACTATCTCCTTGAAACGTAGAGGTGAGCCATAATAGAGAAATGAAAGTGAAAAAACCCATAATACCTGCTTCTGAATCAGCTGAACACCTCTGGTGTCTTTCTTACTTGGGAACTGTCAGTTAGGTCTTGCTATCATTTCCAAATTGTTATGAGTATCTAAAATAAGAGGTTTCTCAAATGCATTTTTGATATGTTATTGTAATTTATATCTAGAATCAAGTTAGTTGCAAGAAAGCTCATCAATTTGAATTAAAACACTCAAATTCAATATCAACTTAAAGAGTCCAAAATCTGACTTCAATGCAGTTACTGTGTATTTCATTAGTTCCTATTAGAGAGTACTGTAACTATTTTCTACTATTTAAGGAGTTAATCCTTGTCGTAACTTTCCATAATCTTTTGTTTTTGTTGTTTTTTTTCAGGGTCAGCCTGGTCCTCAAGTAAGTGCCATCTTATTTTCTTACATAAGTAAAATCTAAATACAGGGCCCACCAAGCTCAGGTTGTCTACAAAGTATTTGACTATATTTTTTGATCCTACTGTAGTAAGATAGAAACTGGTAACCATTGCATAATTCTGTAAGACAAATATTTCCCAAGAGAGAAATATGCCCCCCACATATGGTTAAGTTCCCTCAGCTGTCTGACCAGATGGTGGGGTTAACAACATACTACTGAATAAAGCAAATCTCCCTACTACGGCTTGAATCTTTGCCACCAAACTTTAAAGCAAGATAAAATAACTTAGCAAATGTGTAGCAAATGTAATACTTCAACTGCTTATTAATCACATGCTAATAATGTTGCTATAATCCAGGCAGCCCCTCAGTTATTTTAAATATTGCACTGCTAGCTATTTTGATTAATTAGATACACTGCTTTGAATTAGTTCTGCTTTATTTAAGAATAGTAGAACTTTGTCTTGTGAGCTGTAATTGAACACGTGGAAATCTAGAGACCTATTTCTCCCTTCTAACAGAGAAGTAGACCAGCAGAAAGGAAGCATTACACATAGCAAAAATTAAATGTGAATTATTTGAGTGCTATAAAAATATGGAAGAGCCTGGAAACGGGGGGGAAGCCAGTACCAATTACTTAGTGAAATTGTTTGAGAAACTCAGCCTTTTTGTATGCTTCATATACTTTGTGGGAAGTAAGCTTTGGTCTGTGGAACTGTCTTAGCACAAGTTAGTTGCTCGAACCAGGATTTCTATGATGGCCTTTTGTATTTCAGAATCATAATTGAAAGTTAAAGCTTTACCACCTTACTGACTGATAATTTATTTAAGATTTTCATTATGAGAAGCAAGCATTTCTTTTAGATTTTTTAGTTTCTAAACGCCGTTTTCTGTTGAAAGACAGATTGATTTACAAACCCTCAAACCACTCGACCTGAACGCGCAGGATCCTTGCAGTGCCAGGCTCCATTTGATAGCATTGTATAAGGAATCCATATGATACGGGAGATGACCACCGCCCATGGCACTTACGTTTCACTGTAGGCTCTTGATGTGTAGACTACACAGAGAGGTATCTTCAGCCCCTGTGCTGCTGGGGGTCAGTGAAGAGAGAGATTGTAATTCTGTGTGGCACTGTCGCTCTGAACAAGCTCTGCTGAGGACCCAAGGCTGCTGCTGGAGCCTGTGGGCTGCCCTCTAGTTGATGTTAACTTGTGCTGCCACCCGTGTCCTTTCCTTCTGGGTTTGGACCCCCACCTCCCTCATTTCAGTTGCTTAAAGAGTGTCTCTTGCCTGGTGCTTGTAAACAGCTGCTCAGTCTTTGGAGCTTATATCTCTACATGAAATGCCCTGGGATAGCTGTAGTCAAGGAACCACCATGGAGATGGCAGCATTCAGTGCTGTTTCAAGGGCAGAAAGGCAGAGAAATCTTGTCACTGGTGAAAGATAAGTGAGGTGCAAAGCATAGGAAAAACCATCTAAAAATGATCCCCAAATTGTTTTAAGAGAGAATTCTTACACCGTAACTTCAGTAATTCCTCCCAGTGGAAATGCTCACCTCTGGGTCATCACCCTTGTCCTCAGCAACACGTACCATTATTCTTAATAATGCCTTTTCCTCCTTTTCAGCTCAAGATGCTCTTAGTGTGTCAGGTGGATATGTGTGTACGTAGTCATTTCGTCTGGCTGATTGAGTCCAGGAATAATTCTTTTGAGAGCACTGGTGGGGAAGCTGTAATGGCATGAGACAGTCAGAGTCGTGTTCAGCTTTAGATCAAGATGCCTAAACCCAGGAGCTTGTGCGTAGGTGCTGACCTATGAGGTGTCCAAGCACTCCTTGCAGCCAGTGAAGGTTAGGTCAATTCTCAGTGCACCTAGAAACCTGTTCAGCTCATGGTGAACTCCTTGGGCTCAATTACCTTGTCTGCATTCAGGCATTTGTTGCTGTGTGAGTTGATCCAGCGTTTCCAAAGGCCGCTGGCTGTTTTATGTACCCGGGCTGGGGTCTGCGTTGGACCGTGGTTGTAGCTGTCAGTCACGGGCAGCTGTCTTGGATACCTAGGGAATCTCTCACATGACACTAGCTGCACACATTCGTGCCTCCTGATTCCAGATTCTGACTGTAGGCAGCTACTGAATCAGATAACTATTCTGCTGAATTGCTTTCTAGCCAGAGTTGACATCAGCGTGTCGCAGGCAGCTACGTGGAGGCTGTGCATTTAGGAGTCTTTCCCTTAAACTGAAACTCAGATCCAAATAACTTTGTGAGGCAGCATTTTTTAAATATTGAAAGCTGTGCTTGAAAATCTCAAGACTTTTAAAAATTAAAGTATCCACAGAAAACAGAATCCGTTTGCGTACAGATAAAATAATTCAAAACCTCTTGGCATGCCATTAAAACAATGCAGCAGTTCCAGCCTGTTATGATTGTCAGCAATTTCCCAGGTCTTAACTGTGTCCATGAGAAATTAAAAATTAAAAGTATTGATCACTTTGCTTAGTAAGTAAAGGCTTCCTGGCTTCAAAGAACAAAATTGTTATGGTGACTGGAGAAGCACTTAGAAAGTTTCTGATGTCCTAGCCATGCAAGTCCATGCTAAGATCAGGGATAAATTCTAATCCTCACTGTTTTACTAACACCTATTCTTTTTTGCTATGGTTTTGTAAAGTACACACTAAATTCACCCCACACACACCTAATTACAGGGTACAACAGATCAGTAACACCTCCTATCATTTTAACTTTGAATTTTTTACTGCTTATTTTCTTCAAAAATATATGACAAAATACCATTTTGCCTCACATTTTCCCATCTTAAGTAGCAAGAAGCTTTATTACCACTCGCAGGCTTTTTTTTTCCCCTCCCTTTTTTTTTTTGTTTTTTTTTCCAGAAAAAACTTATGGTTCTATTGGATCTCTCAAAAATAAAAACCACAATGAAAAACCAAAGAATTTCTAGGCCTAATCTTAAAAAAAATGAAGTTCCTTTTTACGATTTTGGTTTTAAGATTTTGGTTTTCTTAAAAAGAAAGCTATTTTAAATACCATGAAAACTGTGATTCTTTATAGAAGAGCAAGTAATAAAATATTTAATATTTTTGCTGAAATTAAATTCTGGCTTTTGAGTGACCCCAAAAAAATCTGGTTTTTTTTTTATCTGAAATGTAAATATGTATTTAGATTAACTTGAACCAGAAAGAGTTCTTCTCCCAATAAATCTATACAACCAAATTCTGCCCATACTTTCTACTTTCTCTTTTTAAAATGGAAGTATTTCTGCTTGTCAGAGAACAAGGTTTAGCTTCTAGTCTAATGTTAATTCCATAACAAATGGGTAAATAGAGAAGGCTTGCTATTTTAAACTTTTTTCCTTGTTTAGAGGTAAAATTCATCCAAATACTAGAAGCCGTGCTTTTAGTATTATGGTGAAGGAAGACAAAGCAATCCTTTAAAAAGTCTTGCTGAACTAAAACTATGAACAGCTCTAAATGTGGGACAGGGTGGTGTTTTGGTGTGACTTTGTCTCAGCCAGCCAACTGTTTTCTTCTTGGAGGCAATATCCTCCCCCTGGCCTATCTCTAGCACAACATAGTTTGTCTCTCATGTCAGCATACATGATCACTCTCTGTGTGGGACTTTGAGATACAGCAGCCTCACAGATGCTTCTCCTTTCTCTTTGGCAGCCGTCCAAATCTGCGTTAGAAATGGACAAAATATTAATGATTGGTTATTTGTTTTCATGAGATTCTTGTTTTCCTTTATGTGACACGTCCACGGATGTGGTGTTAGAACAGCCTGAAATTTTCCAGAGCTTTGTGTGTGATAAAGGGTTTCCATAGCGATTCTGGTGACAAATGTATGTGTGTCTCTTTCACCATCAAGCACCAGGGTATTTGACTGGAGTATTTTTAATTTCTGATGACAGAGATTCTGATTCATGGTTAAACTGGCTATTACTGGCTTGTGCTGTCAACAGAGCTGGTGGGAACCATTTTAACTTTTTGTTTTCTGGTTTTTGTCAAAGGACAGAGAAACACAGCAGGCTGCAGGCCCTAGTTTTGAGTGGTTTTGGAAGGCAGCAGTCTTGGAAAGATATTTATCACTTCCTAGAGAACACTGTGATGGTAGGGAGAACTCCTAGATCTTAGAAAAGAGTATCTGATGGTAGGAAGGATGGGAAAGGGGGTGTATAAAGAAAATGTACTTCAATTCTCCTGCTGAGTTTCCCTTTCAGTTTTGGTCATTTGGATAGCCATCTGCATTCCACAACCTGTTAAATATTCCTCTCAGTGCCTGCCATTCAGTAGTAGGGCAGTTGATAACATCAAGTGATCATATATGTGTTTTTATGGCTTTTTAAGCTATGGGCAAGGTACATAATGTCCTACTGACCAGTGCTGCAAAGTGGTCTCTACCTGTCAGATCATTAGAGTTGGACATGTTTCTTTTGTTCTGATCACCATAAATTGAGGTGCAAGCTCCACATTCCTTTTTTCTAGAAGTTTGCTTTCAGGAATGCCTCAAGACTCTTTACTTCCATGGAGAGTAGGGAAGGGAGCTAGAAATACACTTACGAAGGACAAAATCAGCCTAAGACTGAAGAAATAGTTCATCACTTTCAGATACACAGTGCAGCAATGTTACTGCTCCTGGGAGAATCCCAGTGGTTGTACCCAGGCCGTCAGCTGTTCTCAGTGCAGAGAATGATCTTTTGGGGTGTTTCTCCTTCTAGAAACTGATACCCTGTGCTCCTTTGTAAACTTCTGATCCAGCTGAAGGATTGTCTGACTCAGTCTGAATATGCAAATGCTAATCTGCTTTCGAGTTACAAGTTGCAGGTCAGATTTTGCTGTCAAACTTTGACAATTAGTTTACTCACATTAGGTAGCAGACTTGTAAAAGTGTGTTTCTTTCTTTATACAAAGATAAATCCTTGATCACTTTGCTGCTAGTAACAATCTACTATAAATTATGAGAACAGAAATTAATCTGAGGGCATCATAAATAAACAAGCTTGTACTACGTTTCGTATGTATTTAGAAGGCAGAACTTTAGTTTGCTTGCCTTTCTTCTTTCTTAAATGGTAACAGCATTTGTGAACACTATTGAAATTGTGAGAGCCCATGTTGATTTGTGAACATGAAGAAACAAATGCCATTTTCATGGCTTTTCGTTTTATGTTAGTTGCTGAAATGAACCACATCAGAGAATGTAAGAGGAGAAATCATGCTCAAAACTTCATTTACTGTATACATAAGTGTTCATGACACAAAAGATGCCAGAAATCTGTCTTCTCAGAAGGAGCTAATGCATTTAATTGCTTTTAAGTATGATGCTTTCTCAGCTTTGTATGTAATAAAATAGAAGTTAATTTTGTTAAAAGGCATTGACAACAACAATGAGCACTTTCAAAGTATAAAACAGTTTCCCCTGGTAGACTTATGCACATGTGTAAACCAGAAGAGCTGTGAATATTAAATGGTTTTCTTGCTAAGCAGACAGTATTAGTGCAAGTAAGATGATTCTTTGCTCTGTAAAGAAGAGAGCACAGAATTGGGGATTTAGGCGCAAATTGTTCTGAACTATCAGTTATACCAATACTAAGGAAGCACCACACATAATTTAAAAGGGCAGAGGAGAGTAAAAGTTCCAGGCATCAACAAACAAAATTCTTATGCCATTTGATACTATGCTCTGCTTTCAACATTTTTTTTTTACTTGTCTTTTCCCACCCTTTTATCAGGAATTGCAAAGGAGCAATGGCAGATTGATGACATCCCTACAGTACGCTGCTAAATGAACTTAGTTGGGGATAATTAGACTTTTTAGAGCTCTGCTCATCAGGCTCTGTCAGATGCCAAGAAGAGGCCAGACTCCTGCCCCAACTGTGCTACTGTGTTCTTTTACTTACTCTGGTGGGCATGCTTTTGAGTTACAATTTCAGTAATTATCTGATGCTGAAATAGCAAGATGTTCAGATGTTCCACAGCATTTCCTGGAACAGATAATTTATTTCTGATTTTCTTGCTTCATTCAGAAAGTATCAGATTTGAATTCTGTTAATTTTACAACTACCAATTCAGTCTAAGTTTTAATTTTTTACTAACACAAAAATAAGAATATTAATTGTACAGAATTCTGTGAAAAGAGCTCTTCATAATTATCAGCTGGATATCCTTGTAAAATAAATTCTTCTCTTATGAAGGTGGCTTCTTTTACTGAATCTGAAAATCTCCTTTGGGAGTAGCTGTATGCAATAGATAAAGAAAGCTTGGAAGATGGGGTTTGAGAACAATTTGTTTGACCCAAAACTTGTAGAAGTTGATCTCCTCATTTCATAGTTCACATAGGAACAATTTATGATACTGTTTGTCTGAAAAAGCAAGCCCTAAAATAAGACAATACATAAAACTAATATTTAAAACTGTAAAAGAAAATATGCACGAGAGCTTTCTATTTGTAGGATGTCACCAACTTTTCTTCATCATGGCATCATTCATTTTTGAAAAGAATTGGGGTTTCTTTAGTAAAATAAACATGAAGGTCTGAGTCCCTGGTTACATATGCCTGTATAAATGTGATGGGGAATCACACATTAGCATTCCATCAATTCATCTAGAAGTTCCAGCTGTCACCAGGCCATAGTAGATATTCTAACAGCAAGTGAGAAACTGTGAAGCAAAAATTACTTGCAAGCCTTAATTTGGTAAAGCATTGCTTTGCTTAACAGAGCACATATGAGTACAAAAAGCAATTGCAAACTTAGTGCTGTGGTTCCATTGTGACATTACAAAGGGTTGTCAAAATATAATTAAGGACTCTGAAATATTTCTTGTATTACTAAATAATTTCTTTATCAAATGACCTTTGTATTTTCTTCCTCTTATTCTACATATGGCAGAAACACTCCAGTGTGTTCTGTGTTCTCTTAGGGATTATGTCAAAGCAACATATTGCACTGTGTTCAGGAATATTATATATTATTTTACTATCCTGCTGCACATGTTTTTAATTTGATATTAAACTCATGCTGGCTTATTGTTTTTAGTGATCTTCATGCTGTATTTCAGCTTTGAATTCCAGTTCAATTTGTTGCAGATCCCCAGTAGTTTCACTAGCTCTAATAAAAAAAAAAAAAANACTAAACTTAAAAAAAAAAAAAAAAAAAAAAAAGAAATTAAAAGTTATAAAAATCTGTGTTCCATCAAGCTTGTTGTGACTTGAAGATAATGCTGTGATGCCTAAGACATTAGTCTGTCACAAGGTTTTCAAAATATCAGAGATTCTTTGAAAGCCATTATCTGTTCAGTGACTGGTGATGTTTTGTGCTAGGTGCTTGAAAGTCCTGTAAACTTGAGCAGACCTGGGAGATTTGGATCTCAGGCTGGTAGAGGAAATCTTCAAAATTTGTATTTCCCGTTATAAAGTGACACTAGTGTAAACTGAAATTTTACTTTAAGCAAATTTGTATTTTAGTAGAAAAGCTTTAGGTTTTTTGTATTGAATTGATGCTGGCATGAAGAGCTGTGCTGATATGTTATTCTTTCCTGTAAGTATGAGTCAAGTTTTGAGGAGAGAAGGGAGAAAAAACCAGAAAATGCAGCAGTTACTTTGATTGGAGTATTTTGTGTACTGCCAGTAATGTTACTAATGAGCGTGGCATGGAAGTGTCCGCTCTGTTTGTGAGCTTTAATCCATTTGCCAGTTTCAAAAACGCTTTGTCTGTCCCTGCAATACCGTAGGATTTCTTAATATAGTTTTTTACTGAGCTCCATCAGTAATATTCAAGAGCTGTGAGCTGCTGAGAAACATGTAAGAGAATCACGTATTTTCAGAAATACAATCCAGCTATATTGCCCAGTATGTCTGCTAGTGATCATTTGCCAAAAAGAATGAATATCCATTTAAGTATAAATATACATATGTGTTTAATTTCCCCTGAAGATGTTCTGAATTTTGTAGCCCATACTATTAGTTTTGAAGAGAAAACAGTTTTGTTTTTAATAAACTTTATGTTGTCTTAAATTGCTTCCTGTATAAAGATGTTTCCAGCCTTATAAGTTACAAGAATATATTCAGTCATCTCACTTTTACATATGTCTGCATATAAAAGTATGTGTATGTTTGTAGTTGATATAAAAATTCATCTGCATTTATCTCGTGTTCCATCTCAAGCTTCACAAATCTGAACAGTTCTCAAAATAGCTCTATGAAATATGTCACTGTAGTTTTCCCCTTTGCAGATGAGGGAATTGGTGAAGATAAATGAAAGTTTTAGTTCTTGTATTAACATTTGTTTGTCTTTCTGTAACATAAATATTATTTTATATGCTATTTTGTGGGGTTTTTCTGTATTTTATTTGAAGTTAAATAAATTAATCTGTGATTTAGGGTGGACACATCCCCATCAAGACTAGAGTTATGACTTAAGAGTGTCAAGTCTTTGCCTCTTTTAAGGAATGACTTGTACCTGGGATAGTTCATAAGCATTTGCAGTAACCTAATACTTGCAGGTCACCTCAGGTGGGTTTGTGCAGTGTAGCTTTTATCATGGCATTTGTCAGACAGTTCTTGTAAAAAGGCTTTTTTGGGTACCAGTGGAGCCCATGCACAGGAACGATTTAAGGGACTACAGAACTTGCAAGGGATCATAAGAAAGAAAGAAGAATAAAATCCTCAGAGAAATGTATGGTATTTTGCTGAAATAAATTTTTCCCAAGCATTAGCATACCCTGAAGTTTAAAAAGTTACCTAGGTTCTGAAATAATGTCATTGTTCTTAATCTGTGGATGTGTCAGAAGCCTTTCTACCCCTTATGCTATTTTTTACATGGCTATGGCTTTATACTACTACTTTACTGCCCATTTTCTTTTAACCATTCATTATTTAAGTAATCTAACACGCATCTTTCACAGTAGCATTTGCAGACCACACGAAAGGAATATCTAAATCTTTCTTTGATATTCTACTACCTTGAATGAGAAAATGTTTCCTGTACTGAGTAGCAAAATTTGGAAAAGAAAAAACAGTGTATGGACAGCGTGCCTTGCCTTTGAAATACTGAGTGAAACTCAGAGCATTGCTACTGAAACTGGTGTGGAGTCACCACAGAAAATGGAAGAATGGAATTGGCCTTCCCTATTTCAAAGTCTGTGTTAAAATTGTCTTGCTGAAAATAGGTTTAGTGTTAAAATACAGCAAATGCATGTTAGCTGCAAAACCTTGTTTGGATGTGAGCTGTGCAGGTTTGCTTGTTGACACAGATTCAGCCTTTATTACTTTAAAGTAAATGTGCCTTGATATGATAGCAGGTACAGGCCAAAATTCTTCAAAAAACAGCCGTGTTTTGAGACTAGCCCTTATTTCAAATAGATGAACAGAGAGGGGTGGTTTTTTTTGGAATTTCAGTCATCTGTTTCTGTGTAGTTATTACTTTTTTGTAGAGCTGGACCATGTGCAGCATCTGTTAATGAAGTACATAAATCTCCTAGACTCAGCTGCTGGTCAAAGGAGGATCTGCCTGATAGATATTTGGATGCTGTTTCATCACACAGTAGTAATGCGGACAGCAAAGCTGAAATATCCAAAAGGCCAGGGAGCTTGGAAGATGTATTTCGATGGCCCTAGGTACTTCTGTAGGTAGTGAGTGGCAGTGGTGAATCTCCATTGCTCTGAAACCCCCCTTCCCTTGCTTTCATCCTTTGTCTGTTTTCTTCAAAATATTTGAAGTTCAGCCTGCCATCCTCATCAGAAAGGTTCTTTTAAGTCAAACAGGAAAAGATTAAATGAGCAAAGGTCACTGTCATTTCATCTGAATTACCTACCAGGCTAGTAAACAATCAGGGAGGCACCAGAGGTGTTTGATTTGCAGAAGCCACTGTTCAGGTTTTAGGTTAAAAAATAGCTGAAACACTGGAATATGAACTACTGTTTCTGAAAATAAGCTGTTAAGTCCCAGTGAGAAGCTTTTTTCTTACTAAGCTTTTAGGAATAAATGAGAGACCTGGTTTATGGATAAAAATCTACCAAAGGAAGTATAAAAAGTACTTAATGGTGAATTTTTTATCTCAAAAATCTGGAAGAAGGATTTCATGAGTTTGATTGGCAAAATATGTATTCTTTTTCTTTTCAATTTCTATTGTGTTAGGAGAGAAAGCCAGAATGTAATTTCATAATCCCAATGAAGTTTTATAAGCCCTAAATTTCACTGGACCATATTGGTCTTTCTTTTATGAATCTTTTTTCTTTTTTGTTTTTAGTTTTCTTTTCCTCAAATTTTTATTTAATTTTATGGCATATTAATTGCTTCCATTGAGTAGAATGTTTTGATTGGGTTCAAGGCATCAGCGCCCAAAGTATCTCCTTAGACCAAGGTGCCAGAAATACATGAGTATTTTTGAGCAAAATAGCTCTGCATTTGTACATTCTGCTTATTGGCTGCTTATGGCTACAGTTCCCACTGGCTAGTGCAGGAAACTCCTCTGGAGTGGTACTATGCCACTGTTATTTTAATAAATGGAGATAATCAGGAGGTTAAGGAGTACTAGTTACTTTTCCTCCTCCTTCTCTGTTTCATATCCCTTTCAGTGTTCAATCCAAAATAAAAGGCATGAAATCTGTCGAAATAAAACCAATTTAGAGCTATAAAATTTTTCATGCTTCAGTAGTTTGACACAAAAGTAATGCAGTTCTTCTAAAGAAAAGGTGCATCAATCAATGTTGAAAAATCTGCACTCTAGTTCTTGTAAAATTTGAAAGCAGCCTTTAATTCTTCTTTGTCTTCCTGTTTACCAAGCATTATTTTTTATAGATTTTTAATTCACTGAATTCCTGTGGCATCGTTGCTGTTGAATATAGGGAATACTTATTAAAAAAGGTACAAGACTCTAAATCAACTACACTTTCTTGTATTATTGAATCTTACAAGCTATTGAATCTCATCAAGAATCCCATGACTTAAAATAAATATTTTCTTCTATTGACAGCAGACTCATTTTCGCCTATTCCGTAGCTACCATGCTATATATCAACTTTTCTGTCCCTTGTGATAGAACCACTCAACTATTGAGTGAATGCTGATGCAGAAATGCAGTATTGTTTTATAAATCCCACCACCAGCATGCTCTCACACACACGTGGACACACACACAAAAGTATGGATATTCCTACTGGAGAGGGGATAAAAAACATTCTGCTGCATAGTCATCTAGTACAGGATCAAGTGGGAAGAAAAGAAGAGGAGGAAGATGTAGGGAGGCTCTGTGAAGGTAAAGGAGTTACAGCCTATCAGAGTTACTGGAGGATGAGGAGTTAATCTTGTTCATACCATACTTTTTAGCAGGGGCTGTTATGATAGCTCAAGGGTTACTGGTTTTAAACTAAGAGAGGGTAGATTGAGACTAGATAGATACAGAAGAAATTTTTTACAATGAGGATGGCAAAACGCTGGCACAGGTTGCCCAGACAGGTGGTGGATGCCTCATCCCTGGAAACACTCAAGGTCAGGTTGGATAGGCAATTTGTTGACCAGCAACCTGTTCAAGTTGAAGATGGTCTTGCGCATTGCAGGGGGGTTGGACTAAATGACATTTAAACCCTTCCAACCCAAACTGTGTGGTGATTCTAAGATAGCATGTGATGCTTTTTCAGGTCTCAGGTGGACGTCTAATGAGACAGGGATCTGCTGGAGGATGGGTGGAAGAGTAGGAAGCCTCAACCAGTCTGTATCAAAAATGTCTCATTTTTGAGATGTTTTATAAACCAAATATTGAACGCTGAAGCTGGTACTATGTTGTCATTAAAAATATTGATAAAAATCATAGATTGAACTCCAAAAAATCCTGAGACTGTGGTGGAAATAGCAAATATAACAGTAATAGTAAAAAAAGCTCCCTGTTCAGTCTGTTTTCTGAATTTTGGTTCTGCAGGGCCCACATCAGTTGTGTTTTATTATGTCTTCCTGCAGTTCTGAGTGCCAGCCAAAAATTTGTGTGTTTCTGTCTTTTTGAAGTAACCAAGATTGTGTTTGTATCTTCCTCACAGTCTTCCTTCCTTCCTGTTATTGAAATCAGAATCTCTGGTTGTTTTCTTATAACATGAGAGATACAGAAGTATTGGGTTTTCTTGTCTGTGTTTATGTCCTCTTTTACCAGCTTACAAGAGTGGAATTTCCTTGTGGTGTTTTTTTGGGGGTTTCTTTCAGCATTGCATCAAATCTCTAAGATCATCAGTAAACGTCTGCTTATCTAACAAGCAGGAGAATAGGAAGGTGCACTATGGACAAGGCAACGAGGGCCAAGATTCGGGAAATACATGTATTACAGTGCACTGAGCAGTAAGTGAAAGTCAGAAGGTTTCTGACTTAACCAGAAGCCATTTTCTTTTCTTTAAGAATGGTCCAGTTTTTTCTGCCATCATAAAATTGGTCTTACTGGCACATACAGCAGCTACTTGACTCACACGAAACTTAGCAGATTTGAATCATAATGTTTACTTAAATTAATTTGTGGAAATAGTAAAGCTGATCCTTGTTTCTTCATGCTCAGGCTGTGGGTCCATAGTCACATACCCTCTGTAGCATGGAATCTTTGTAGGACCATTTGTGTTGTTTTGTAGGTTTTTAAAGAAAAACGTTACGTTTGTCTGTAGAAGGAAGGGAAGGGGAAGGAGAAGATGACAGTCTTACTGACTAATCAAAGAAAGAAAGTATGTCAGAGTAAGGAAGAGGAGATCCCCTTTAGCAGGTTCTTGCTTGGGACACTGGACCTTGTTCTTCCTGGGTCCTGGATTAGTCAATCAGCAGCGACCTTTCTACAGTTCCTAATGTGAGCTGATGGCTTTTGTGAGCAGCATCATAAATTTCAAAAAAGCACCCCGTCCCAAACTCAGCAAGAGCACTCCATGAGAAATGAATGTCTAAATTACAGTCTAAATGGTTTCTTGACACATTTTGGGTAGACTGTGTTCTCCTGCCTGTAGGTTATAAACTTGTCTGATTTATATATTGCTATAAATCACAGATTTCTGAATACAGTTGTATGAATACACAGCAGGAGTCACTTATAATTTGCTTGTTGTGAATGTTAACTGAGCTGTTTATCTAGATTGCTATATAAATCAGTTTCATATTTCTCAGCTTAAATCATTTACATAATATTTTTTAAGTCAGTCACCATTATTGTGTCAAAAATTCAGGTTTCTTTTTCTCTGCCTTAGGCTATTTTAACAAAAACTTTAGCATATAAGGGGAGGAAGAGTCTTTTGAGAGATGGTTGGTTGAAGTTTTCATCATAAGTCAGTCATGTTACAGGGAAAGAATAAAACATGTAAGAAACAAGGGACTTCAGCAGTAGGAACTGTTCAGATTCACTGAAAATTCTTCTGAGTACTTGTAAAATTGATGCAAGGTGAAATGTTGGCATTGTAAGCTAGCATGTGTAAACACTGGCTGAAAACATGGCCAGGCTCAGCAGATGCCAAAACCACATTGCTCGGTAGTTCAGGGCTTGCATAGTGGACACAAGACTGAAATGAGTGTAGGAACTTTAAAATAGTTATGAAACACAGTGGTGTTTCATAATACTCTGTATAACCTCCTATGACTCGGCATATCTGATCCTAATATTTTGTAGCAATTACAGGATAAACTGGGGACTGTTGTTCCAGTCAGATTCTTGTACTTTATCGAAGTCATGAGTCAAGTTTCAAAGAAAGTTAGTTTGACTTTTGTATCCAATTATTTTGTTACATGCTAAAGCCACCTTTTACCCTCACAGTAATCTGCAGTATTGAATTAACTTAGGCAATGTATGGCATGCTATTTAGTTGAGAAAACATAATTAAACTAAGCTGGCAAATTGATTCCCATTTTGGGTTTGTCTGGATGGCATTGGAATAGCTGGTTCACTTTTCTGCTCCTCTCTGCAAGGCTGCTGTTCCTTAGGCTGCCAGCCCCACTCTTGCTGTGGGTGCTGTGGCTGCCGGGAGGGATGAATGCTCTTCAGTCCCAAATGAAAATGAAGGCTGAACCTTGCAAACTGCATTCAGCCCTCCAGCTGCCAGCTTTCCCTAGCCTACGGCTGTTGTGGTGGCAATGTAGGAAAGCAGCGACTGTGTCTGAAAGGTTATTTTCATCTGTGTCTTCCATTGTAGCTCTGTGTGATGGGAGCTGTCAAGTTTGACATGTCATGTTCCTTAGGAGCTGTGAAGGTGGATGATCCCAATGGGACGTGGGACTGTCACAGTCCAACTGATTCCGTTGGTTCGTTGGTTGTCACCAGCTTGTGCTGGGGACTGGCAGGTCCTTTTTACAGGGGCATCATATGGGCTGTCTAACAGTCAGGAAAAATCTGCATTCCTCTGTCCTGACTGTGGAGCTTTCTGCAGAACCTTCAGCATGGCTGTTTCATTGAACCCTGTACTGAGAATCCCTTACTATTTTCAGTTCTGCTGTCCCATCAATGCTTGGAGCCTTTTGGGTGAGTTTACAGCAGAACTTCCTGTATTATGGCTAAAGGCAGATCTGTAGCAATAGGAATGTGGAGAGAATATATCTATAAGAGAATTTTGATAATTATGAATGTTTGTAAAACCAGTATAAGTCAACTACTGGCTTTTAAAGAGGTCTCTGAATGTAACTTTTGCAAAACTATATACGTGGCAATGGCCTCAAGGGTAGGATACAAAACTAGCATCTTTCAGGGAATCAATTATAAAATTCCAGCTGTGTGAAAAAAATCATGCTGATCACAGTTAATTCTAAGGGAATGTTTTCTGATGAAGACTGCAAGGGATCAGTCTCCTGTTTTCTAGTACTGCATTCTTTTGCCCTTCTGTTGTTGTACATGTATTTATAATAATGTAAAATTTCATCAGAGAATGGAAATGGGATTTTGATAGCAAAAAAAAGGGGGAAAAAAAGAAAAAGGGGTCACCTGTCAGTAATCTGGAACATGGCTGTTTTTTGGATTTGACCCTGATTTCAGCTTTGTTCTTGGCTGGCAGGTGCCTGGAGGCCTTTCAGTCTGCTTTAGGAGACCTTGTTTTAAAAACAGTAGTATTTTCCGCCTAATTATGAATGCAGATTTTGCATGTGTTTGAGATTTACAAGGCCTTGCTTATGTGAAACAGGCTATAAACTCTCCTTGGAAATGTATAGTAGTCTGGAGTAGATAATTACACTTTGAGAAAAGAGCCTCTGTTCCCAGTGAAAACACTGTAAAGTTATTTCAGAAATGCTCTGACCTCAGACGTTTCATATAACTTACACAAAATGCTTTCACATTTGTTCGGCAGCTCGCGGCTTGATCTCTGCCATCTCATAAACGAAAGCACAGAAGTCTCCCTGGGAAAAAAGCAGCAAGTCTATGCTGTGGCCTACAAAACTAGTGTTATTTTACTCACTCTGTGCTTTGTGTCTGTAGCCTTAAACAGAAGAAACCTTGCCCTCCTTTAAACAAATCTGTCTCCTAATCACACCCCACCCCCACAAACCCAACTTTCCCTCGGATTTTTCTTCCTCTCTGCCTCCACTCAGTGTACACACACTAATAAACTCTGCAATAAGAACCTTGGGGGAATTTCTCAGCACAAATGGAAAGAAGATGTCAAAGGCTGAGGATAGGAATTTTCTGTTTAAAGTTGCAAAAACAATAGAGGACAATTGAAACAGTGGGCGAAAAGCCAGAGATGGGTGAACAAGCCTTGAAAGTATTGCATTAATTTTTATTTTGATGAAACCCCACTGGTTCTCTTCACTTACATCCAAAAGAGCTACTTTTGTTTGCAATTGTTTGTTTTTCAAGACTCGTGTGGAAAGCAAAAGTATTGCAAATACAAATGAAGAGACTTGTGAGAATGTTCACACCAGAATTGCTTTTGTGGGCTCTTGAAAAGTTGTTTTTAACTCCTGGTACAGTAAACTTGTCACGTGTATGTGAAGACTTCTATGGAAAATTTGTGGGCTGGAAAGGTGACTTGATAGAGATGATGGTGTGTGCCACTCAGGGAGAGAAAACACTGAACAGTGAGAAACAAAACGAATTCTGATTATGATATGGACAGGTCATTTTCAGAAAATCCTGCACAGAAAAAGGAGGAAAAAAAATGAGATATATGATTCAGTCTTTTAAAAAAGTATGTTTGGGTATGGATTGTGCTTTCAGAGAACTCTAACAGAGGGAAATATGCAGGGTAGGGGCAGGGGCCACTTGTGCAGCTGGGGATGGCTGAACATATTGCCAGCAGTTGTACCAGGGAGACAGTGAGTAGCCCTGCAGATCTGGTGGCTGAACCCCTCATGTGAGCTCTAACTTGTTTCTGTTCCAGAGAGCCAGCTTAGTTCAGGCAGCTGACGTGATCTCTCCTGCCTTAATTTCTACCAACAGGCAGAGCTGTGGCAAGCATGCCTCAGAAAAGTTATGAGCCAAAACCCATCAGAAGCAGGGCAACTCTTGGGCATAAGAACGGCATTGAGCATCTAAATGAAGGCAGCAACAGCTCCCACAAGACAACATCTGTTTACAGTCTCAGTCGTGTCGTGTTATCTATAATTTCATGCCTAAGGCCCAAGAAATTGGATTCTGACTGTAGCAGATAGGGGTCATGCTATTTGCACTTTACAGCCAGTAAGTTATTCAGAGGCAGTAATGGCTTGATAATTCAAGGAGGTGGAACACATGAGCACAGCCCTTCGCTCGTGCTCTGCATTCACTGTGGGAAAGGCAGCAACAGCCAGCACTGACTGATTTTAGTTCTTCCCATCTTGCAATTACTGTTACTGATGGTATGAGTTTGCAAATTCACAAGCTCGGCAGCATGTATGTATAAGTTTTAAAGCAGTCCTGCTCTGCTGTAATGTCATGTCACAGTACATGTATGTGGGGACTCTAGCTTAAAGTAGACAGTGCTGCATGTAGTTTTCAGTATGCATTTATGTGAATGTGTGAACTGGGAAAGCACAGTGAGGGCTGAAGTATAAAAAAAAAGATAGATGGAGAGACCTTAAAGGTGCAGCTAGGTTGTAGCTGTTCATTAAATTATTTTGTTTAATTTGTTTTTAAAGAGGCCAAGTGCTTTCAGGGCAACACAAAGTGAGTGGGGGTCATAGTTAATTGAGCATATATTTTCCACTCTGCTGGCACTGAGCACTGTCCTTCCTGAAGGAGACATAGGGACGTCAGGAGGCAGACTTGTTTCTGTATCCTCTGCAGCAGACAGAAGAGATGGCAGGCCATGGAAGGAGAGGCATATGCTTTAACTCCTTGAAAGATTTAGCAGCAGATGCTCTTCTCTGGCATGCATCAGAAGCCCTTAAAATTAAGCAGAAAACTGGCTACAGCAGGATTCTCAAAGACTTGCCTGTGGTTGATCACATCTTTAATACACAGCAGACTGACCTCCATTCCACTGCATTTATGGGAACCACATGAATTTTTACCAGTGTTGTTGGTGACAATCTTTTCTTGTTCTGCATGCATGCACCCTCACAAACACACACACACACTGCCACACACTCTCTTTGTGTTATAACAGTGAACCATGCTAATTTGAATGGCTCCTTCTCTGTTTACAGCTGCTTTCAAATGTATCTCAGGTCCTTCTTTGTAATGAAACACCTGCATATCTTTCAGAAAGCTGGAGGTAGAGTCTGCACTGTGTAAGCAGCCAGTTTTCTGCAGACTGATAGCATTTTTATTCACAAGATACTAACCTGAAAAACTACTGGTTTAGAAACCTGCTGGTAGCTTTCTGGAAAGTGCTCAATAAAAGTGGAATAGGAAAGGACCTCCATATTTGTGATTCTGTCACCTTACTGTTTGTTGGGTGGTAAGTAACAAAAAAGTAATACTCCTGCAAAGTCATGTTACACAAAGAGCTCATTTTGACTAAACAGTATTATTGAGACTAAACATCAGTATTGCCAAATAAAGGAATGAAAACCCTAATTTTAGATTTCCTAATCCATTTTTCTTTGGCAATCTAAGACAAGGAGGGTGCCAAAATACATGACAGATTTATATGTGTTTGAATTTATTAAGTGCACTTGCAAAGAACTTTTACAGTCTTAGAAAACTTTTATTATCTGATAGGAGATAAACTATTGTCCCTAAGTGAAATCAGTAGAAATTTTGCCATTTCAGGCATACTTTTGCTTGTCTAAGTAGACTGATTCAACACACAGGATTAACAAACTATTCAAGAAATGGTGTGCAGTTCCTATTATTAGTACAGCGAAGAAGCCATCTCTGGAATAGCCCTGGTATTTGGAGTTAAAAATTATAAGGAAATACATAGTTGGGAAGAAATTGCAGATTGGCACAGACCTGTTTCTGCTGTGTCCCAGGACTTTATCAGTATCAGTAATTAATCTTTGCCTTTGTTTCTTTCAGGGCCCTCCTGGTCCAAAAGGCGAGAAGGTGAGTTGATGTTCGGGTGATTCTTAGAAGGTGACTGGAAAGCCCTCCCAGCATGAACTCAAAGACCAATTGTATTGATGCAGTGAAATGTTAGATTATGTAAGAGATCTGGGTAGCACACAGATGCTGTGTTAAACCTATCATCTCATCTTTCCACTTTGCAGGGAGATCAAGGTGATCAGGGCCCTCGGGTAAGCATCTTAAAAAAAATGTTACACTTCCCCTTCGCTGAGTAGGCAATTAGTCTTTAGTGCAAAACTAAATTAAAATACACTGTTTGAGCTAATTATGCTTATTAGCTGCATTTACCCTGCATGTTGAAAGTGTCTGCAGGACAGTAGTACTGAACGTGAGCAGGTAGCGTCTGGGAAGATTTGAGGGATTCCACAGTGTACAGTTTCCATTTTGGGTGGAAGCAGGTTTCACGGTGATTTTGCTCTGCTGTATAAAGCTAGCTTTCCTAACCAAACCTTTCAGTTTCCCCAGCAATGTGTTCACGCCATGCATGGGCTTCCACAATGCAGAGGGCCAGTGGGTTTCTAATAAATGTACTTCTGGATTTCATGTAAAATGTAGCTAATATTTAGTGAATTATAAACAAATACACTGTATGCATGTATTAGCTTTTTTTCCTGACATATATGTATTTAATATTTTTAATAATAACAATATTACCACCTCATAGTTACAATCCAGTTAGAACATGGTTTAATTTAGGAAATGTAAAGGTTCTTCTAATTTCTAAATACCACGTTTATTTTAACAGAGAAATAGAGGAATACAGGAGTGTGAATTCAAATGGATTGGCTGTGCTAGTTCACTCTTCTTTACATCTGTGCTTCATTAGAAAACGCTTGGTTACATTGTTTGGATGATGTAGTAACTCTCTTTGGTTACATGTTTATAATTTTTTCCATAACAGTATGTTCCATGGATTATTTTCTTCTGTTAACTATGTTAAATATTTTGAATTTGCAACTTTATTTTATTCTACTGTTTTGTTTCATATAATTTGACTTAATTGGATTTTACATTTTTTCAGTCAATAAGATTATCTAAAGTCACAACATGCTTTTACAGCTGATTTTGATGTTCTGTTAATAACTACCAGGGTGTCCTGTTATGCTTGGTGCTAGGGCTGAACATCATAAAGACAGATGCCTGAGAGTGAACAGCTTTAAATATTACTTCAGTTGAAACTCAGTAAGAAGAGTTGGAAAACTACTTACATAAATAAAAGAAAGTAGAGAGGAACAGCGAGAGCAATGTGCTTTTTTTCTAAGCTAACTAATACACAAACTAAAGGTTCTGAATAATGTAAAAATCTCCTTTTAACTTCTAAGCAAATTTAGTATCTCTCAGAGGCTGTACTGGGCTGTAAATTTTGTCTGGTTCTGTGCTACAGAGCTTCACAGGGAATGGGAAGAGGGAGATGGCAGGGGAGGAGAGCAGTGCAGTGCCTGTGGCTTAGGAGGGGATGCTCCATTCAGGTGGCATAAGACAGGCCCATGTGTAAGTGCTTGCACTAAGTGGCCTTACATTGAAAAGAATGCATACTCTTACATTCACATTCACAGCTGTGGCCTTAGATTCAAAAGAACAGGAGAGAAAATTTGATGGAAGCATCAGAGAGGGATGCATTAACAAATATGGAAGAGCAATGTTGTGAAGAGTATTACATAGCTGAGGATAAGAATCTGGAATTATGACTGTTAGAGAAGTTTCCAGGGAAAGACCCAGAGGTCTGAACACTGGAGAACAATTGAAGTGGTATCAACACAAGGGAATGATGATGCAGAAATCTTGGCAAAATGTTGAAGGGATGTAAGAGCTATTAAGTGGTTAAGCATGTGTGGCTTTCAGTGCCTGGTCTGGAAGTGTTGGCAATGCCCGGTAAGAAGATGCAGGTTTGGTCAGAGGTCCCACTGTTACTGCAGTGGGACCTCTGCTATGCAGAGACTGTTGTGTCCAACTTTGCCAAGACATACTCCTTGTACTGGCAGGCAGTAGAGTCCTTACTGGGCCATACAAATCATGGTTATAACTGTTTGTGGGTTTGGTAAATCAAGTGCAGATAAAAAAGCAGAAAATATCCAACCTGAGGAATTCATGTGTAAGGACATCACAAAGTTGTATCTGCAGCAGCAGCTGGCACTTTAGACTGAATTCTGTATCTGATTAGAGAAAAGGAATTCAATAAGGTCAGCAGTGGACAGGAAGAGGTGGTAACTAGCATCTTGTGGACAAGCTGAAACTTCACCAACTCTTTAGTCAATGCAGGTTGCAGTAACATACCTCCTTTTTAAGTATATGGCTCCAACTTGGGTAATTTAACCAGCATTGTTGGTTTTCCCTTAATCTATTTTGAATGTGTTCAACAACAACTTCTCCTTTTTCCCCTGCATATTTCACAAGTAATAAGTACTATGAAGCCTCTGACCATTTTATGTTTCATGGTACAGCAGTTACCTCTTCTGATGACTGTCTTCGGGGTGAATCTGCTCAACCTGCTGTGCCAGGGGATTTACAGTATAATTAATAGAAATTTTATGTGTAAGCCACTCATGCACCAAATGAAACTAAACCCATTTAGTCCTGGTTGGTTACCTTTGCACATAGTTTTCCATCACTGCATGTGTAAAATAAATGGGTTTGGAGGTAATGGCATACAGTATTATTTTTGAGAAATATTGTACCTGAAAGTAAGTGGGGCATAACATTAGCACTTGGATTTGACAAGTTTGTAGACAGATTGGATATAATATCCAAGAGCAGTGAACATTTTAATGTTAATTCATCTTTTACATGTAAGGCGCCTGAAGTTTCTTTGGGTTTATATTTTTACATATTGGCTTGAAACAAGCGTTTAACTTAGCAAAAACTGTTAGTGTTCCAAGCTATGACTGAAATTTCAAAATTACCCTTATTCTTAGGAAAGCTGCTTTCTCTCCTCCAGGCATTTTAGTAAAAGAAATCAAAATAAAATGTGAAGACTGTCCAGGTCAAGATGAGACCTTAAACTTCCAAAATTCTGCCGAAAAGAAAAGATATTTGTGAAAATATTTTGCAAGAGGCAAGGATATTGTTGTTTTGTGTCCCACCCAAGTTTTCACCTTGAGATTTTTGAGGGATCTTTTTTTCTGAAATAATTTCAAAACTGTAAAAATACGTAATCAGTTACCTCAAAATGTTCCCAGTCACTGGACATGTAGAATATATACTGAACTGCTTTGAAGTTCAGGTTTTCTTGAAAATATCTTCAATAAAGTCATACACTAAGGACTCAACCCTGCAAATACCACCGAGAGGTCAGGCACTTGTATTTTTAGAATAATGTGGCTGGGGTTTTGTGTTGGTTTTTTTAAAGAATCTGAGGAATTTTCTTAAGAATTCAGAAGTAATCTGTGAGTCAGTCTCCTTCATTGTGCAGAGATGGCATAAGGGCTCTGGTTCATAATGCCATGTGGCTTGATCTGCCTATGTCCATGCTGTCTGTAGAAAATATGAGCCAAAACACATTCTAGTAGTGTGAGTGATACTGAAATTCATACCCTGAGTGTGAGTTTCAGCAGCAAGTTAATATAGCTTTTAATAACATGAGACCACCAATAAGGTTGTGATGGTAAGTCCTGATCTTATTTGGAAAAAAAAAAAATTATCTCTTTATGTATTTTTATATCAGATCTCTAATTACTCTAAAGTTCTGGTTGACTAAACATTTAGGTCAAATACAGAACTATCTTTCCTCGATACCAGTGTAAGAAATGGTAATGTAAATACATCTTTTGGATGCTCTTCTTTTTGCAGAAGGCATGGCTTCATGAAATGTCCATGGAGATTTGCTTTACTGTACTGAGCCATGAGAAAATTAAAAATGATGGAGTTTAGCCTGTGGACTGTTAGAATAAATGGTGATATCAGGCTGCTCAGTTCCAGTTGTTCAGCTCCAGTCCAATTTAAAAAAAGCCTTTGAAAATGTCATAATAGTAGGATTGCAAAGGATGTATTGTACAAGCAGAGACTGCTCCTTTATAATGGAAATTGGTCTTTGGAGGTGAATGTTTGGGAACAGAACAGCTGGGACAGAATGTCTTATTGGATGTGGAGGGGAACTTTGTAATCGAGGATGAGGAAAAGGCTGAGGCACTTAATGCCTTCTTTACCTTCAACAGAAAGCAACATCCTTCTGTAAATGACATAATAAATATCTTCTCTCCTTTAGTTCAGATACATGAGAGATTCCTTGCTTATCAGGGCTAGAAATCATTAGCTAGAAGCTGGTTTTAAATTGGTTTTGGTCTAGGTGAAATGAGATACCACCTGGAAGCCATACTTAAGTATTTTCATAAAATAATTTTCTCCTTTTGGTATGTTTAAGTAAATTTTCCTGTTGGCTGGAGTGGCACAGAACTGATAATATCTCTAAAATGTCTTAAGTGGGAAAGATGAAGTTCTAGAAAAGACAGGAACTCAGAAGTTTATTTTGTTTTGTTAACCTTTATTGACTTGAAGATTAAAAACATTCCTTGAGTCCTGTTAAAACAGTTAGGTTCAGATAAAGATATAATGTTCTTTTCTAGTTAACCCTTTTCCCTGTTTACTTTTAATATATTTGCTACTTATTTGCTGCCTGGTAGAGTGAAATCATTGCTTTGCAAGTTCTACTCTTCTGTGCTGATAGACTATTCAAAATTACCTAATATCGACAGAAATAGTCCTGGAAGCAGTCTGTTTACTGAAATAATTAAATACAAATGTCTGTGTGTATATAGACATAAGTTCTCTTTTAAAAGTGAAGTATTGCTTCACTTGTTCTATTATGGACCTACTGTTTATAAACTATCCCAAATTAAAGGGAAATTAAAGGTGTGCAAGCAGTAAATTGACCTGATTTTTTTTTAATGAAAAATTTAAAAAGCCTTTTTTAATATGTATGCATTATTATTAGTTAATATGTTTCTAGGAAGTAGATAATAAATATTTTGAGGCTTTTCCTACTCCTAGTGACAGTGAGTGGAAAACCTGTATTCATGTCCTTAGAAACAGTACCTCAGTCATAAATTGGAAAATACTAGTTACTGAATGATGATTAAACCATGACCATTAACTTTTCATCCCCCTTTAAAGCCATCCTATTTTGTACTGTATGGGGGGTTTTGGTTTTGTTTTTTTGGTTTGTTGTTGTTGATTGCTTATTTTAAGAAAGGAACAGGTTTGCTTCACAAAATAAGTTGTAGTATATAAGTCAATCTGATTTCCTGCCTTCCCTAAAAGCAAAACTTAGGTTTTTGGCATCAGAGCAGGCAGACATTGCTAACTGTAATTAATGTAGGTAAATCATTTATGTTAGAGGAAGCTTTGTTCCCAGAAGTTTCATGCTGATAGTTTTTATCCTCATTGAATATCTTGTCAAAGTGAAAATGTATAGTATTAGAGTCAAAGTATTATGTTAATTAAATACAATTTTGCATAATTTAAACATATTCTATTAATTTGTTCTGCTCTTGATGATTCTTATTTATGTCTAAAAGCATATTTTCTGTTTTACTGTATGTTACTTCAGACATATAGCAGACACAGAGTGCTGCTTGAATTTCATACTTTACCAGTATGATTACACTCATGGTTGTTTCTTCTGTTGTTAATCTTCCTGTGTAAATCAAATTATAGATCAAGTTATAAGCTGTATCTAGCTACTGTTCCAGACTGCACTCTTAGTGTGCCACAGTAAGAATATTAAAAAAGCATTAGTGATTCCTTCTGTTAACATAACTTTCACCAAAGCAGAATCATTGAGAAAACTTCCGGACATCTGGTTTAATTCCAGTTTGTCTGTGAGAAGTTAATTTAACTTGTGAGACTTTGTTCCCTTATCTGCCAGAAGGCAGCAGGGGTATTTACCTACTCCATTCCCGGGACTAATTCTCTGTTCTGCTTCACTGGTGTTGGGCTGTTGTGGCTCCCCTGTTATCCATTAAGGCAGAACTAGGGTAACAAATTGGAGCAAGGTAACTTGGAGCTCTGTAACTAGGAGAGGTTAGGAAAGAACTCAGATGGCATTGGCTGCCAACTTTGTCTAAAGCACTGGGACACGCCGACTTGAGAGTCAGAGTTCACAGGAGTGTCCTTTTGGCTGTGAGTGACTCTCTAGGGCCAAGCTATGCCTTTGATGTTCAGCTCCTGAGGTTGCCTTGGGGAATGCAGAACAGCTGTGACACTCCAGGGAAAGTGCCACATACCTGCTCCTGAGACGAGGATGTTGTCATTCCTGTCTTAAGAGCTAGGCAGTACGTGTCTTTGCTCTCCACCAGTTGGCTTGCATCTTGCCCCTTTTTAGTAATGCCAGAGGAATGGTGAGGAAGGAAGTCTCTGTACATCCTGTTCCTTTTTCTACAGCCCTGTCCTGTGACTGAAAATACATCATGTAGTTGTTGTATCTCAAACTACAGCTGTCACGCAGAAGTGCTGCAGAACCAAACGTAGGAGTTAGACAAATTTGATTGAAAACAACTCTAAAAAATTTAATCCAGTCCTAATAACCATCATAGAAGAAGCTTGAACCACGTACCTGCATCACATAACTGCAGCAGGTATAAAATCTGAAGAGAACCATAAGCCAGGACAGAAGATTTTTTCTTTGAGAAGCAACTTGGTTATGGACCAGCCTATCTTGGAGTTAACTGGATGCCTACCACCACTTTCAGTGAGAGTGGCAGGTTTGCCTTCAGGAAGGCTATTTTATGGAGGTCAGATGGTGATCACTCCTCAGAACACATAACTGAGTTGTGTAGGAAAGACATTTGTCTCACTTGAAATTCATCTAATAATAGGACAAAAGTAGAGAAGTGTTGGCTTTTTCCAGTTTTATTCAGTTTGAGTGCAGTGTCAGATAGAATTCAATGTGAATACAGAGGTCGTTATAGAAAATAATGCTTCTACAGTGATCTGTTTATGCCAGGTCTTAAACACTATGTTTTTATTATTTTAATACAGAGTGTGAATCATTATATAATGTATTCAAATCAAAACTCTTTTCTGAATGTTTGCCTAAGTGAAAAGAAGTTTCTGGATTCTTGTCTTGTTGTGGTGTGCTGTTTTTGTTAGCAGATTTGCTGCTGGAGAAAGCAGCAGTTATGATAAAAGGGATTATATAAAAGAGCTCCTGCTGAGAGTCTGTGGCACTGTACAGGGTGATACCAAACACTCTATTCCCCAGGGCAGGTACAATAATTAGCCACAGGACTGGCACTCAGTCTGAGGGATTAATTAGAACTGGAGGTGGTGTTAGAGAGAGGCAGAGCAGCCATAAAGAGTGTCAGGATCACTCTGGCCTGAAGCCTGTGTGATTTGATGTGAAATAGCAGCAGCTGGCTGTAACCTTAGGAAGTGCAAGAGAACAGCAGGTGGTAATTCCTGTCTCATTTACCATGTCTTCACAGGAACATGCAAGCTTGTGCAGCTTGGGTTTATTGGCAGGTCAGAAGGAAAATCCTGGGGAGGACTGTGACATTTACTATCCTGAGCAAATGCAGTAGTCAAACTGGAGCGTATGCAGCGCAGTGTAAAACCAGGAACACTGTTGCTTAATGTTATCATACTTGCCGTGTGACAAGGCTGTAGTATTGACCTCATGTGGACCAGTGGACAAACCTGAACGTACTGTGGAAAATCTAGGATAGCTAGTGGGAAATACATCCTTCAAGGCTGTGCAGAATGTAACAGGAGAACTATTTCATCAAGTGAAAAAATCAGATGGAGAATGATACGATGTTCTGGCATCCCTTGGTTTTCTCAGTAGCCATTGAATGGGGCAAGTAGGCTTTACCTACGCTGCCAGGTAGGTATTGTGTTCCCATGGCTGTTAGCCTCTGTCAGGCGTCGTGTTTTGCTTGGCTTTTGGGCAAAAATGGCAGTGAGGCATGCAACAACTGTGCTAATTTAGAAATTGTGACCAACTAGCATTTCAGGGTGAGCTTGAGTAGCTGTCAGCAGAGGAATTTAGTAGACCAGTGGTCGCTGTTGATGACTGTAGTGTTTTGTATTCTGTTAGGGCCTCCCAGGGTGTAGAACAAGAACCCTTCCTATGTGCAGTTCAAGAATCAAACCAAATAAAGAGAAAATTGAGTAACTTTGAATCTGTCGTTCAGAACAGCTTTAGATAGAGACAAAATAAAACAGATCCAGAGGATATTTGTGGCTATATTTATAGCGGAGTGACAGGAAAGGAAGAGAACTCATTTTGTGGGAAGGGTAGCTCTTTTTATGCCTTTTTAGAAGCGCATTGGGTGCCAACATTATCTTTCGTGGATGCCAGAGGGTGAAATGCCTTCTAAAGCCTCCCACACATGCAAAAACTATGGACCCATTGTAGTTTCTTTGCTGGGTTCCATTTAGTGTTCCCGTGTTTCTGGCTCTCTCCAAAGATGCGTGTTACTCACGGGGAGATGATCCAGGTCCAAAGTGGCCTTGCACGCATCTCAGTGTTACATCTAAGATTATGACCACTTTGGGCAAAGGAAGGAAAGCTTTGTCCTACTTGGGAACAAGCTGAAAGAAGTAACTAAGCTGCAGATGGAAGAATGGGATTGTCCCCTTTTCTCACATGTTGTTTATGTAGGCAGAAAACTGCAGGACTGATAACTAGTCTTGAACTTGCCTCTATGGTGTTGGGAAGCTTTGAGAATGCTGGGGCTGGACTGTGAAGTGCTGAATGTGACTCTGTGTACAGTTACACAAATCTTTCCAAAGTCTTTCATTTCTTCCTAAGGAAAAAAAAAATCTTTCATGACAAACCAGTATAGTTTCTGAATAAGTGCCTTTCTTAATTAATTCTCAGTTCTCCTTCATGTGAAGATGAGATAAATAAAAATTAATATGAGTTCAAAACATCCAATTGCAAATATGCTAATTTAGAGGTAACTGAAAATTACTGTGCTGTAATTCTAAAGGCTGATAAATAAAAATGAAGTTGTTCAAAAATTTTCTGTTTATCCATTTTTTCAATAATGTCATTTATTGCTTGCTATTCAGATTTTACTTCTTATACGGCTTTCTTGTTTGTGCTCATTTCCATTACATGGGTATTGTAGTTTTATCTAGAAGAGAAATGGACCATGTGCACAGCAGGGCTAATGAGTCACAGATGTAAAGATTCTGGCATATTACTAGCTAGTAACTTCTTTAACTTATATTCCATAATAAGATAAATGCAAATTTGATACATCTGTTTCCTAAATGATGTATCATTCCAGTCTTACCAGTGTCTCAGGAGTGAGTCCCTTTATATGTTGTGATTTTTAGCCTTTTTTGGTTTCGTTTTCTGTTTATTTGTTTCTAAAGAGGAGATTTCAGGTCACTGAGCAATGCAGTTAGCCACACCACAGTTCATCCCAGTGAAGTGGGAAGGCTGCATTTAGCCACTGGCTTTATGGGATCGACTTACAGGGTCTCAGCTTCCTCATCTCATGCATGCATAGCAGGAATAAAGATGCTAAATGCAACTCCAAAATGTCAGTGAAGAACACATATGCATCAGAAGGTTACTCTGCCTTTTTTGTAAAAACTGATGCAGTCTTTGTGATCCAGAGGATCTCTGGTGTGATTGCATGTGGAGATGAACAGAGCAAGTATTTGCCACAGTTAAAGAACCTGCTGCAGCTGAGAGACCTGGGAGGCTGCCCTGGCGTGTTGGTGCTCCCCACCAGGCTGGGCTCAGAGAGCTCATGTGCTACAGCAACATGGGCTGCACCAGCAGAGCCTTCACACGGGACTCCTCAGAGGGCCCCTTGCCTGGCAGCAAGAGCCAGGCACAGCCTTCCCTTTAGGAGGTGCTGAGCTGCCATGGTGCAGCTCTGCTCCAGGAGGAGCCCCCAGAGGGGCTGTGCTACCAACTCTGCCTCATAAAGGTGGTCTGTGGGCATGTAGGGGGCTTAGAGCTCCCTGGCTATATTTTATCCTATGTTCCTCAGCCTAATGTCTCTCTGCCATTGAGCAAGCCTGTGCTTCTGACAGTGTGCTATGCTAAAGGCAAGGAGAGGACTTAGGGATTTCCTCCTCTTTAGGAATTCACTGCTCAGCTGCATAAAGTTTTGGCTTTATCAGAAGGTTTAATTCACACCCTACAAGGCAGCTCAAGAAAGGTGTTGAACTAAGAGCAAAATTCACCCCCTTGTATTGTGACAGCAGGCCACAATTACCACACTCTTCCCTTTTCGTACCAGGACAGTACAAGTTCTGCACATATTGGTAGAGTAGAATATGAGAAACCATATGTGGCATATGACACTTGAGGGGTAAAAATGGATGTGAAAATACTGCTATGTATGTCTTGAAAATTTTGACCATGGCCATTATGGACTACCCAAGATCTAGCAGTAGATTTATGTTCAGTGTTTATAGTTGTGTATGTGCTACCAGTTTATGTGCTGAATGTCATATGTTAAACAGAACGTGAGGAGCAGGATATTAATTATGCAAAGCACTTCAGAATATACTGTCATTGCTGTCAGGTTCTGCAGCAACCCAGAGTCAAGGCTTTCTACATAGATCTCTTGAAGTGCTGTAGTACATTTCGATTGAAAATGGCTCAGTCATGTGCTGACTGATAGTCTTAACAATTGTCAAATGATCATAATTTATTGTAATTTTAAGGAAGGACACCTTCATGGGATTGCTCTTTCTAAAATCTCTGGATATTCTCATTGTGAACTTGCAACTGCAGTGCAGTGAAGACCCAGCTCTGTTTCCCATATGACAGAGAGGCCATTTCGTGTCAGTTGGCAGTGTGGGGTGTACTAAATGTGGTGTTTGTTCTGTCTGTCTGTTAGTAAATTGTCTCTGTGATGTTTGTGTCGTGCTGTTCTCGTACCATGTTATGCTGTGTCCCTAGGGTCTGCCAGGCTTCCCCACAGTTGCTGCTCTGCACAGTAATCAGATCCTCACCGTCAAGGTTTGTGGCTGACATGTACCTGTTCAGTCAGGTCTCTCTGTATCAGCATAAAAGTGCACATGAAAAATTGTTTTTAACGTGGAATATGAGTGAATCCTTCCGGTGTACCTACACCAACCCTCACTGCCTTTGCATTGATCTAAGGACTCCTGATGCAGAGTGTGGAATCAAATCTATAGCTGTGCATAGTGTTACCCCTGGAAATGCCTACATTCCCCATGGTCTTGGTCAGTATTTTATTTTCAGATGAGGTTTTTTCAGTTGTTCGGCTTCCCTGAGGCATACATGGGTGTGGAAGATGTCAGTGAACTCTATACTGGTTACATGTAGAGTCAGATATTTGTGTTAGGTATCAGAGGTTTACTCTGTACATCCAGATTTTTTCAAAGTGGATTTCCAAAATAAGCAGGAAGCAATCTGGTCAAGCTGGAACTTCAGTCCTTGTAAAAATAACACCATTCTTCATGGCACAATATGCTGGTTAGAAAATCTGACTGAAAGTTGAACTGGTGCTTTGTCTCTAGAAGCTTTGCTGAAAGAACAACATATAAAAGTACTGATTTTTAGAGCCTGGGTAATGAAAAAATTAATACACGAAGAATTCTCATGCGAAATCTGGGGAGAAAACAGTTATGCATTTAAGCCATTGTAGATGATTTAATTCATAAGCAGTATGTCCTGTACAATAGAGATAATTTTTTTCCAAAAGAAAATGCACGGTTTCTTTCAGGCAGAAGCACCAGTTCATGTTACATTAGCTATTACAAATCTAATGAATATGTCTTTATTTCTTTCTCGGGCCTTCTGATGTCTATTCTTCAATTCTGTCATCTCTGATCTTCAACCTTTGACCTCACCTGCCTGATCAGATGGTGTTTCCTAAAATCAATCATGGGTTTCTCTCTGCTGATCAGCAGCTCATTAAACGCCGCCTCATTAAGGTAGTGCTTCATCTCACTGGAGTCTGGTTCTTCTTTACATTCAGTTTACTCTGTACCTTTTGCTGTACCTTTTTGTATGAAGCCTTCTTATAGCAGGTTATTCATTTGAAAATGCTTCGAAATGAAGCAACTGTTAATGGTATTAACAGTTAAAGACTATGGGTGGCTTTGCTAAGTGATCCACATTGGAGATGCCAGCAGCTTTTTCCAGCAGTTTACAGTGACGTGCTGGAAATAACTAAAGCACCATTTTGGTGTGTCTTTTCTTTTTTAGAGGGGAAGGTAATATGTTTTGACAACTCTCTTGAAAATTGACTTTTACAAATTAATAGGTAAAAATTAAGAGAGTTAGCTAATTGTCACTATAAAACAGCCTCCCAAAACAGATGGAAAATTATGTACAACTTCATGAAAAAACAGTTATTTTCCATGCTCGTTTTTGAGATCTATCCATATATCATTCATGGGCTTGGAAAATTGCTGTGCAAACCTGTATATTCTCAGATGCAACTTTTCTTTTTCGCCTTGCTTTGTTATAATTATGCAAATCATGAAGCAAACAGATGCTTATCAAAAACAGTCACTTGCTCTGGAGAACTAGATGAGTAAAATATTTCAAGACTATCTCAAATTTTGGCATATGTGCTGTGGTAAGAGAAGCAGTTTGGAATCTGAACCTTCTGCTCTGTGGCTGATTGCAGCAGACAGATACAAACTGCTGGTCTTCAAGGCAAAGTGCTGTTTCTGCCATAAGCAGTGAAGAAGCCACTGTCCAGTTCATGGCAGCTTCTTCCAGCCCGTCTTGCACTCTTTATGGGTGAATTGGTATGTTTTTATGTGGTTGATGCCTCTAAAGCAAACTTGTGATGAGTTTTTTGTTGGTTTAGGGGGACCAAGGACAAGCTGGACCCCCTGGACCTCCAGGGCCACCAGGACCCAGAGGTCCCCCAGGAGATACCGGCAAAGACGGTCCTCGTGGGATGCCTGGCTTAACGGTGAGTTAGTCTGCTGCTGCCTTGGTGTCCACATTTCTCTCCAGTGTATGCCAGCATAGTTTCAAAGACGTTTTCTGAGGTAAGATTGGCAGGTAAGACATGCAGAAGCTGAACCACAGGCAGATTTCATGGTGTGCCCGAAGTCCCACACACACAGAACAAGTGTATAGCAGGGCCAGAAGTAACGCCAAGGTTCCTTGCCTCCCACCCCTGGCAGTTTCCCCACACTTTCTAAGGTTTCTCATCACTGATGTTTAATAGCTGTGTGAGGAGAGTCTGCCCCTCTCCATGAGTAATAAATGTTTCTATTCAAACTTCAAGATAAAGCTGAATTTGAGACCTCGTAGTGTGGATGTGCTTGACTTTTCACTTCTTAATGGTTTAACCTCAAAAGTCATGGAATAAAGTAATAAACTGCTAAAGCTGCCCAAAGTATGATGAAGTTTGGAGTTAGATTCTGCCATCTTTAAACAAGAAGAACAGTGACATTTTCTTTGGCTCAGCCCCTCTATTTCATTAGGACAAGCAGCAGAATCCAGTATATTGTGTATTGTTTGTTTTAGGCACAGGATCAATCCCACACTTTTTAAACAGATGCCTAAACACATGACTTTTCAGCAAAGAATCTGTTTGATTTTGGTTTTATATTTTGTGGCCTCCTTGATTTTTATTCCTTTGAAAGAAGTATCTCTCTCTTCACCATGAATGCCACTGTCTAATCAGTGTGAAAATGGAATCACAGACAGGAGGGAGACATGAAAACTGAAATGGCACATGTACAGATGCACACACACACTTTCACATGCATGACAAGTAAAGATTGTGGCCGAGAAGTCACATGGGAAACCACCAAGGTGAGGACCAGCACTGGAAGCAGAAACTGGTTTCTTGAAGGAAAAGCATAGGCTGTTACATGAGGCCAGGACAGGAATGCATAATTTTTTCCTGCAGGGCTTTTTTAGGTAAAACCAAAAAAAAGAAAATACCTACACTCCTGTTCTAACCCTATTCAGGTATTAACTGTCTAAATGTAATATAGCATGATAATAATAAGGTGCTGCTAAAATTTCCTGCGAAAATCCAGCAAGGCTGGCCAGCTGAGACCTCTAGGACTCTAGGGTTGCTGCTGCTGTTGTTGGTTTGGTTTGATTTTTTTACCACTGCTTCTCTTATAAGTTCTAGCTCAATGTTATGAAATGACATTAAAAGTTTGTAGCTCTCATTGCGATGCTTTACTTTGGCAATCTTCTCTTTCTTGTTAATCCTGTGGCACATCAGGCCTTGGGCCTCTTCTGGGTCTCCCTTGTGTTCTTTTATTGTGGTTAAATGGACTGTGGTCAGCAGAGTTGATGCTGGTTTGATCTAGCAAGGGCAAGACTGAAACCAGAATCCGTTTCTGACTGCAGTGATAGTGTTTTAGTAATTCACGTACACGGGGCTGGCAGGATCAGCTGGCCTTGCTGATTACAGTGTGGATGAGTGTTGCTTTGTGCTTTTTAGCAAAGGGATCATTAGTGTTTCTCAGAACAGGAAAGTCATGCATTTCATGCAATGAGGTCATTCCATTTTATAATAGTTCTGTAGTGATTTTGACTTTAGATGGCAAGAGAGAGTTTCTTTTTATAGTTTTTAAGCTGTGGCTGTCTTAAGCCCTATAACATTATGGAAAATCAGTTCATAATACTGCTTTAGAATCAGATACAAACAAGCACTCAGGTAGAAACCATTCAGTTTGCTGCCCCTCACTACTGTTCTGTACCCTCAGGCTGATGTTCCTGATCCTCAGAAGGCTTGTTCCTCCATGACTGTGTGTTACACAGTCAAATAGGAGAGCTGTGAAGGGAAGACTTAGCTGAGACGTAAGGACAGCTTTGTCTTTGAGGTAAAGACTTGGGTGGACCCTTGAGCTAGTGATCTAAAACAGCAGCTGCACTGTGCTGTGAGCTGGGGCGTTGCAGCATCACGCAGCTGTAGGAGGATGTCCTTACAGTAACCAAGACCATGAGGCAGACATTGCCTCTTTTGCAGGGTTAAACAAAGCAGGGCTTCTCTTCCAGCCTGTCCTTCTCAAGAAAAAGGTTTACAGCCACCACAGCTACAAGGTGGTGTTTTGGGGCAATGACCAGCCACAAACCTATGCCTCCATGGCTTCTTTCTCCCAGCTATCTCGGTGTGTTTGCAGGGGCTTTGTGTTTGCTTCTGAGAGCAGTGCACGCATACCCAGAGAAGCAGTTCTGATTCTTTTCAGTTGCCAAGCACAACGACATCAGAACAGTTCTCATCAATTTTATGACAGGCTTTCTTTCATGACAAAGCTGCTAAAGAAGACCCTGCAGCTGTGCTGATACAATAGTGCATGGACTGTCCTATGCTCTGTTGGGTTTTCAAGGGAGTGATGTATAAACCAGACCACTAAAATGATAGGAGCTCTGGGTTTTTTGGTTGGGTATTTTTAGCCCGTGTTGTATGACTGATATGTTTTACTGTCTCTACAGACAGATGTATGTGTTCATATGGGAAGAAAGGGGAGAAGGTAGATTCTGACTTTATGTAGAGTTGTGCCCACAGAAAGAGAATATGTTGGAAAAATGATGGGTTACCATTTTGAAAGCCAAATCCAGGTATTTAACAGTTGAGTAATTATTGCATGGCTTCAAAATACCAATATTGATGATTTTATGGAACATGGTAATTGACAGCGGTAAGTTATGCCTGCTGACTGAGGCGATGACACAGAACAGTAGTCTTGGAATATATAAACTGGGATACAGCACATGTGTGAAAATAACCTTTCTCTGTGTCCTTTAGCACCGTGGAATGGAATATTATGTTTGGAACCAAGGGACAGAGTCAGAACACCGATATCTAACTCTTGCTTTGAGAACTATACCATTACAGGATTGTGGAGTAGTACTTCTTAAGATGTCTGTGATTTGGGCTACCAGGTTAAAAAGCAAAAAGTAATATGTTTAACGTGCAGTCAGCTGCCATACCTGTTTAAAAATTTTTAAGATACTTTGTTACTGGATAGAAAACTGGATTCAAGACATGTTGCTGAAATTATTCACTCCTTTTTTATTTATTGAAAGGGTGAGCCAGGAAAACCAGGAGAACAAGGACTGACAGTAAGTATTCTTCCAGTTTGCTAAGAAAGTGTAACATGACATATACCTTTTAAAATGGGAAATTCTGAAAAGATTTATGGCTGTGTATTTCCTAACCTTCCTTTGTCACAGGCTATTTGAAGCCCTATTTGTGAAGAAAACACAAGAAAGAAGACATCCTCTGTTTAAATACAGTCACCTGTCACATAGGGCCAACTTCTTTAAGCTTGCAGAAGCAGAGGGAAATAAAACAGCTAAAGGCACAGCAAAACAAAAAAAGAACCTAGCCAGGGGTTCACAGCTCCTGGCACACTCTTAACACTGTCTCTGAAGTTGAGCTGTTTCTACCTTGAGACCACTGAGCAGCACAGGAACCATGTACTTGTTTTACAGGCCCAAATTCAAGCTGTCTCTGTGGCAAGGGCTCTGGACCTTTGCCTGACACAACAGTGAAGAGACAGCACTGAAACTCTCAGAATGTTCTCCTCTTCTGAGGTTTCAGTTTTTTCCTCTGTGTGTGTCAAATACTTCCTATTCATTTGGAAGTAAATTGAAGCTCCACTGGTTGTAAATCAGCTTTAGCCACAGGTTAAGGCATCATAAGTTTCTGCCTGTCACATCTTCCCAGAACTGTGGAACGTGCAGTGATTTTTCTCCCATAAGATCTCTCTAAACATGGTCATTTTTATTTTTATGAGAGATGACAGATTGTAGCCCAGGGCATGTGGTTTTGATTCCTGAGTGCTTCTGAGGAGGAAGATTATCAGTAATAATCAGCTCAACGATCAGTGCAGATATGATTGCTGTCTGAATTTGTGAAGATTTAAACAGGCACGATGATATTTTACCTTGACAAATTGCACAACATTTTCAATTGACAAAATCCAGTATCTTTTGAAAGAACAAAACTAAGATTCTGGGACCTGGAAGTATCTGCTGTGATCAGGTAGTAAAAAGCCTGTACTTTTTCATTTTGCAATAAAGGTTTATCAGTTTCAAAATTAAAGCCTCCCAAAGGTAGTACCTTGTGTTTTAGCATGCTTCTGGGCTCTTTTTAAATCTGTTCTTCTGGTTTCTGAGGGCCTGGGAAGAAGAGATGCAATAGCTAGGAAGGGAGCTTTTTTGTTTTTTTCTTGTATTTGGAATATTCTTCTATTTGACCTCTGGACAGAAAACACTCAAGTTCTGCAATAGTGTCTTCTTTCTATTCAAGACCATATTTGCAGAGTCACAGGATCCTTGAGGGCTTTTAATCCACCACCTTTTAGTCCCCATGTTCAGAGCGTTCCCACTGCTGTAATGTAACCATCTGTGTGTAAGAACTAAAAAACTGCTACTACTCTGTTTCTCTAAATGCAGATGTGTTTAGATATGAAGAAAAGGTGTTTAAAAATCAAATCAGCAAGCTTGAGTTGGAGAAAGATCCCAGATTACATGAATTTCCACCTCCAAATGTTTGCTTGAGAAATCAGTCTGACAGCTTAAATGTTAGGTTTTGTATAGATCAAGTAAAGAGCATCAGAGGATCAGGGAGGTAATTAGTTTCTTTTTATTCTTCTTGGTGCTTCTGACATACTCTTTATGCCAGTACAGATTTGCAGACTCTCTTCCCTGTGCAAAATGTTACAATTATTCAGGGACTGCCTAGCTGCTTCTGACAACTTCCGTCATGCATTTAATGAATTTCCATATTGGAAATTCAGATACTGCTGTGGGAATAGCTGATTTCCCAACATGTATGTTGCAAGATGGCATTGTTAGAAGAAATAGGTATATTGTGTGATGAGGAGCACAGGCCTTTTCCTGCCTGAGTTCCTTTTTGTGCATTTTTCACCTGTTATTTTTTCAAAGTAAAGGAAAATTGAGATCTCTTCCCAGAGGAGCTTCTAGGTTATTTCTGCAGGAATTCTTTTGTAAGGACTTGCCTTTGTTTCACACCAAGAGTCTGCAGTCTGGGTTAGCTTCCTGTTTTTCTTCCCGATTAAACTGAAACTGGAAATCCAGTGAGTTCCGTAAAGTACTACCAGTCCTTGTCTCCCAAAAGTCCATATGTTGGAGTGTGCTGTGGTTTCCTACTTGCCCCCCTGTCCAAGGCCCTTTCCAGTAAGAAGCAAGTACTGTGGCATATATTCTGATTCTTCCTCTGAGATGGAGGCAGGATGCAGCCAAGAAGAGCATTAAATGCTGGGAGAGAATCCCTACAGTTTGAGTGCACGTGCTGAAGGTTGTGGAAGATGAAGGCTGTTTATAGCCTATAGGGTCACACTCTCTGCGGCTTTAAATCCCATGGTGTACTTCAAGTTAGGGAGGGCAGCAATCCTGACCTCTGGATTATAACAATGGGGACAGAACATTTTTCTCTTTCAAAAGCATTTTTTACACCTGTGTTTGGTAACATGCCTTGGTATTTCTAGATGAAAGTACATGTTATTGATAGAGCTGGCAGACTTAATACAAACCTGTGAACCAGCAATGGTATGGCTTGAAATTACTTAGTTTTCTATTTTCTCAAAAGAAGGGGAATAAATTTATCTAAGAGTACAAGATATGGCAACAGAAATAGGTAACAGTGTTTTCCAGCTTGTTCCTCAGGATGTACCACGAGCCTGTGACACAGGCTGAGTAAGGTGTGACCTGTGTGAATCGATACATACAGGTAACCAGGGCAACCACGAAGCCACAGCTGAAATGCATAGAGAAGATGTATTTCATTACCTCGCTAACAGCACCGGGCAGCTGAGACACACAGTGTCACAGCTCCATTAGGCTCAGTTCATCCTAGTGAAGAGACACACATGGATACAGGCTGCGTTAAGCTCAGTTCATCCTGCTGCACAGCAGGGTGGGGTGGGGCTGCTGCTGGCCCCAATATATCAAAGGGTTCCTGCAGGAGCAGTTTATCACAAGGCTGTGCTTCTATGAACACTCTGTCCCAGCAGAAGGCTCAAGCATGTCTGACAGTGTGTTATCTCCACACAGGAATTCTGTTTCTCAAAACAGGCAGAGGATGAGCAACAGTAGACATAATAACTGGAGTTTCCCCACACCAAAATTCTTGGCGTTCCCAGCTGCAAGGTCACTTTGAGTGAAATTATTTCCTCCTCGACAAATCTTGTGGGTTTCACCCTTTCCTCCCAACACCTGCTCAAGCAATGTGTGCCTTGATTTACAGAAAGTTGAAATTTTTTTAGTGCATTTGGAATTCTGGGAATGTTCATGTTCTCCTTTCAATGGAACAGGAAATCCAGTGACTCTAGTGAAAAGACGGCAATTTACTCCAACTGAGAATCTGCTGCCATGGTTTTCTTGATATTTAATGAAGTCTGTGTTAGGACATAAAAAGAAAGTAATGTTTAAGGGTGATGTTTTGAGAGAGGGCAGTAATAACATTTCTCCCTCTCAGGACACAGAGGTTTGCTTGGACCATATACAGAGAATGACAGTGTTTGAGTTCTCTGACACGAGTTCTGCTTTGGTGCAAGAGAGTTCAAGACAAGGAAGGGCCTTTCTTTTTCCCTATTTCCAGTGTAATAAATATACGGGTTATGGCATGATGGTGGGACAATTTAGAACGTGGGAGATTTAGTTGTTTCTTACAAGAGTCTCTAATTCTCTGTTAAAAATCATTCCAGGTTTTCCAGAGTTCTTTTGCTCGTCTGTCCTTGCAGTTGAGATGTTCGGGAGAACTCTTTGCAAGGGTTTTTTGGCTCTGTATGTTGCTGTGTCAGGAAGAATATGTTTTCTCTTTGAGCCAAGAAATTTCAGTTTCTTTTTAGGTGAGATGGAGGTTTAAGTTATAAAGATGTGACTGCATGGCTCTTCAGTGTAAGAAGAGAATGAAAGAATGACTGGTAGTTGAAATTTGTGTCTGGTTTCCATGACACTTGAAAGCCCTGCAGATGTACTTTCTTCGATAGTTGAAGGTATCATTCCTCTGTGCAGAAAGGATTAAGAGAATTCAGAGGGAGGCCAAGCAGTGGGGTGACCAAAGGGATTAAGTTTTGAAATATTATGTGGAACTAGAAAAATGTATGCTACTCGAGAGAAGGCCAGTAGTTTCCACAGCTTTTCAACCTTTTCAGTTAAAGCTGTGTCCTACCTCTCATAATTCATCCTGCTTCCCCTGCCATTTGTCTGCAATTCTTGGTGATAAAGACTCTTGAATATCATACAAGAGTTTTTCCAGTTGATCTTCTCATTTTAGGAGGGAATAATAGATGGATTTGTGATTCTTTTCTACCAAAGAGTTAGGATTTCTGGTTGCAGGCTATTCATGAGAACTTAGAGTCAGCGATGGAAAATATTAAAGGCTGACACTGATAGATCAATATGTTCAGGTTCATAAATTGCAGTGGAATAGAAGGTGTGCATGGGATGGTTTTGTTCCTAATTTCCATGTGGGAGATTTTTTTGTTCTTTTATGTGTGAAGTATTTTACACTAGTTCATGTTAATAAAAACTTGGAATATTAAAATATGCTATGTTTTCAGCTCCTTTTTTCAGAAGTAAATTTAAACATGTTTAGTGTATAACCACTTCTTGTCAGTGGAAGAAAACCTCCATGTATTATTTTCTTCTCCAAAATAGGCTTTAAAGACAGATAAGTAATTTTGCAGATGTTTTACATGAACAGAATGCTCCAGAATAACCAGAGAACTCAGGTAAAGGTGTCTCTTTGCAAAATAAATCTATACTATAATGATTAACCCAAATGCAAAATCCCTCTGCTTTAAGATACATTGTTTTCCAAACTAGTACTTTTGTGCTTATACAGACTTGCTGGGCATCTGTTCAAGAAAATAAAAGGTAATGTTATTGCTTTTACTGGTTATTCAAAAAAAGGAGGATGTTCTTCCAAAGGATATAGTAATATTTGTGAAAGACAGTGGAAAACTGTAACCTTGCAGTTAAGTCTGCAAAATGCCGCATCTTTAAAATGAATTAACACTATTTTTCATCTTAGGTTAAAATGAACTCACAGGGACTAGGCAGAATTGTCTGGGAGGTGCTGCTGGTTTCAATTCAGCCTTTCAGGCCAATGGTCAAGGCCAGATTCTCAGCTGCTGTGAATCTTCATAGCTCCTCTGGGAAGCTAGTAATTGTGATTTTGTTTTCAATGGCCAGAATTCTGTAGGCGCCTTCTTTGTTTTATTCTGGTAGCATGTTCATAGTAAATTTTATAAGGTGTTGTTCTTAAGCTGTTTAGCTGCAAAAGTTTATGAGAACTAGCAGATGAAATGGAAATTCTCAGCCTGTGCCTTTCACAGCAACTATTCTTTTTCACCAGAACAGTTGCACTGGGCTTAACTTGCCAGAGATCTCAGGAAAAATAGTCAGGCATTTTGGAACCTCTGCACTTCGGTAATGGCTGCCACAACAATGACTAAAAGAATGAAGATAAGAAGCTCTTCTTGAGCACTAATTAATAGTTACTGTAGCTCTTTTCGTCCATTAAGGTAGATAGTGTGAGAGGGGGTCACTGCTTTATGAGAAGTTATAAGAGGTTTTTCATCATAGTTGATCTGTTTTCTTAGCTGATCGTTCTTATATCTAGGTGATGCATCAATATTACAGCATTGAACATTTCAATACTAGCATTCTAGAAACTGTAATCTTTATGAAACACTTCTCAACCATGCAGGTACATAGTTTCAGAATTTTACACAAAGGAAATGGGATGCAGACACAAGATCCGCAGAAATGCAGGTGAATGCTTTGTATGAAACCTGTGCTTCCTCTTCATGTATATTTGCTAGTTCAGGTTTCCATTTTCAGTTTTTTATTCCATTAGACTGGTAAGAAGTTGGTTTGTGGGAATAAGAAAGGGATCATCCCCCTGTACTCAGCACTGGTGAGGCCGCACCTCGAGTGCTGTGTCGAGTTCTGGGCCCCTCACTCCAAGAAGGACATTGAGGGGCTGTAGAGTGTCCAGAGAAGGGCAGCAGAGCTGCCGAAGGGCTGGAGCACAGGTCCTGTGAGGAGCAGCTGAGGGAGCTGGGGGTGTTTCACCTGGAGAAAAGGAGGCTCAGGGGTGACCTTCTTGTTGACCTTCTTCTACAGCTACCTGACAGGAGGGTGTAGCTGGGTGGGGTTTGATCTCTTCTCCCAAGTAACAAGTGATAGGACGAGAGGAAAGTGCCTCAAGTTGCATTAGTGGAGGTTTATATTGGCTGTTAGGAAAAATTTCTTCATGGAAAGAGTTGTCAAGGATTGGACCAGGCTGCCCAGGGAAGTGGTTGAATCACCACTGCTTGAGTTATTTAGAAGGTACATAGATGTGGCACTCAGGGACATGGTTTAGTGGTGGAATTGGCAGTGTTAGGTTAACAGTTGGGCTCAATGATCTTAAACATATTTTCCAATCTAAATGATTCCACGATTCTGTACTAAGTGTTTAATGATTCTTACAGGCAGCCAAGGGGAAATATCTGTTCTCAGGAACAGTCCTGGAACTTCTTTTGTTTCATAGAAGTATAGGCACAGTACTTCCCAGAGGCCTTCTGGTTATGAAGAGCTTTTACTTTCACAGAAGGTATGGAAGTAAAAAAAAAAAATCATTTGCTTGTTTTGTTGTTCTTTGGTTGTGTTTTTTGGGGGTTTTTTTGTTTGTTTGTTTTTGAGGCTTTGGAATAAGAGAGTTTTTTGTATGACAGTGTATTGCACCATTGTGACCTATTTTGCTGTGTAATTTAGTATACAGAAACATTCACTTTTTCATTATATTTTTGTTAGGCATTTTCATTTGGTGTTTGTGCTCATTGTCCATGAACTCTGACACCTTGTAAAACAAATCATTATTCCTGCCCCAGACCTGCAAATTGAAAATGCCCCAGCTTTTTATTTAATCCATTTCTTCAAACATTAAGCAACTGAGTCCCTAGAAATTGACTACAAAAGTACCTTGAGAAGGTTGCTGATGTATCACACCCTGAATTTCTCTCTCTCTCTTTGAAACTGCAGCTTTAACCTTTACAGGGCAGAATGTTCTTATTTTGCAGCTTGCTAACTCACAGGGAACATATTAAGCATAAAAAAGAAAATATAATTGTAACATTAGAAAAGAGGTGTAGTAAGAATGCTGGACCCCAAACTTTGTTTTAACTACACGTAGGTAGATCTTTTCAGTTTTGTTTGGCTTTGGGGTTGTGGGTTTTTTTGCTTGTTTGTAGGGTTTTTTGTAAGTTTTTGATGTGTTTTGTTTCGTGTTTTGTTTTTTGTTTTAATATATTCTGAATAGTTATTTGTTAAGGAGCAAGTGGAATGTCCAGCTTCATTCAATCATTTCTATTATGCAAAGACTTGACATGCTGCAGTCTCTGGAGGTTTGGTTGATTTCCAAAAACAGTGATTGAAGAATGCCATTCATAGTGGAAATATTTTACCTTTTAAAAACACGATTGCATAGAAGACTTTTGTACCAATCTGTTTATCCTTAGTTACCCAGTTTTCCAACTATTTAGGTATTATCAATAATTCTCCATCTCCAGAGAAGCACAGAGAGCAGTTGAATTTCTTTGGAGCAACACACCTTGTTTTTCCATCCTCCTGCTGTGGAGTTATTTGAATGAGAACCTAATTCAGTGAAGCCCTGCAATAAGCTGTCACAGCTGCCTAGCTAGGTTATTCAGTTGGAAGTGATGGCAAAGGGCTCTTCTGAAATGTTCATGATGGCTGAAAGAGTAAGAACTATTTTTTATTTTCATTATATTTAGTTATCTTCCTATTCTGGGCAAGTCTTGTAACCAAAGTTTTCAGCCTTCTCAGTTGAAGTTCCTCTGTGAATATATGTCAGTTTGAGGAAAAGTGGCATAATCCTCAAAAACGCTGAGCAGTCTCTTCATCTGAACAGTTTTCACAAACTTTCTTTGGAATTTTTGGAGCCTAGATGCTCTTTATAAAATGAGCTTTTTGACATCAATTGCCAGTGGTTTAGGAGTTGATTCTAAGCATCCCTACGTGGAAACTCTGGCAGCTTTCAATGATGCAGGTAAAAGACAAATATTTTCTATCAACATAATCTGCATAGACTGTTACGGAATGATTTTTTGATCAATGATAGATATTATATATATATATTTATAGGTAGTTAGGAGGTGAAAGAATTCTATACCTCTAGGATTTTGTTTTCTTGATCAGCCAATGGTTTTAAAGGGCTGGGGGTTGTTTTATATCCTTCATATACCAAGATATGATGGTGGCAGAGGCTGAGTGGCAGTATGTTACCTGTGGTAGGAGATGGAGCCTCCAGCTGGTGGAGATCACTGCAGGTTCTGTGTGTGTGTGGTCACTGCAGAGCTGAGGCTTTGGGCTTCAGGGGAGTGAGGTGGGGACCCGTGGTGGCAGCTCTGCACTGGCTGCCAGGACCCAGGGGCAGAATAGCTGTGCAGAGGGAAGCTTAGCTGAGCCTGCATTCACAAAGCATCCCTTTGGTTGTGCTGGAGCAAACAGCAGCGCTCGGATATTGCTGCAGCTGTTACGGAACACAGAACAGTTGAAGAAAAACAAAGAAAAAAGTCAAAGCATCTTGAGAAATTGTTTGGAAACTTCCGCGTATTTCTTGCCTTCTGATTCTGTTTTAAAACCTACATAGGGATTTTGGTTGCTGGTCTTACTGTGTGTTCCTCAAGTGGGTACCACAGCATGCTCCCCAGTTCAGTAGAATAATACAGGGGAAAAATCCACATGTTCATATGGAATTTTCTACCTAGATTCTTCTAAAAGCTGTCATTTACACCTCTGGAAATGAGCTAAAGCCTTGTTGGGTTTTTTAAAATTTTCTTTGTTTTATTCTTTCATATTCCTTTCTTTCTCCCAGATTTTATTTGCTTGCTTATTTCTATCTCTCCAATGTCATTCTGTGCCTTGCGCAGGGATTGTACGTAACTCTAGAAAAATAAGCACAAATCTCGGGTGTTCTACAGGTCTGGGGGGTTTTGGGTTTTTTTTAAAAAGTAATTTTCTGTCAGTAATTTAATTTCACATTTTCTGTTAAGTGGCTGCTGGCACACTTATGTGGGGGAGGGATGAGAGCTGTCAGTGGATGAGCTGTTAAGTTTCCAGTGGCTTTGAGCTTCTTTCCCAATGCTAGGGAGCAGTGCTTTAAAGAAAAATTGTTTCTATTCAGGTATGTTTTGCAGTCAGAACATGCTAAGGATAAGAAGCACTTGTTATCCTGTGTAAATTGTGAAATATATCAATTTAGGTAAGCTTTTGTTTGAAATGGGTTTTCTGAGTCAATGCCACACCATTTCTGAGGGTAGCTGTACTGTTAAGGACTGTTCTTGTCATTAAGTGGTTCAACGGATGTGAAACACCAGGGCTACTTCCAGTCTGAGTAAAGGCTTAAGTACCAGAAATGGAAAACTTTTAATTGCATAAGATATTTGTTGATAAGTATCTGCTGCTCCTTTCTCTGAATGATTCATTTTAAAGGCACCATAAGAGCAAGACTATGCTACTATGTAAATATTTTCATATCAGTAACTCATCTGGAGAAGCTGGAATGATGTTAGGGATGAGGTGGAAATTCTGGGGAAAAAAGTGTTTTCTGCAGTGTCTTGAATTATATCCATCCCACAGGCTGACAGCTGCAATTGCCAGGCACAAAGTCCTCAACAGAGAGTACATTTAACAGGTTGCTTTGGGGGTAATATTAGTAAGTGAATTGTCATTTTACCTTCATGCAATGGTATTGTATTAAGGGCTCCCAAATGGTAGTTTGATGTAGCTGAAGGCCTTTAGAAGGTTTTAATAGCTTCTTAAGTAGTTAGAAACTGATGTATCCATCCCTTGGACATAAAAGTAGCTGGTATGAGCTATGAAGTGGGTCTTCAGTTGTTCTGTATTCAGTTTGGCCTACCGATGGAGGGATCTTCCCAAGATCTGAAATAACCCCAAAATGTAGCAGGTTTGCAACGGGTCAACAGACAATTGATGCCTAGGATGTAGATTTTTGGAGCCTATTTTGATAACGTTGATAGGGAAAGCTCTAGATTGAGCATTAATTTATTGGAGTTTTTAAGATGCTAGAGAAACTTGTGTCTTTTTCACAAAAGAAGAGAAGGATGGTGTCGGGCACTCAAAGAAAGGGAAAAACACTGTTTGTTATACTTGTGGTTCCTCACCCAGCAGATCACTCTCACTCTCAGGCACTTACTGAAAAGAAGACTTGATTTAAACAGCAGTTTTGTGAAACACGGTGAGCTGGGGACATTTTTTTCCATCTGAAAAATCAGATACTCACAACATTCACTGCTCTTACCTTCACCAGTGCTGAGTGCTTAGATACTTCTGCTTTCTTTTGAAGACAAGGGAGTAAAATTGTCACCCTCTGCCTCAGAGTTGGGTTTCCTTCATTAGAATCTGTCTGTACAGTCTAAGGGAGATGCTCACAATACTCTCTTCCAGTTAATACAATCAGGCAAAAGTTTGAAGAAGCAACATTGATCTATGCTTTTGCAAGGTTTGATGCCAAACTTTAGGCATATGAATCCACAAACTGCAAGGCTTTCATCCACATCAGTGGATACAGCACCCAGAATTACCACCAGTGGAGCTTTTCCTTGTTAGCAGTTTAAAGTTGCATTGGAGCAATGTTCCAACAAGCCCTGCATCTACCAACAGTGGAGGATTGTGCCTGACTTTGCACTAAGCTAAGAATAAAATCAGCATCACATTTTGAAGCAGAAATCCTTTCATTTTTCTGAATAATTACAGTTCTGGTATCAATCAGTTCTTCTTTTATTCTTTCTCACATCAGAAGGATTTGGATTCTCCAGTTTTTGTGTTTTGCACCCTTATGGACTCTGAATTCACCTTGCTTGATACAGCACCAGCACCCACAGTTTGCACCAGTGTCCATAGTAGGAACCTGGGGACAAAAGTGCATAGAGCTCTGGTGGACATGGTCTGGCTGTTACCAAAACAGACTGCCAAAGTGTCCAAGACATGGTTGGTTGATCTGCTTTGTTTCCCCTCTCCACTGTGGCCACCTGGGTGCTTGAGAGACACCAGATGAGAAATGAGTCCTGTTACTATCAGTGAGACTTTGATTCCTGTGTGACATTAAGAGGTTAAGCTTTCCTGAGTTGAGATCTCTCTTCCTGCCTTCTCAGGTCATGGGGGCAAGATGGTGGTTCCTTGCTTCCCAGGAGCATTATTAATGATTTCTGAAGTTAATGATTTTTCTCTTCACTTGCAAATGATGGCAGACATGACAAGTTGGGTATAACACAGTCATGTGTGCTGATACTTAGAAGGTGAGAAGATTTTGAGGTTTATGCGTCTCTCTATCTTAAAAATACTTGTTTGCATAAACCTTGTTTTTATGCTGACAAGTTGATATATTACTGTGGACACACAACTGACTGTTAGCTGATAGAGAGAAAAACCACAGTCATTTTAATGCTGAGAGATTTGTCAGTATTAGAAGAAACAGATGGCTTGGAAGAGAAAAGATTAGAAGGGGGAAAATTTGAGTATTCTAGTTAGTAGTTAAATCAGTTCCAAAAGTGAAGAGAAAAGATTCCTTGTGCATTTTGAGCATAAACTTTTACTTTTCCTTGATTTATAAATCATCAGCTGATTTCAGTCCAGTATCAGAGTGCTTACACAATAAGACAGTCTTAATTATTCATTTCAGTTCAAATTGGCTGGAGTTTTGATGTTAATTGAATTGTTTTCCCTTTGCAGGGACCTCAGGGGCCTCCAGGACAAAAGGTATAGTATAAACAACAATACTGTGAAAGTGATTATTCGTCCTGTGCCAAATTGCAAGCAGAAGAGGTGAATGGAATAAGCTACTGTACACTGCATTGAATCAATTAGCTTAGGTTCTGAATTTTGCTTTTGCAAAATGCAGCCATATAATGCGAGACACAAGATTTCTCATTTCCCCCATCGTAGGAAGTTCAAGCAATGCACAGCAGACTGTTTTCAATCTGTCTGCTTAACTTTCAGGTGAAAAGGTCACTATAATTTTCTCATTCATACACTGGTACGATTAGGAAACCAAAGTTAAAACGTTGTGAAAGGTGGGGAGATAAAGTTTCTGATTAAATGCACGTCCTTACTCAAGTAGATCAGTGCCATATGACTAAAGAATTGACCAGCAGAAACAAAGGACGTAGGTGTTGCTGATAAATAGTGCTGGGTTGGTGGTGTTCAGGTGGTCTGATGGTGTCTTCCTGTTCCTTCGGTAACCTGAGCCCTGACTTCCTGGGAATGCCTCCAGCATTATTTACACTCATTAAAGCTGACTGCCTCGGTTTGATTGAGTGAGCTTAGGATTTATGGAATTACACCGTTAAAACAGTCCTCAGAATATCAGCAATAACAGCTAGTGAGTGGTACTTCCCCAGCATCTGACCCACATACCACCAAGGCGAGTAATTTTATAGCTGATTTCAAAAGATTGAAAAGTTGTATGAAAGTTATTTAATAAAACAGCTTTAATTTGTAAAAAGGAAAGAAAAAAGAGGAAGGAATAAGTAGTATTGACATATGTGAGAAGGATGCCTGTTTTTCTTCTTCTGAGATAATACTCTTTAGAGTGAAGGTTTGCTTACATCTGTTTAAATGAAACTTTTTTAACAAAAGAAAGAAAAACCTGTCATACGTAAAAATATAATCCCAAAGTATACAAATTGGTGGGATTTTGGCAACTGTGAGCTGTACAGAGTTTGCAGGCTGAAGGAGAGGACTACTCTTTGTGTTTTGCAATGCAGGAACGTGGCACTTCAATGCTGTGCTCATGTCTAAGCTGTCATTATAAAGCTATACCCTAAGACTCGGGAAGGAGGATATTTTGCATGTACAGCATCAGCAAAACCCACGTGCTGATGGACTTCTGAATATCTGATAAACATTTACTTACCACGGTAGAATCAGCTTCATTTTACACTTTTTAACATCCTGTATTTCGTAGGAAAAATAATCAGCTGTCACTGGAAGGAGAAACTGTTATATTTAGGATAGTTTATTGAGGCTGATGGTTTAGTGCCCTCCTGAGCTTTACCTTCTAGTTTTCTGGAAAACTGATACAGAGATGTGAGAATGTTCACTCAGGCACCTTTGCAGTGGCTAAAAGCCATGACCGTGCATCCAGCAAGAAGAGACAACAAGGATGCCAAAGTAGAAGCTTTGGGAGAAAGGGGAGAGCATTGTGGGTCTTGAAGATACGCTGGGATGCAGTGTATTATTTCTTAGTGATTCAAAGCTCTGTTACTAGCTCTTGGAGGGTTTTTGGGACCCTCATGATTTGCTTCCTTTTCCTATTTCACAGGATTTCCCAACTCTAGTCATTGACAAACACGTGCATCCATTTTGGACGCATTTCCTTTTGGGTGTTGGTGATTTTTGACTAAACCAATTTTAGTGACACCTCTAACCAAAATAGAAGGGGAAATGACATGAACCAGTTCCTTCAGTTCCCTTGCGGAGCAGCACCATCTTTATAAAATAAGAGGAGAATGCTGTGTAAGCAGATGCAGCTTTCCTGCTTTCCTCATTCATCATGTTTTCACTGAACTTTCATAGCAAGTTGCACAAGGGCCTTCAAAAAAATTGTCCATCACATACAAACTTAGAGTACGAGACCTTTGTAAACAAGATCCCTTCAGTGTTATAAGTCAGTGTTAATACTTTGTTTTCCTTCTTTGCCTCTTGTGTTTGGCCTGCATTGACTTTTTAATTTTAGATTGCGCTAATATTGGTGCATTTTAAAAGTGTATCTGTAATTTGTACTGTCAGACTGAATCACTGCAGATTATCTCTTAAAAGCCTTGAGATGGATTAGTGCTACAAGTTATTGAGCTTGAATGATCCCTCCAGAAGCATTACGAGTTTTGTTCAGGTGCTATGTTCAATTGCATAGCATCAGTCTCAAAATTTATTGAGAGCATTAAATGGAACAGCATTTTAATTCTTAAATTTCTTGTGAAGCATCCACAACATTACAAAACACGAGCTTGAAGCTTGTTTCTGGAAAAGGCCATACAGTCATTAAAATGTACAACGTGAGAATATGTCTAATTAGTATAAAATCTAAACTGAAAGGAGAGCTCAGCTTGGATAAAAATGAGTTTTTGAAAAATTTATTGCAGCTACAATAAGCAAGCATTCACCATTTTTTCTAAATACTGTATTATGAGATGAAAGGTTTCATGACCTGTTTAATTTGCTAAACACTGGCGTCTGTTTCCCTCCAGGGTTCTGTCGGAGTGCCTGGTGTTCCAGGGAGAGATGGACAAGTGGTGAGTTCTCTGACTTTGTCAGCACTGCCATTATTTATGTAGTGGATTAAAGCAATTTTGGGCTTGTTCACATGAGCAATATGCAACCTTATATCCAGAGCTGTGGTTTCAAATTGGCTTTGTGGAAAGAACATATAATGTGCTTTGTGCTCTGAAGTAATTTTTTTCTAGTTTTACCCGAACAAGCAGCAAATATAATTAATTAAGCTGAAAGTCTGGTGTTCAGATTTGATGATGACTGATAGGTTGTAGAAAGAAGTGCATATTAATAATGTGTTACTTTAGTCAGCATATTTACAAACAAAGGGTTTTTTACCTTTTGTTAATTCAGTCCTATGACGCAAACACTTATGTTGATATTGGGTATTGATACAGTGCCAATACATTGTTAATGCAGCTAATGAATAGAGAAATAAAAAGAGATGGAAACACAGCTGGACAATAATGTGAAACTAAATTTTGGGGTTGAAAACGCAGAGAAATAAATCAAACAGAAGTATTTTTGAACACAACTAGGAGGAAATGCTAATTTAGGCAAGTCACTGTCATCTCTTAGTAAAGTCATAGTTCAGAACAGCCCTCCATAAGGAGAGATCACAATAAAGCAGCAGGGCTGTGTTACAGCATTGCTAAGGTTTCTTGGCAAATCTGGATGATGAAGGTTAAATAGTATACCTCCTTGATTGTACAGAGTATTATCCATCTGTTGTTCTCACAAGCCGTCATTCCTAGTGAACTTCAAAAGCACTGGCAAGGGATGCCAAAAGGAATATGTATGATACATATGTTCACCAGGTTCAAGCAGCAGCAGATGGTAGTGTATAAGGGTTGTTTTAGACAATCCTCTCTTCTGCTTCCCTCACCGAGAGCCCTAGGAGTAAAAGTGTTAAGATGTTTCAAATAATTTACTTTTATTTCTTCTTCCCTAAAAAAATGAAGAACAAAACCAAACCAAAACAAAAAACCAACAAAAAACAAACAAACCGAAAAACCCCAAAAACCAAACCAAACCAAACAAACCACCCCCCTCGCAAAAAAACCCCAAAAAACAACAAAAAAAAAAGAGGATGTATTGTTTCTAATAGCATAATACATAGTATTAGACCTGTGTTTTGAGAGTGATTATAAGAAATGATGTAATAATAATTTATTTCACTATATTGATAGTGATAGGAATTTGTTTATAAACTATTCAGAGTATTACAACTAATGCGGAACAACAAAATAAAAAATATTTAGAATTAACTATATATATGTAATATATGTATATATCTCATACCAGAATTTATAAGAAAATAATATGAAACAAATATGCATTTTATAGCTGCATTCAACTGCAACACGAATGGTAGACAGTGCTTACCAACTCAGATGCTGCTGCTGTACATAATTCAAGTAATTTTTGTGGTCTCACTATGGCTGAAATGCGAGTGAAAATATACTTTTTAGCATAACTGAGTATGCATTAATGTGTGAGAAGACTGGATGGGGTGAAGTTGCAAACCACATTGAATAGAACAAAACTGATAATTCATACTTTATTCAAGAACTTTATTTTTAATAATAATCATACAAACTCCAGCCAGAAATATTCACTTAGATGTGCACAAAAAATTGGTATTAATGAAATGTGTCAAATGTGTGATTAATGTGTCACTTTGGGAGACAACGAATTTTTTTAAGCTCTATGGCAAGGTTGTTGCATGTCTCTTTTTAGGAGACCACATAGACTTAACTGCAGTGATGTTTCAGGGGGCATAAAAGAAATATACAATTGAACATTATGGGAAGATGCAAACACATGTTTAAATGCTGATCATTAATTTTAAATTGTGCTTTAAAAACAAATGCCAGAATTTTCAATTTATGGGTGTCTATTTATTTGATTTACTTCAACATTCATAGCATTTAGAATGTCGAAGACATTTTTAAATTATTACCTCTTTATTAAAGATGTCAGTGTGTTTTTAGTGTAGCTGGACTGCTTTACTTTTGACCTTTAAGAAAAAAACTAAATTACTAAACTAAAACATAGGAGCCAGGACAAAAGCCACAGAGATAAAAATGAATTGCTGTTGCATTCTTTAGTTTGATTTCCCAACTGTTGGTCAATACTGACTAGAAAACACTTCCTTATTTGCAGAAAATATATTATTTTCATACAAGATGAGGCAGATGAAAGTTGAATGTTGCTCTCTCTTTAAACAAATAGATAAAAAAATTCCGTTAGCTTGGAAATAGTGGTAGAAATTAAGTTTAAACTGAAGCAGTGTTTGTCTAAAGTTAGAAAGTATAATGCAGGCTAGGACTTCCATGTTAATATTTTGCTACCAAAAGGTCCATTCTTCCAATTTCTGTGAAAAAATAGATTCTCAGTGCAGTGTGACACACAAGATATTGTTGAATGAGGACCAGAGTGGTGATTTTAAGAGTTGGGCTGTACTGTGAACCAGCTGCTGTCACTCCTGGCTTCACTCATTCAGATTCATGTTGATTTGCAGAAGAATTGAATTCAGCCTGCATGTGTGATGCAAGTCATCCCCTTTTTAGAAGTTACGTAGTTAAAAGACTATACAAAAGCCTTACTGTCTTGGTTGCCCTTTAGTCAGTGAGCTCGCTCTGTCAAACAGCAGCATGTACAGTGCACTAAGTTCCAAGTTAATATTTTTTCTTAGTTTAAAAGTCAGTGAGTGTTAAGCACATGCTTAAAATTAATGCTTTGAATGCTTTTCTCATCTGGACAATGAAGTATTTTTCAGCCGATTAATGTCAGCAGTGAATTAGCTTTGCTCTCTCCTTAAGCAGTTGAACAAAAGACTTAGGTCATCTCCATCTTCTGTGTGTCTCTGTAATTTTCCTTTTTCTTTCCTTTCACCTCGTCTTTAATTGAAATAGTGGGTTATGGGAGATGATTGACAAGTCTGACCAATAAGTCTGGGAATGAGATCATAAATTCTGAGTGCACTTAGAACAGTTTTCTAATCCCTTAACATATGAACCATTTCTCTTAGACAATCTCTAGATATTAGAGTAAGTGTAATTTTACACAACCCACATGTTTTTGCAGGACTGTTAACGAGTAGATTTTTCTTGTATTCAGAGTAGCAAAATCACTGCCATAAAACCTTCACACATTTTTTTTCTCTTAGGCCAAACCCAGTGAAACATTACAGGTAGTCTTGCAAGGACATGTACAATCTTCATTTGTTCCTACATTTGAGAAACTACAGCAAGTTTATCTTGGGAGCAGTACTGCAAAGGAGATGCTTAATAATACCTGCAGCTGGAGAGAGTGTTGTTCCTGGGAAAGGAGTCTTTCTGAGTGCTCCTTTTCCTTTGCAGACTGTTGTGCAATCCACAGGTTGCTTTCTATCACAGATGCAATGGCAGATAAACTTCCCTTTCTCCATCTGTGGCAGAAGGTCCTCAGGCACTCAAAAAGTACAAAAAAGCATTACTTCTGCATGGAGATGTGAGGTTGTAGTGATCTAAGGATATCATATCCCTACATTAATCATGTTGAAATGGCCACAAAGGGCTTCTTGTAAAGTTCAGTTCTTCAAGTATAGAATATATATTCTGGTATTTGTTAAGTGGCACTGATTTGATAAGGACTCTCAGTGACTGCAGCAGCAACACAAGGAGAAAAGCAGAGATTCTTTAAGTCAAGATGGTATTTGGCCTGAAGGAACCCAGTTTCTGGAGTCTGTGCAAATAACTCTTTTTGCTACAAATAGGAGTTTGTCTGGAGTGCATAAACCCCTCACTCTTATACTTCCATAGGTTGCTTTTTCTTACGTAGTACTTGATATTTTGGTGGGGTTTTTTGTAAGAGTGTATTTAAAACAGAATGAGTGGTGAGGATGGATCCCTTCATTTCAAGTTCTTTTGGTAGATTGACAATAGCAATTTGATAAACCTCAGAAGAACTTTTTTTCTTATCAGTAGATTCAGAGTCTGGGTATGCACATTTCTTATTGCTTTCTTCATGCTTCTTTTTACTCTAATTTACATGTATTTCCTTATTACTGTGTACAGTGCTGTGTAGGAACACATTTTGAAGGTAGCAATATCAAATTTCTTCAGAGAAATGAGGAAGGGTATGCATGTACTAACATTTTTTCAAATAAAGGGAGGAAACATCATAAATGGAGTTCACAAATTCTCAGACAGGTTTGCAGGCCAGCTGAGTCTTGTTGAAGAGCCTTTCCACTTAATTTCAGTTGGTGAGTGGGCCAGGAGAGATTTCCAGTCCTTAAACAAACAATTTTAAGTTACTTTTGAGGGGCGCAAAAAGCAAGTTGAAAGGAGGTAATTCAACCCTGGTTTGAAATGGAAATCGTAGTAGCATATCTGAAAAACCACTTTTTTACCCTCTGTCCTCGTCTATGTATTTTAGAGTAAAATTAGACTGGATTAGGTTTGGGGCCTCTTGTGTTTCCTTATCCTTAAATTGATTACATTCTAGTGACTGAAAAATATAGCAATACTGACAGCCTTTCTTTCAGGGTGAGGTGGATATCAACCAGCTGGTGTAGACAGAGTTATGCATCTCACCAAAACAAAACCTATTTCAGAACAGCAGCCTCCAGGCTGTTTTTCTGTTAGGAACAAGAAAAGCTGGGGCCTCCAGCCATGTTATTTTTAGCTGATTAATTCTGGATATGAAGGTATATGCCTCAAGGGCATAAAGCACTCCAGTAAGGAGAAGCATGCTTTCAGCTGCCTTGACTCCTTTGGTATGGACTCTAGTGGGTAATATATTTTCAGACCTGTTCTGAAGTAGATTTTATGAGTTCCTATTGACAGATTTTTCTCATGTTACCAGCAGAGCCCAAGCAAGGCTATATACATTTGAGTACTCACCAAATTCAGATTCACTTCAGTATAAGCATTAAGACTTGCCCCTACCACGAGAGTATCTGAGGAAACTGCTACACCTATTTATTAAGCAGGGTGCTGAAGGTTGTTCTTTGCCCAAATACAGGAAAGACAGAGTTAGTCTGCAAATATTAACTCAGTTATACAGTTAATACAGGCTCAAGAGTGTCAGGACTTGAATCAAGGTGTTCTGGTGTGTGTCCAGAGGAATATCCTTAGGGTTTTGATTTGAATTATCTGAAACTCCTGAATTGAATGGCTAGTTTGGGTATATTCTTGACATGTTAGCATTTTGTTTGCCTTGATGATTGGTATCAGTTGGAAGGAAAAGCCAAACACTTTTGAGACTCAGAGCATTTTGTTGAAGCCATTTCTAGAAATTATCAGAAGGTTTTGAACAGCTAAAGGTGATCCCCCTTGTAACTCATTCAGTCGTGCCTCAAAATTGCAGTTTGCTGATGAAACAGTCTTCTTTCTAATTCACTGTGGTAGTGACAGTAAGTTAGTTTGTTAGAGTGCTGCTATTTTTGAGGAACCAAAGTGCTTATCCTCCTATCAGGGCATTTGGGATTAACATGTGGAACTGTCAGTGGCAGCTCCCCATCCACAGGTTTGCTCCTGAAACGTGGTAAAGATTTTTCTGTTATTGACAGTAAACAAACATTACAACACATCTCTTTGAAAGTGAGCTGTCAATATTCCACTGATGGGGACTCTGCAATTTCTCTATAGCATGTAAACAACAGCAAAACAATCCCACAGTGTCTGCAGCAAACTTCTGTGTAAGTTGTCATCAAATAAATTACTGGAACATTTAGATGCCTGCTGAGTTAAGCTAATTGATTTTGGGTAAGTGAATGAACAATAGAACATTTGCTGGAAATTTTTTATTTCTACCATTTTGAGACCGTTTGTGAATTCAGCAAACTCTATCTGAAAAAAAATGGATTCTGGTGGTGAAAAACTGGACACTTCAGTGTCTATAAGGGTTCTAGTGTCTTTTTCTGCAGCAGACCAGAGGCTAGAGAATTACCTTCTAGTGCTGCATAGTTTTTACATGAAATTTGGGAAAAGGAAGTTTTTCTAGAATTTTCCAATAGTTTATCGTCTATTTGTGTCATGTAAAGAAAACAGAAAGTTTTGGAACATGATTGCCATCACTCTGTTACTGAGTGATAATTACTCAGGAGTCCGTGACTGGAGAAAGGCAAGCTGTGAGCTAAATTTAGTTGTACAAAATTACTCTTTAAATGGGAAAAAACCGATGTTGAGGCTACTTTTGGAGTACTGTGTCCAGTTGTGGGCTCTGCAGTACAAGAGAGACATGGACATACTGGATAGAATCCAATGAAGGCCCTCAAAGATGATCTGCAGAGGTGCCTTCTAACTTCCACCATTCTGTAATTCTATGAAAGGAAAAATAAACAAAAATACACTGCCTTGATTTGAAAGCTGATGTGCAGAAGACAATTGTTTCTGCAACCTAACACCTTTGCTGTCAATGCTGTTAAAGAGAGACTACAACAGCAATCAGGAAAGACATTACCCATGGCCTGGTGAATGTAAAAAACATGTGACATTGAGAATTTAGCTTTATAGCTTCTTTCATTTGATCAGGCTGAAAAGCAGTCTGATTTAAATTATTGCATTGAATGACGTTGAATGTCTGGTGTTCCCTTGCATGCATCACTCCTTGAATAGCAGTGTGGTCTTCAGCCTCTTAAAGGTCAGCTGTGCTTTTTGTTCATCTCCAAAACACTAACCTGTGGGGCTGAAGCATACTCATACAGCATTTTACACTCCACTTTTACTCATACAGCATTTTGCACCCTGGTTTTAATACATGCTTTTAGTAATAAATAGATAAGTAAGTAAAAGTGACTAAATGGAAGAAAAATAACTAACTATACTTCCTAACAGAAATATTTTAAATTATTTTCATGCCAAGAATCAAAACGATCTTTTGGAACCAACATGGCTAAAATGACCCAGCATTTTAGTACGTAGCAAGGGAAAAGCTATCAATCTACCCATCTTCAAAAGTGAACTGCTCTTTGCTTCATAACTACTTTTGGACTTTCTTAATAGATAAGAGGTATGCTCCTTTTTTGGTCTTGAGAGGAGCATTTTTATTTTTTGTTTTGTGGTTTGCTTTTCTTGTTTGTTTTGGGGGGGTTTATGTTAAGGTTTAATGGAATTGTAAATATATCTGCACATAAAGCCAGACTGCCATGCCTACAAGACATGCAGAGTGAAAAAGGGAGACTACCTGGCACAAAACTTGTTTAGCTGTGCACTGGGAATGTTCATCAGGGCTAGGACATAGAGCAGCTTATGGGCTGTACGTTTTCACTTCACCTTATTACTCCCTGATTCCTTGTATGGACAAGAAAATAGAGGTCTAACATAGGGAAAGAAATATTTTCCCTGTTCTTCTGAACATCAGAAATAGAATGATAATTACTTCAAAAATATAAAGCCACAGGGTCATTTCTGTGTTATCCTTTTAGGTTTGCCTTCAATCTTTCCCATTCCTTGAGCTAGTTTCTGTACTTCAAATATCTCTGCCTAGTATTTTCAGAACGATAAGTGTAGTGCTGAGCATAGAAAAGTTGCATGTAGGTCAGAAATGAGATGGCTGGTATGAATGGGGATTTACTATGACTAGATGTCAAGCTGAGGTTTTCACTTTTTTCTGAAGAAAATAATTTTTTTTTCTATTTTTGCAGTCTCCTTTTTGTCACAATAGTAGCCCTCTGCATTCATAGCACTGATATGTAAACCTGGGAGGAAAGTGCAAGCTTGGAACTTCAACCCTTTGATTAGAGGTTTAAGCCCCTGAAAGCATCAGCCGACAGCAGCTGTTCAAAAATGAAGGGGACAGAAACAAGCTTGTTTGGGGTGTGGGGATGAGGAGAAACAAGTGTATATTCATGGGTCCCTTCTGCTTCATTTTGTCAACTGGCAGTTTTCTTCAAGAGCCTTTTAGGTCAATCCTTTAGGACACTCACACCTAATCTCCAACAGCTTCAAATCCTGACCACTCACATATCAAATGGCTGTGCCACTTTGTCAGCCTCACAGCTACTGTAGTACAAAGGGGCCTTGAGAAAGGGCTGCCACAAGTGACTATTTAATTCCCTGTGGGCTTAATAGTACCTAACATTTTTTTCTCTGGCTTGGAAAATGCCTCACTACAGTTTTGCTAGAACTTTTGCTTTGTTTTTTGAAATAGTTGAACTCTCTATGAAATTAAAATGTAATTAATGATTCCGTTACCTAATTTAGAAATACAGTGGAACTTGTTTTCATGGAGAATCAGAGTTAATATATCTATGATTAAATCTGCCTGCAGAAGTAAGAAAGAGATAAGTTCTTTCTTAATAGAAGGCTTTCATGGAGGACTAGAAAATACGTCTTGTTGTGTTTGGAAAAGCCTTTATCTTAATTCCTCTGTAACTTTTGAGTAGAGGATTGGTTCATCATGTGTACTAAGTTTGAACACTATGAAAATTGTTCGCTGGGTTTCTGATACAAATTGCTCTTCTAAGTGTGATTGCTGTGTTAGCTATTGGATTGAACTTCTCCACAATTTTATACCGTTACATAGCAAAGGGCTTTTAGAAGGACCTAGTTGCAGACTTTTTCAAATATTTTTTGGCCATTATTTTAATGTGCTTTTCCATGTCACAAGTGTGATGCAGTTCTCTGTGTGAGAGTTATCAAAGGTGTATTTCTTGTGAATCTGAGACATACTCCCACAGAAGCTTTTACATAATTAGGCATAAGCTCTAGTTGTTTACAATAAAGTGTAACCACTGCATTATCGTTTTATCTAAAATGAGTATCTGTTGTTTTCCCATAAATATGGGATATAAACACTAAGAAATAGCTTTTAGAGGGTCTGTTTGTTTTGATTTGGGGTTTTTTTCTTGTTTGCTTCTTTTCTTGACTTTTAAATTCGAAGGAGGGAAAGAAGATTGAAAATAAAGTGTTATTTACTGATTGACTTATGAAAATAATTTATGACTCCTTGAACTGTAGAGGAATAATATACTACCCATTAAACATACCGAAAATTTGGAACATTGATGTAATGCTGACAGTTTTTAAATCTTTTAAAACCACTTTTCAGCCACTGGTATAAGAATATAAAAAATGGACAAGCAAAGTATATTCAAGAAATTGAAAAGCTCTCTGTTCTTCCAAATTCTTCCATTTTTGAAACAGGACCTTCCCATTTTATTTCATTATCTGCCTTCCGTCTGAGACCAGAAGCACAAATGTCAAAATAAATTAAGATAGGCCTTTCTTGCTGCATTTCTAAGTTGTAGAGAAGAGGAAATCATCGACAGTCTTGCTGGGAAGACTGTGCTTTTAAGGTTAATTGGACAGATTTTAAGAATCTGTCACAGGAGTCACAGGTCTCCTTTCTGTTTAGTTTGACATCTGTGTGTTTCCACCTCCTTCAGAAGAATAATATCGTATCTTAATATGGATTAGAGTTAGTCCACCCTAACTGATGAAATAAGGCATTTTAGTGCCCAGCTGTGGAGTACATGTTTGCGGAGTCTTTTCAAATTTTGCTTATCATTACTTACCCAATAAGAGAAAACTCACATATTTCATCACGTCTTTCTTAACTTCATCTTTTGTTTTCTTTCCCTTTAGGGTGAACCTGGTTTGCCTGGCATAGCAGGAGAGAAGGGAGAAGCAGGGCTCAAGGTCAGTATTGAAAATGGATTAAAAACAGGAGCGCAGAGTGTGTAGATGACAGTCAGGCTTTCCAACTTGGGTTTATATTCTGCCTGGCGTTTAATGATCTGCTCCCTCCAGTGATCAGTGCTGTAAGAGGCTTTACACATCTCCCCATAAAGAAGCATATTCTTCTGCTGTGCATGTGTAATTCCAGTCAGTGGCACTGACGCATAGACATCCACTGCCAGCTGAATGCAATATGCCTGCAAGTGTTTGGGAATTTGGGGACCTTTTCAGAAAGGCTTTGTTTATGCCCCTTACAATGTGTTTCAGGCTTCTTTTCAAGAACTGCTGCGGTCAGTTCTTTGACAAATGTCAGGGTTAAGTCTTGAGGGCTGATCCTGCTATTATGGAAGTTAGCAACAAGTCTCATTAGGAGCATGTCTCAGCCTGTATTTGTTACATCAGAATTACTCTTTGCACTTGCTTTATTGTTATATAATTTGCTCTGCTGTTTTAATATTGAACAAGTGAAATAGAACATAAAGCTTATGATAACTTCATTTAAAAGAAAACTCAACATGTCAGAGATGATGGGATCTGTGGGCCTCTTGGAAGGGGTAATGCTGAATTCTAATCCCATCAGCTGCGAGTGAGCGTCTCTGGTGCACATGTGCTCCTCAGCTGATTCTGTGCATCATGCTGCTGCTGACAGACATGCAAGGCAGCCCCTTTGCATTTACTGACGGGCTGCTTGTCCATCAGGAATGAAAACAAACAATTTGGGAGCATGACCTTTTCTTACTTTGTATACAGAAGAAGCCAAATTATAGCAGTTGATGCTTAATTCGTATTCACAGCTGTAGTCCCGGAGTTGCCTAGCGACTGCCAGCCATCAGAAGGGGCAAAGATGAGCCAGAGTGCAGCTCTGAGCCAGAAATGCAGAGATGAGTTGTCAGGGTCAGGCTGGTGTGCAAAAGTGCTTTGGCAGTTTCTCAAGCATGTTTTAATTTTGAAAAAAATAATGTCTATGAGCCATCTTTTTGTTGCAGGGATTGTTACAGAGAATGTAAGGAGCACTGAAGGCACTTTACTCTGAATCAATTTTGAATTTTTCACTGGACACTTAAGTGATTTTCTCTCTCTTGAGGAACCTTCTGAGTCATTGACAGAATCATAAGACTTTCCCTTCACATTCAGACTTTGTGTTTTTCCTTTGTTTGTTCCTGAAACAAGAAGAACCACACGTAGGATTCACGTAGGTCCCTGCAGACTGTTCGAGTCTCAAAGACATACGCCTGTTTTTCAGGGTATAAGACAAAACAGAGAAAGAAGTCTTCACATGCAAACTGTCAAAGCTTTAAAAAAAACTATGTTGAAGTTGTATTATCCATTGAAATCTATTAAATTTACATATTTTATTGTTCATTGGAGATTTTCTTGTTGGATTGTATCATCTGAGACATTGTCGTCAGTAGTGACATAATTATTAGTAGTTATAGTAATACTAACATTAGTAATTACTAATGATAGCAAGGCTAACACTTTGATTTTTGCCTGAGTTAGTAACTTATGACTTCTTTGCTCCAATTATTTTCCTCAGGGTGACCCCGGAGAAAGAGGAGAAAAGGTGAGACGTTTCACTTCCTTTCTTGTGGTTCTGTTTTTGAATAACTTGCTTGGAGAATCGTCAGTGCACTGCTCCCAAGTTTAAAAATAAAAAACCACAGCTACTACCTAGAACTTTAGTGGCACTGTGCAGCCTTTCTGAGGGTCAGGTAGTAGCTGCTAATGGAAGTTATTGATCTGAGATTACTGCAGTGGGATCAGTCACAGAGTGCAGTGATCGTGTGTTAAAGGCTGCACAGCTGAGCTGTCAGGCAACTAATCCTAACTGTGGTGAGTTGCAGACAATGGTGAGCCCGTCTGAATAAATTAGAGATCCACACATTTCTCATGACTTGGTTTTGATGCTCTGACACCTGTGTGGAATAAAACAGTTAGGTAACAGAATGATAACTACATAGATTCCAAGTGATACCTGCATAACCAGCTCTGCACATACGAGAAATGGAATGCTCCATTTGTGTTTGGGTCAGTTTAAGTAAGAACAAGGGATTCTGCCTCCAGGATCTTCAGTGATGCTGTCCAGAGAGGCACCAGCAGCACCAGTGGCACACTGATGGTGCTCTTACATGCAGTGAGTTAGCAAGAAATTGCTTCTCTGACGTCCAGTCACACCAAGACAAGACAAGGGGGTGGAATAAGCTCCACACTGCAGGAGAGCAGGATAATTCTGCTCTTCCAGGCATAGTGGCTGGTAGGAATGCAATGAGTTTAGAGTCAAGCTTCTACATCTGCACACGGGTAATTTAAGAAATAGCATCAGCCTTATTCTGAGTAGGAATCTGTGCTCAGGCTCATCTTCTGCAAGTATACTGAGCTTACTTTTAAAAAGTTAAGTTGTTTGTACTGAAGTGCCATTTGCTCTTGAGAAATGTTTACCTGTGTCTTTGCAGCTACAACTGAATTTCGCTTCCAGATCCGTGTAAATCTGTGCAATAGCAGCTGGAAGCATGCTTTGCCAAGGCAATTCCTTTCACATTTTCAAAAGCACACCATAAAAATATTCCAGGGAAATCTTGGAAGTCTGTACCCCACATGGAGAAGTATGTAATCATGAAATATGCATCATGAAATATGTCTTCTGTTAAAATTACATTTTTAAAGTACTTCAGTACTTCATTTGTTTTCAGACATAAAAGGACTAACAATGAATTTTAACATGTACTGAACTTTTGTTACTTAAAGCCATTCTGTTTTTCCATAATTATCCTTTGTCTTTTTCTAAAAAGTGTAATTACAAATCCCCTCAATATGCTTTATCATGTCAAATGAACTTGGGATGACATTCCCAACTGTTACTCTTCTGTGTTTCATCTGTGTTTCCTTAATTAAAGTGGTGCTAGATTGTTAGCTAGTTCCCATTGTATCAGTGACTGTGATGTATAAATTGCTAAGTCCTCTCTGAATGGAATTTCACATTAAGGTTTTCAGAATAATATGACAGATACTGAATAATGTTATTTGAACAGCATTACTGGTTATCTGACCAAGACTAGGAATGTTTTTTTAGTCTACTTAGGCTCTATTTTTGTCAATATTTTTGGCATTTAAATACTTCTTGCACTTTATGTGAACCTCAAGTCCCACAGAGATTTTAAGCCTATATTCTTAACATATAACAAAGACTATTTGTTGTAGTCTGGACTTCTTATATGGTTACATGACTATAGGTGGAGATTAGGTCTTTTTATAGATAAATATTGTGAAATTTTTATTTAAAAATTTTGGGCACTTTTTGAGTAGAAAATGTCTACTCAGCCATGCAAAGGTGTTATCCAAACATCACTTTTTTAACAATAAACAGTGCATAGAATTCATGCAGAGATAAAGTCCTTTGGTAGCTTCTTGGAGGAGTGACATTTAGTGAATTTTTTTTAGTTTGTGAATCATTCATGAAGGACTTCAGAATCAGAGAGTATATGCTATAAATTACTTGAGAATCCTAATAAAAAGTACCGGAATTGTGTAACTGTCATCTGAATTGTATTAGATGCGCCTAGGTGAATGTTTCTGTGTTGGGAAGAAAAATGTATTGGTAATTTAAAGTGCTGAATCATCATGAAATCATTCAATCATTCCTCCCTTGCTGAACTGCAGTGAACTGAGAAAGTTGGTAGATTATACCAACAGGTATTTTGATACTTTGTGGTGGGGTTTTTTTTCAGATCTGTGAAAGGGGTCCCAGTTACAGTGAAGTCTGTATAAGACATTGCCACTTACTGACCATGTCACAGACAGGTCAACTACCTGGTTAACAAAATCAACTTGCTAATCATGTTGGAATGCTGACTCTTCTCTGCATACTGTGTGCTTACATAAAATCATTAAAATGTAATGTGTATTTTAATTATAGGGAGATGCTGGCGAGAATGGACTGAAGGGTGACACAGGAGAAAAGGTACACTGCTTCTTAGTTGAGAAGAAAATGTGTGCCTTAGGCATGCTTGTAGTGTAACCAACTAATGAAAATAATAATTTGTTCAAAAGAAAATTGCATTTTGAGCTGGGGGTTTTATAAAGGTGAGTGATTTGGTTGAGTTCATTTTTATGAACAGCAGAAAAATTTTCACTATTCTGTCCAACTAAGCATAGGATTTCTGACTTCATGCAGCAGTAGCTCTAGTACAGAATACATCATCATGTTTCTAGCTAGCACTCCTCTTTGTTGAAATTTTCATTACGCAGAAGCTTTGGTCACAACTTGCCAGTTGGAACTGCTCTCTTGAATTATAGCCTTGTTTTCTGATATACCCTTTAACTTCTCCTCTTCTGTGTTTCCATCAGAGGGACCAAACCAATATGGGACAAAAATTATGGTATCGTAATAGGCAACTTCCCTCCAAAATTGGCAGCTGGAAAATCAAGAGTTGACGATAAACACACTTTAAATCTTTACTCCAAGTGACATCAACAATCACCTCACTTAATACACTTAGTTCATTGTTGCAAAGTACCAAGATGTTGCAGAAATCACCAAAAAATAGATTTTGTCAAAATTTTTATTTTCCTGAGTTTTCTTTTATGTGAGACTCATGCTCAGAAAATTGAACTGGAGTTTTCAATGTGGTTTCCTTACACAAGTCAGTCTTCAGCAGTCAGGGTAAAGGCTGTGTTGCACATGAGAAGGGGTCAGACATACTGATCTCTTCTGGCCATCACTTTTGAACTCATATGCTTCTAAAAAACATTTATTTTAGTGACTACACTTGGGCAGAAGCATAAACATTTTTTCTTGTACCCTTGCATGTGTGATGCTTAACCAACTTACATCATCTCAGTGCAAGGAGAAATTTATGATGGATTTATCAAACTGGTAAGGAATGCATGCAAATCCCTCAGGACCTATCATTTAGGTATATTTAATCTTTACTTTGAAGAGCACAAGGATTTTAAGGCACATTCTAAAATCAGCAATTAAAAATAGACATTAGATTTAAGAATAGTCAAGTTACTTGATTCTTGGAGTTAATTTAAATAATACTTTATCTGCAGTCATGCTTATCAACCCAGATGAAAGTCTTAAGAACCTTATTTACTTACTTGCACAATGTATGCTGGTAACATAATCTTGATCCACTGTTATGTGATTTAAGAATATAATCTGCTACAAGCATGAGATTGTTTTTCAGATACATAGTTCTACAACGAGTAAATGCTAAGTTTATAATCTCTCTGGGAAGCCTAGTGCAGCTTCACCTGTTGCTTTTCTACTTCCTTAGCTGTGAGGGTGAGCTTCCATCCACTAGAATGCCAATATTGCCCATATCAGTGTGCACATCCTCCTGTTTGGGATCTTTTTTAAGGAAAGAAAAAAGTTCTCTCCTTTTTTCAGTGGGAGATCCTTTCTGCCCAAGTATAAAGTTTTAATGCTGCTGTGTGAACTTTCACAGTCGAGTTGGAATCAACTTGTGGAAGGTATAGGTCATCAGGAGACGTCATATATATATTGCTGTATCTGAAGAAATTGCAAAACACCTGCTGAACTTCATAATGCAGAAGTCTCCCATCTCTTCTAGGTTTCATATGAGTTTCAGAGGTGGAGTGGTAACCTGGGAATATATTCTGTTTGTTTGGAGTGCATTGCTTTAACCATAATGGGCTAGAATCCTCTGCATTAATTTTTGCCAGACTTTCCAGAGCTGTGACTTCATTGACTTTCAATTTTTTTCTTCTTTTTCCCTGCCTACAAGACAATCTGCCACCCAGAAAAAAAGATACAGTTCTTAGAGCAGAGCTGCAGCTTAAAGTTTCTGAAAGGTAGCTTTGCAAACAGCACTTTCTAGAGAGCTTATGAGGGTGGTTTTTGACAGATAATTTAGGAGTAAGCATTAAACTTGGTGTCATTACTTTACACTTGAGCTACTTAACAGGGTTTGTATTCTTTCCTGTTCTTCAGCATAGGGGGAGGTTTTTGCTCTGTGATCATTCTGTATAATTCCAGCATGAAGGTGCCCAGCAATTTCTAAGCATTTAAGTGGCAGAGGAATGAGAATGACTGTTTTGGACACATTTAATTAATTTGTTCACAAAGCAGACTTGACTTTTTTTTCTATATTTATTTGTATTTCTATCTGTATTGTAAGACTTATAAGGCTCTGTATAAAGACTGTTTCTAGAAGAGCTGCTGAATGTGTTCAGAGATAAGTCTAATATCCCCTCCGTCCTAGGTGTTCAGCCACATACATGTACAGACCCCTCCTGCTCAGTAAACGAGCCATTAATTCTATGTAAATAAGCAGAGAATATTGCACTAGATCATAATGCTATACATAGGCTTAGGAGATTTAATCCATAGTTCATAAAATTTGAAAACATTTCTTTAAAAGCTTAAGTAGTGTTTCTGTGAGAGAAATAATAAATTTTTATTCTCATGGGGAGAGAGTGAGATACCACATGACAACAGATTCAGACTTGGTTTAGGAGCAGGTTCCTGTGTGTGCAAAAAATGTAGCTTTGTTTTCTGAACTGCTGTACCTAGTGACCCTCAAAAATATGGGCTTGGGTCCTTAATTCTTGACCTGAGACCTTAGAATTAAAATGTCTTTGTTGAATTGTCCTACTTTGCAGACAGTGTAAATGCCAGACTTGGGTTCTTGCTTCTGTTCTTCTGCTGTAGCCTTGGTCCCTAGAAACTACCAATTATCTTCCTTCTTTGTACGTGTTCCCCTGCTAAAGTTGCTTCATTTTCAAACTGTCTCAACTCATCAGTGAATTAAGAACATACTGTACCTTAATTTTTTCTTTGATCTGATACTAATTTTTATTCTTGCATGAAGGTGGATTATAAATATTTTGTGTCTTATCTTCTCCATATCCATCGTTGCCCTTTGAAATGTTTAACTGGTTAATGTGTCTTACTAGTTGCTTTGCCCCTTTATAGCTATAAAATGTTATTGAGGCTTTCAGTTGTACATGCTTGTAAGGGATATTAGCAGTGTCACGCATGCATGTCTATCAAAATGAGGCAGCTCAGGTTTCCATGCGTGTATCAACCTCATAATACTGATTTCTGTGTTTTCTTCACTCAAGAGCAAGCTGCACTAACTGTGTATTCCTATTGTTCAGAGGCCAGTGAGCATGTTAACTGGTACAATTTAATTTTATTAGATAATACCAAAAAGATGCCATAGCCAAACCAGCTGTAAAGCTGTGGCATTCTCAGAGACATCAGGAATGGGTGTCCCCTATTTGTATTTTGTACAAAGAATATTAAGCATTTATACTCTGCTTACACATCCTCAAAGGGTATTACGGTACCGGCTTCTATTCTGCCTATGTAAATCCCTGGCAGGCTGCTCAGGAGCTTGAAGTTGCTGCTGCGTAGCAACTTGCTGCTTCCAGTGAACAATGTGCATTTATTTTGAATAACGAATAATTAAACAATTTTTCAAATAGACGCACGCTAGTCATCTTCAACAGTATATAGTCTGACTAGCAAACTTTTCAGTAGTTTTCTTTTTTTTCTTTGGTGTATTGTTTAAGAAAAAAAACCAACAGCTGATCCTCTGTCCTGTGCATATCACTGCCTATGAAATTCAGTCAACCCAGCAAAATGTAGACAAATCTTTTTGAATGCCAGATGCCTTCTCAGAACAGAGACCTTTCCTGAATCACATAAATTACCGTTGTTGTCTCATCCTGTAAAGTATAACACTTCATGCGTTAATCTATCAGTTTAAATATGCTGTAGTGTTGCGGAAATAGAGCTATGACCTGTCCTGATGGAGATAAACTCATAGGTCGCTGGGGTTTTTTTCCAAGGTAAATCTTCATAAGCACAAAAAATTTTGTCAGTTGAGACCTGACACTTGCCATCTATAAAATTAGGTCAAAATGGTCACTTATATTCTTTTTAAAATAACAGTAAATTATTTTTAATGTAGATCAGCAATTTAGAGATGTCAAAGTATGTCCCATCTTCTGGCTTTGTGAAGTATATTTATACAACATCTGTAATTATTATATCTACGTTATTAGTTGTGAAGTTTGAGGTTAACTATAATAGATGTTCGGGTGAGTGAAGCTGAATCTCTCTGCATGGTCTTGAAAACAATACTATTCCTTTTCTGAATCACACTGATGCAATTAATTAGTTAAATTCCTATGTAGCAGCACAGAAAACAGGCAGCCTTGCCATTTTGCTATATGATGTTGCTATACTCTTACATTATTTGTTTTATGTGTTTCCTGGAAAACTGGATATGTAGTAAGAGTGATTATTTCTTGTGGATTTTGTATCAGGGTGACCCTGGCTCTTCTGCAGCTGGAATTAAGGTAACGTGGTTCTAAAGAAGTTGTGCAGGGAGAAGAGGGGTGGTTGGTGCATGTTACTCTACAGTGTCACAGACATTTTGGGTATCATTAATTTTATGGTTTTCCACAGCTCCATCTTTAATTCATTTTCTCAGATCTCGTGTCTTTCATCTGTTTTCTTTTAGGGTGAGCCCGGTGAATCTGGACGGCCTGGACAAAAGGTACTACTTGGAAATGTTTGGTTTCCCTTTTCTGCTGGATTTGTGATAAATGATGTTACATCCTTGTTACCAGTGGCACTTACCTGTGCTGGCATGAGTCCAAGGCAGTACAATTTAGCAGCCCAAGGATTTACACATTTGGTCTATGATAATTTTGTATTTTAAAAGGCACAGGAATTATGATACTAATTAACATGAAAAGCAATTTTGACTAACCCACCTTCCCTTCTAGCTGCAGCACACTTCTTGCATTGAAAGCTTAGCCAGTTGTAGCTGATGAGACTAACAAAGAATGGCTCTGCTCCTTGGGTGATCACAAGCTAACCCTGCATGTTTGACTACTAATCTTCAAACTGTGGTACACTGTTAGATCTCATTAGGAAGAAAATAAATATTGGTTAGAATCCCTTTCACATACACCTGTGAGAGGAATCCAACCATCAGAGGCACGCAGTGTGTTTGGAAGGACACAGACCAGGTAATGCTGCTCTGTTCTTCCTTCCAGTGTAAGAAATTCCCCTGAATGGTGGGTGGCTGAGTCTGCTTCTGCAAGGAAAGGTCCTGCAGGAGTTACAATGACTGTGCTGCACGAGGCTCTCTGAAGCTGGGGAATTTGCTCTTTGAATCTACAGTACATCAAACACAGTGAATGCTGTGCCTTCAGCTCTCTTTCATGGGAGTAGGGGGCAGGTCATGCGGGGAGAGCAAAGAGACAATGAGAGACTGGATTTGTGCACTGCAATACTTGGTTTCCCTGTGGAGCCATTGGCACTGTTCTTGCCTCTTACAACATTGAAAATTATCCACTGCACACTGCTGTCAGAGTGGAACAGAGTCCTTCTGCCAGTTGAGATATTCCAGACAGACATTCAAGAGCTAAAATTCTATATGGCGGATGGCAAGACAACCATTTTCTAATACTCAAGGTCCTTCAGTGACTAAGCAAAACCCCAAACCACATATAAATAAGAAATGAATAAGAAATTAAGTCTTTTTATTTAAGAAATTATAACTCTCATCAGAGACTAAACAAAGGCTATTATGGTTGCAAATGCAGTTCCTTAGTGAAGTGCAGTTTTAATTAGGAAGGGTAATCAAAGTAGTTTAAAGCTATCTAATCCACAGAATCATTCAGTGTGTGCATTCTGCAGCGTATGCTTTGCTTGGGTAATAAACTAGAAAATGCACTTAAGCGCCTGTGGAGATTCATACTCTCATTAAGTGGCTGCCATGGAGGCAGAACTAGCAGTGATTTATCAGCAGGCTCCTGGTTCTCAGTCCCAGGCACTCAGATTTGATCTGATTCAGGCAACGTGGATGAGTGAGAGGTATGCAGTTCAGACTTTCTATATTCTCATCTTCTTTTTCACACCGAAGGGAGGCTTAGTGTTTTCCTTTCGTTCACCTCCTGTGTTCCCAGTGTGCCACACTGGTGTCCCAGCCCCAACCATCAGCTCCCATAATATGCCTGTTCAGTGTGCCTCCTCCAGCCAGGTGCCCCATGTCTGCTGCTCTGCAGCCCTGCTTAGCAGGGACTTGTTCACACCACCAGCGGCTGTCGGAGACCCTTTTTCTAACTGGAGACACAACTCTGCCACCTACATCATCTCAATACCTTCCCCCTCTCTGTGTCCCATTCGTATTTCCTTCCTGTGTCTTCTTTTCTTTCTTGTATTTTCCTTTTTCCTCTTCTTCTAGTTGTCCCGTATCCATCTTCTAAGGACAAATACATGTTGAGCTGCCCACCCGAATACCATTAGCATGAAATGAAATGTGACAATATTTCAGCAGTCTGACAAGGCTGTTGTGGGCCACACTGTGCACAGAGGTGACAGAATGACCTGCGCTGCTGTTCTGTAATAGAGTTAGTGTACAGCCTTGGTTTCTTTGAAAGTCATTCTTCTCATAATTCATACTCAGAATTTTTATATTAGGAAAGGTCCAAAAAAAGCAAATACTATGCATTCATCTACAATGCTAGTTGTAATTAAGAAATAATGCTTGATTCAGTTGTGTTTCATATTGATGTATCTTTTAGGGGCATTTTAATTGTTTTAGATTGGGACTCTGAACTGGCTTTGGTGGATCTTTTCTGCTTATTATGTGTGAGTGTATGGGGATTAGCTCTGTCCCAAGACTGAATAGTGACCTACTGCAGCAATACTAATATATTATGAATTACAAATTTTCAAATTCTGTGCTTACAAGTGAAATTTACTGCTTCCACAATTAGGTGAGAAAAGTTGATGGTAGTAGTGCTGTATGTATGGCTACTCATGCAAAAAGTGGAAAGACAGAGTAGGGGTTTGGAGTTAAAATTTTAGTGCAATGGAGCATTATTCTTTTGCAAGAGGAAGAACCTATTTTCTGCTTTAGAAAGTGATAGTCAACATACCAAAAAGTAAGTGTCTATTGAAAATGGCATCCTAGCCTCTATTCTTTCATCTGATTTTATAGTTAATATTTCGAGGCTGGAATCTTTCCTGTGCCTTTAGGCAATTTGAACAGTTAGAACTTTGGAGAAACTAAAACAGACAAAGAAGCTGTTATCAGATCCTTCTATACCACTTAAAAATCATTCCATTTGGTAAAGTGATTTGCAGCCCCTCTATTGTGTTTTTCAGTTTGTGCAGAATGTAGTTTTGTCATGAGCGTTTCAAGTCTGTTTAATATCTCTGCCTTAAAGGAGTGTCTCTGGGTGGTGCAGTTTGATGAGCACCTATATTACATATACATGTGTTTATGTTTGTGTGTGCACACGTGTGTACAGGAGTGTATAAATGTATGTAACTATGTGTGTACATGGACACGTAAAATATTTTAATAGCACTGCCTGTAGGTATCAGCCCAAACCACAGAGCTGAAGTCTGGATTTCTGTAAAGCTCATGAGTGTAAAAAATCTGGAATATAGTTCAACTCATTATAAAGGTAGAAGTTGGCTTCGGAGTTCAAACCTGAGCTTCCAGAAAGTTCAGGGAATATTCAGATCCAAGGTGCTGGTTAGAATCCATCTCTGTATTAAAGTGAAATCCCCAGCCTTTAAAATAATGTTTTCTTCACGTGTTATTGCTCTTTTTTTTTTCTGTTCATCTCTTTATTTCCCTAGACAACATCTTTCCATTTAGCTGATATCTCAAAATGACCATTTGTGAGAATGTTGTCATTCTTGTCTTAGACTGATTTCAAAATTAATACATTCAGTTTTCAATACTTGTTTCAAAATTACCTTGCAAATAGAGTTCTGTAGGTCTTTTCATTGCAATTTTAAATAAGCAAGGCTTTTCTGGGTAAAGCAGTAAAAGGTTATATTCCCACTATCCTTCATGACACTGTGTGTATTCACAGATACAGAACAAGCTCTGAAATTATGCTATGGATAGCTCTATAAAACTGATGGCCCAGTTATAATTAGGCAGTCCTGCTTGAATTGTGCAATTTAAACCAAGCTCTTCTGAATTGCTTGTAGCTAAATCATACAGTTACACAGCACAATATCTAGCTCAGAGTTGAAAATGGAACAGAATTAAACATCTGTCATAAGTACAGAACTTAAATGGCAGTGTGTGAAATGAACCAGTGCTGCTTGTTTTGTTCTCTTTTGCTGGAGGCTAATGTGAATTCATATTTGGCTTTCCTGACATGGATTTTCAACTTGTGTGTCATCTTTACATTGAAGGTTCCGAGAAGATATCTAAGTTCTTAACATGACTCTTACTAATTGTACATTTAAGTCACTCATTTTGTAAAAACCAGTCCTGCTGGAGCTGACTAGCAATCATTCATGCTCTTTTATCTTGCTGCAGAATTTACAGGGCTGTTCACTGGATAGTGACCGTAACTGGATAATGTCTGTAATATTATGTAATTTTCCTGTATAGGGTGAACCAGGCCTTCCTGGGCTTCCTGGACTCCCTGGAATAAAGGTAAATAAACTGTAGTACCTGTTGTGTTGGGGGGGACACCACAAAGAGGGGGGAAATGCAAGAATGTGGCTCAAATTGACTTTATGTACTTGTCTTCCATCTTTTTCTGTGTCTCTGGTATTAAACTGGGGTTTGTTACAGAAAGTTCTCACATGGAAAATTGGTTAAGTGTCTATGGGAAGGCAAGACATTAAAATGTGAGGCAGAACATTCTAGTAATGTTTTCAAAAAATCTAAAATAGTAGAGGTTTTTAATTTTTTTTTCTTTAATGGAAAAGTCTTGCCATCAAAGTTTTACTTGGTTTCCACTTCGATGTGTGCTTTCCAGTAGCAATATTCTACTGAATTAACCAAGCCTCCAGCCAGAGAGCTGCATTAATTAAACATAGGCTATGGAGACCTGGCTCTGTTGACAAAAATACTCTGTGCTCCGTTATATAGCAGTGATTTCCACTGACAAGTCAAAAATTTTTCATAATATTCTGTTCAGTATTAGCTACAGTCCCTGACACAATACCTGGTTTAGTCCCTGGCTTCCAGTTTGTCTGGAATCTTTAGGTAAGCGGATACAAAAGACACAGAGTTGGTTTAGTTCTGGCATAAGTGGTTGCATTGGGAGCTGCAGACACTTGCACAGTTTGGGCTGTAAATGTGGGATTCTGCACAGAGTGAGCAGATTCACATATCCTGAGTGAGCACAGATCAGAAGGGCCACTTCTCCTTTGTGGCAAAGACTGTCCTTTCAGAAAACAGAATTGCTTTGAAACTTTGCCTTCCAACATAGGCCTGTGTATGTCTCAGGGAGAAAGTTTATAGAATTTCCCCCATAACGAGGAGGATAAGTCAAAGACCAAACTCGTGTCCACTGTGGTAGGATTCAGGATTAATCTCATTTGCACTGAGTTTCTCAAGGGACCTGTGAATTGCCACAGCATTGAGGCATAATATCCCTTCTGTGTTACTAGTGAATTATGGGAAGAATTGAATGTGCATATTAAATTTTGTGTGTTGTAACAGCTGAAAATATAGTTCCCATGGAGCTTGTTCATTTTCTGCGAGAATGAACGCCATATTGAGTAGTGAAGATCATGCAGGAGAAGAGTCTTGTGTGATTAAACTATTTTTACAAGGGCCTTTGGCAGCAATCCCTGTTCTGTTTACTTTAACAGTGAGCAAAGAGGTAGCTCAGTTAGAGGTCAGTGGGGCACTTGCCTGAGGCACTTGTCCTGGGGACACTTGCCAAAAGCAACTGGATTTATGGCTGGTCTTTGGGGTTTCCATGTTCATGCAGACCACATGTCCATGCATATAACCAGTAAATAAAAAAGTCTACATCTGAGAGGCTGCTCTGGGAAAATTATTTGTTGGCAATAAGAACGGCTCAGAAGGGCAGCTTCCAGAATCACCTGAAAGGCAAACTGTGAAGTGAAAAACGGATGAAGTGCGGGAGTTTTGCCCAGTGAAAATTTGTTTCCAAATTCAGTGGATACAGTGGAAAAACAGTCTAGTTGCCTGCAGAATAAAATGGAATGATTTGGTCAAATATTAATCGTTTAGGAAAATACTTTCTCCTGTTTAAAATCCAGCCCAGAGGGAGACTGGTGGTGTTTCGGTGAAGAAATTTGATCTAGTGCAATTCTGCACTGAGGTGGCTACCTGCAACCTGGATGGTGACAAGCAAGCAGAATGTGCACAGGAGAGAGTGAAGCGTATCTGGTCACATCAGACTTGCAGGATGGGTGCTGTTCATTTCAAGGCATCTGTAAACTCTGTTTTATTAAGCAGTCTGTAGTATAAAACCCTAGGTTTTTTTGAGTCATTGAGGCTATGTCTGTGGCATGAGAAGTGGCAGCAGAAACCAGAGAATGGCTGGAGTCAGGAATGTGGGCACTCATCAGCAAAGGAAAAGTAGTAGTTTATCCGCTTTTCTCACCCTCCCTTTTAGCAAAGATTTATGTACCATCATGGTAAGATCATTATGTCGATTTCCAAAAACAGCATCAGTGATATCTTATAGAGAGACAAATTTCCAGTGATCTGGAGATTGATTGAAAGCTACTTTGAAATAGCAGTGCCAGGATGAGAAACTTGAGCGTGGATGAAACCCAGTTGTCTGGACTTGGAATCAGTTGGTGCTGTCATCTTGTACAAAACTTACTTCGAGCAGTGACTTTTTTCTTCTTCTTTTTTTTTTTTTTCCCTGAGTGATACCTGTTGTTTGTTACAATTTTTTCAGGGATTTTGAGATCTGTTGGCATACGGACTTTATAAAACTCTCAAAGATATGTCTTTGCTATTCTATCTTAATAGTGATTTGCAGTAGTGATGTAACATCAAAGACATAGCAGAAACCTCTCACAATGTCATTGCAATGTCTAAGAACTCGTTACAAAATGTAAGTTTCCATAAGGGAAATTTTTCCTAACAAACAGATTACAGCTTTCTTTTGCATTTGCGTGCCAGCCCAGTAGCTGTTGGCAGAGATTTTTCAGGCCTTTTCCAAGCTTTTTGAGAGATAAGGAAAAGATCAAGATACAGGTTTATTCTACACATTGAAAATTCCTGGATATGGTTCTTAAATGTTAAATATTAAGTCCCCTTTTCTTCAAATCTGGTAGTTGAACTTAAAATTGCTTCCTTGTGAATGTTTCTCTGCAGCGGCAGGCTGTATTGTGAGATGGTTTAGGTAAGTGTGCACATGCACAGCACTCTTTACAAATGCTAAACCAACCTGTGCAAACACAAATGCTGTGCCAGGCAGTGGGCCATACTGTCCAGCCACATCTCATCTTTCTTCCCATGGCTGAACAAGCTTCCCAAGACATGCAGTCCTGTGTGCTTCAACATACATAAAGGATTAATGAATACTAATCACTGAGAAACTTCCAGCTTCTTATAATGCCATTTCAATTAATTAGTCAATGTTCCTGGGAACCTGTTAGGGCTTGGCTGAATGTGATACTGGAGTCTGGATGAGCGGCAACATTGGACAGACATGCAAGTATCATATCTGAATTCAGGGTATGCAGCGGGGTCTTTTATTTCTTACTTCTCTAGAGCCATTCACTATGCACATGCGGATGTTTTGGGAGTTCTTCCTGTTCCTTTTCGTTCTCTCCTCATTGTCAGTTGGTGCCATGGAGGAAACACAAGCGCAGTCAGTTATTTCCAAGACAGTGAAGAAGCTGTCTGTGACATACTGGAGAAAAGTTTCTCAAGCACCTGTTGCTGTTTAGGAATGGCTGGAAACTTAATGAGCCCTGAATGTGTTCCACCTAAACTCAGAATATTAACTCATCGCTCTACTATCCCCCAGCTGATGCCAAGCAGAGACAGAAGCCTGCCTGTGAAACACAAACTTCATGTATCTGTTTTATGTCATAACTTTCGTAGGAAGATACATAAAAAGCAGCACGTGCTTTTTTATGCACTTTGCTTACTGTAATGGAAATCATGCATGCCCTTATTCATTGTAATGTCAGACATCTCTCAAATCTGTTGTGTTGCATTTTCTGGAATTTGGTACAGTCCTCAGTTTCTGAGAAGCCTTCACAAAACACAAGCCTCTTCTCAGTAACAGCACTTTTTGCAGGATCTAGATTTTCTATTGTATTTCTGGCATTTGTCCCTCAGTTTTTAAAACAAATACTGAACTGAAGCTTATGAGCACATATAAATTTTTATTTTACTGTGTTCAAGGAAACTGAACTGTTGAATGGTTTGACATGAGAAAGGCTACTTAGCTCTTCTGCGTTTGGGAAGTATGCAAAGCTTTCTGTGTTTTAAAATCCAGTGAAGTGGCTGATTCAATAGACTTCACAGTATGCAGTGTCTTGTATCTTTCTATACAATGACTTTGGATTGACTTCCCTGGGACTGTGCCTGAGCAAAATTTCAGAAAAACCTGGATAAGGATATGGGAATTTGAATCAAGTTTATATCCCTTTATTTTTCTTTTTATGAAAGCAAAAGCAGTTCTAATTTTCTTCTGTACTTAAATTTCTTTTTTTTTTCTATACCTACTCAGAGATCTTACCCTCTAAAGACTGAAAGACTCTCTGCTCTACAAGAATGTACTTTATAGCTTTTTAAGGTCTAGAAAAGTTGATACTACTTTCAGCCAGTTAGTTCTGTTACAAAAGAGAAATTTCAGAGAAAGTGAGAGAGAATTTTCAAGCTGAATGCATAGAAGTTAGTCTCCTGTTTAAACTCTTGTAGAAAAGAGAGCAACTGTTGTTGAAGCTTATGTGTTTAAGTGCTGTTCTTACCATCTGGCAGCAAAATGAAAGAAAATCTGAAGTGAGTGGTAGTTCTAAGCATTTTGGTTGGCAGTCGATGCCATTTACCGTCTATAGGAAAGTTTGGTAAATTCCCCTTTTCTCACAGGAGTTCTTAAGAAGGCTGTTCACATTTTCCTAATGCATTTTTCCTTTTCTGTATTTCCATTTCTCTTCCTCTGTTTTTATTCCTTGATAGTGTTAACAGGAAACCTGCAGGGTCTGTCTCTCTCTCCATTTTCTCCAGTACTCAGATAGTCTTGCTGAGGCTTCCATTCATCTTTATCTGATAGGTCACCATATTCAGAACTCTGTCTAGCCTGAACCCAGGAGCTGGAAGGGACCATCTGACTTTGTGACAGGCCTGTCCAAATCCTGGGTACAGAGATGGGCTGAACGTGTTAATTGCATCAATTGAAATTTGAGGGAATTTATTTTTTCCTGATATACACTTGCTTTAGCTGATATATATATATATAAATATGCAAGTCTGAATGAATTTCCAGGCTTTCATCGCCCACATACAGTGTTCTTGAAAGTGGGTCCTCTGCCTGAGCTGTGGAAAATGCGTGGTGTAGTACAGGTTAGATACTGGAGAGTAGATGGTAAGGATGCATGTTCTGGGTGAAAATGGGAACTGATCTAAAAAAATAGGACTTAGTTACCCGCCTTTGGTGGGCTAGGTTTCAGAAGTATCTCTGTGCATGGGTAGGTAAAATACACTGCAAAACTGTGCAATGTGTTTTGAGTATTCGCCTTCCATAGTGGAAGTATATTTACAAACATACATCTGTAGGTACATAGTTGCATATCTAGCTTTGTTCACTGATTTCTGGCTGTCTGCCTTCCATATATTACGGCAGTTATCAGTTTCATAGCGTAGACATGTAATTTCCCAGAACTGGTTTTGAGAATCAAAGCTAGAAAGTGAAATCATCATTAACATGGGATGGTATGTGTGTGTCAGGAGTGCTTACTTGGGTGTTCTTCAAGATACATGCTTCCAGTTCTTGTTAATCTCTCAGAAACTATATCCTCCAAATCTCTTATATTCTGTCGTGGAAAATGCTAAAACGTAAGGAACTGAAACACAGAATTTTGCTTGCTCTAAAGCTATTACTAGTTGGAGGACTGAGCTTATAAGACCTACTTCACAGCAAATGTTTTATAGCATAGTTTAATTTTTCTTTGTACAAAAAAAAAAAGAAACAAAACCACAAATAAAAAATTTCGAAAAGAGTTGAATAATCGAAGTCCAACATCCTACTGTATTCAGAAATCAAGTAGTCTGTCATCTACAAAGAAAATTTGACATCAGTAATCTGAAATTATTTCTGTACCTCAGATACACATTTTTATAAGGTCAGAAATGAGAGTATGCAATAAAACTCCTTACCTTTCAGAAAAGCAACAAAAATTCCTTAGCTTGTCATCTAACTCTGTTCTAACAGAAAAAATTTGGGGCCAAACACTTCATTATTTAGCAGTTCAGTCATTGAAAAGAATTAAAAATTAGATGCTCATTACAACAGGTGTTTTTAGTCTATCCTCAAAAATAGTTACCATGCTGACTTGAATTGTAATTGGCCTTTAAGAAAGAAGTCCCTTATATGATTAATGGATGCAGAATTAATCAGAATCATTACTGGTTCTGATAGCACTCTCCCAAAGCAACATACTTTCTAAGCAGACAGAACTTTAAAAGGAAGAAGAAAATTAGGCTCACTAAAAAGCAATGTATGTCATACAAAGTGAGGCTTGTTGTGAAACCTCAGAGCTTTAGCCAGGTTGTTTAGCCAGGTTTTACTTCTCTAACTCCAAATGAATCATAAAGTCTAAATACGCATTTGGAAATTCTAAACCACAATTGTTTTTCTAAGTTTAGAGACCGATTAGGGAGTAAAGATATTGTTTCAAATGCGATGAGTGAGCCAGACAACCTGTTTTAACTGGCAGTTTCTGGAGCCAATTTTAAAGTGATATGAAAAGCCTTAAGAAAGACCTTATAAAATGGGGTTAGGGTTGGTTTTTTTTATCAGATTTCCTTGTACCTTGGTCATTTCCTTCTTAGAAGCTGAATACTGTAGTCCTCCTGAGAGTAAAATTCCCATGGACATCAGGCTATATATAAAGTCCCTCTAATGCCCTTCACAGTGACAAAGTACTCTCTGACTTGTATAGTCTAAGGCCAGCAGAGTTTCTGAGAAATTGCTTCACTGGTACTAAGTGCTGCAGACAGAGGGCATGAGCAAGCACAGCTTCATTGACCGCCATGGGTTGCTCTGTTACAGGATCCTGAGAATTTGGCCCTCACACCTCTCCAGACTGGAGGAGTTGCAGTACTTTGGTTAGATAGCAACCTCAAAAACTAAGTCTTTTAGGACAGCAGATGGCAACTTCTGGAAAATCAGCACAGGTACCCATGAACCAAATCAAATTTATTACAGCTCCATAGCTGTTCTCCAAATTGTCTTGCCCCTGGGTTTGGGGTCTTTTTTGATAGCTCTTCTATATAACTCCACCTTTGCAGGATACTTTCAGTAGAGTTAGGCAAGGAAAGGGCATCATACTCTTTTTGTTTTAAATATGCTCATAAGTAAGCCAGGGTAGCACTGAAGACAAGCACTGGTCTCCTGATGCGATTAAAGTGAGGACCCTTCCACATCAGTGCTTGTGAGAAGGGAACTTTGGGGTCTCCCACAGTCTGTGACCCTTGAAGAATTTGCATGCTGGCCCATGCCAGACACAGGAATTTTTGGAGGACCACTAGACCTGCAGGCAGGAGTTTGTAATCTCCAAGCCTGTCCGAAGCTGTATGTTCAAGTATGGCTGTGGTTTTCATCCAGCCCACACAGCTAGGTTTTCTGTTTATGGAAAAGGTGGGGTGCATCCACCTTTCCAGAATCCTCCACAGAAATTCTGGATGCTTTGGTGTGTTTTGCCAACTCAGGGGTGTACACACAGGAGTCTTGACCTTGGTACATTTGGATTTCCAAGAGAATGCCAGGGAAAGGTGTTTGTGTGTGTCCTGCCTTGTGCAGACCTGCCACTCAGCCAGGAGGCACAGAACTTCCATGGTCTTGGCAATGGGGTCAACATTGAACAAAATGTTTCAGGACCAGTGAACTATGTAATAAAGGTCAGAGTTAGACATTTAAATTTCTCTGGCTAATTCTAGTGCATGGCAGTAGGTAAGAATAAGGATTGAAATTACATTTTCCTTTCAAATTCGTGGTCTAAAGGTTGGCTTAGTCACATTTCTGTAGCATAGAGAGAATATTGTAATAATCTGATGTAGCTGGAATATAGCAGGGTAACCATGAGACTTATAAGTAGGAGAGTAATTTCAGAAATGGAAGTGAATTTATTTCATTGTTATAGGAAAGTTGTGGTTTGGATGCCTTTCTGCAGCAGTTTCTTTTTTAGGAATTCATTGATCTGGTCGTGAAAACGTGTGGTATAGTCATTATAAGAATGATTAAAGGAGGAAGAACCTTCTGTGGGAAAACAGTGTACCCAACAACTGCTGTTCTCTGCTGATTGCTTGCATCAGTGGGAAGCTTTGTGTTTCAGGCACTGGGAGAGGACTAGGTGTGTCTGTGAGAATAAAGTTTCAAAGAATGGTGGTGGTGTGTGTCCCAGCTGTGCAATGAGGGCTAATTCTGACCAAATATGGTATTAGAACTACATTGTTAATAAACATTTGCCAAATTAGTGATGTTTAAAACAGAAACAAGCAGTGAAAATGCTATTTCAAGTGCTGTACATTTTAAGTAGAAGTCCAAGTTTTAAGCAATTATGGGTTCTGTAAAACTTAAAGATGACAGTGAGAGTGAACTAAAGTGCTTCTTAGGGTTAACCTCTAATACCAAAGCTAGCCTCTGCTTCAGCCCGTAAAAGCTTTGATCGTCATGAAAAACAGTTATAATTATGTGTAGATAATAATCCTCATAAAAATCTGACTAACCTCTGTAGTAAATTACAAGGTGACTTTTTAATATTAAATTCTGATTGACCTCACATTACACTAGATTTACAGCATTTTAGGGCCCTTTTCTGCTTCAGAGTGTTATAAGAGGTGAAAATGAACATTAACAATGTTTGTGAGTGGTAGTATTTAATTTGCTATCTGACCCATTAGTATTTCCACAGTCAACAAATACTTGAGAATGAAAATGAGCACGCATGGAGGTAGTCTCTTAAAATATTAACACATAAAGGCACTAAAAATTATTTTTAATATCATAACACATTGCTTCTGTAAACTGGAAGAAATTCACAAGCTTGTTGGTTTTTCTTTAAACCAAGCTGCCTGTGTTGTGATTAATACAAATTGCTCCAAGTCTAACAATAGATGAAGTTTGAATGCTGAAATTTGCCTTGTTGACATGTTGAGCAATGTGGTGGTTTCTAAGCAGTGATTTCATAACTATACCAAAGGGTTAAACTAAAATGCATGAAAGCGTCATCACTTGCTGGTGGCTTTCTATACAGCTGCCAAACAGTATTTCACATGGAGGAGTTCCTTACTTTTCTTTCAAAATGTAACTGATTAACTCTTCTTTCCAGATTTTGTGTTCCCTGCCCCAGCTTTAGCAGGCAAAGAAGATTGCTGTACATTCTAACTAGATAAAACTTTGATTTTATTGTAAGAAGTTGTAGTGAGATGTTTGGAAAAGTATTATAAGTCTTGGTTACTCTGATTCCTTGTGTTCCTCTCAGCATTTCATTCTCATTTGTTCAGTAGTTCAGAACAAATTCTGAGTTCATTTAAGCAAGAGACTTAAGAACAGGAGGTGCTTCAGCGAACACAGGAGCTGCAATGTTGTCAGACCACAGTGCCCTCCCAAGCAAGCCTTTGCTCTTGCTTTCCTGCAGCTATGTGCCAGCTAAATCATACATGTCATATATTCACAACAAAAAACTAAAGCCCTTAGTTCTTGATTTTCTGACCACATTCCTGTGTGTCTCTGGAATCTTGCTGGTGTCATGGACTAATCATAAAGGTCTTTCCCTTGCCTTTGCATAACAGGGACACCAGCATGCCTTACTGAGAGGAAACTGTTTTCTTTCCCTTTCACACAACATTGGAAGTGCCAATTTTGATAGATTCCTTTTTATGTTGTTTTTTTGAGATCTGAGTGGCATAAAAGATAGCATAAAGCATGAAGTCAGCAATATTATGGCAGAATGCAGAAGTATACCCAATTAACACTTGAACAGTTTACTTAATGCCTTATGCTGTGGTTACACTCAAGAGATTTGAAATATTAGAGAAGACATGGCTTAGTTTCAAATCATTCAAACACGTCTTTTTGCTTAGAAGCTTAGTTCAGATGGCAAATCAGATCTGTTTTTTAATCTACTTATCCTCTCTAGCACTGGATAGAGGGAGAAATGCATGTTTTTTTTAATGTAGCCAGGTTTTAACTGCTGCAGTTTGTTTCATGTGGGATAAGAATACACTGTTGGATCTTGTTCAGCTTGGCATCCACCATAGCTGCTGCATCTTTCCCAGCAGAGCTGCTGCTCACCCAGTCAGTTCCTGGTCTCCGCTGACACACCACTTCTTCCACTCCACATTTGAAAACATTGTAAAGCTCTGTGTCATATAAGACGTGTATTCTACTTATGCAAATTAAGCCTCCAGCTTATTCCACTATCAATTCCACTAGCTTTTGCAAAGCATCTTTTTCTTCTTTCTTTAGAGATATTGGGGGAAGGTGGGGCTTCTTCTTGGACTTTGGCCAGAAGTTTTCTTGTGGTGTGCAACTGGTAGAGTCCTGAGCAGAGAGAAGAATTTGACTCCAGAACTGCATTAACCTTTGAGTGACACTTCTAAGCCTTATCACTGAAAAGAATCATGTAGTCACTGCGTATTTTTTCTGCCTGAAGTCATAATAAGCTGGCCAAAAAATTAGCCCGGGCAAATTCAGTATTAAAACAATATGGGGCTATTGAGTACCCTCTCATTCTAAAATAAATGATTGAAGCTGCATTGTTCTTAATTTACTGACATTAAAGTGCTTCCATCTGCAGTGACAACCTTATGTTACTCTTGCTGGTGTGTACTAATATAAAGACTTATGTAAACTAAGTTTTTTTGTCTTATGAGAGCAAAAAAAACCCCACATGCTTCTCTGTGACATGTTTGTCTCAGTTTATTTCTTTACCATATTTTGAACCATGGCCAGCTGGAACTTCATGTGAGAAAGCTCATTATTTACTTGTATTTTTTTATCATCTAAATGGAGGTCTCTGGGAGCTTGCTATGGTCCTTGATATAACCACAGAAAAGATTTCTTTGGCTTTGAACTGTTAATGATGGATTGCTGATGAGAGCACAGATGAATGTGCAAGAATAGTTCCTAATTTGCTCTCCATGTGCAGCATACCTGTATTTCTAAGGCGGGGAAGAGATGAAGAGAAATATTATTCAACTGCTCATATGCACTGTCTCTGTATATTGTCAATAATGATATCACTATAGGAGTATGATCTATCTGTCTTTTAGCTATTTGAAGAGGCATTTGATGGGTAATTTTTAGTCATTAAGTTCAGGGATACTGCTAAAAGGCTACTAAATAAATATTACTTGGGTTACCTATGTGATTTTAAAATTTGCAATAGCTTGTGGATATATCTTCTTGATTCAAATCTGAAAAAATGCAAGATTAAATAGCAGGAAACCTTATTCAGGAGAGTTTGTGAAGGAAAGCATATGGTTTATTAATCTTGCATTATCTCCCTTCAGGCATGGAGATAGGTAATAAAATATGGCCTTGCTCTTCTGCTCAGTGCTGCTTCTGCTGCAACTCTGCTTGATTCTTGCTATTTTTCTGTCCTGTTTGTACAAACGAATGGGGAGGAAGGGGGCAGAACAGAGAGGGAATGAGGAGAGCTGTGGCTCATTCCCAGCTGTTCACAGCCAGAGAAGCTGTCTGGGTGCAGAGAACCGAAGTATTTTACTGTCAGAATGAGGAGGGAAAGTACTGTGGTAGTGCAAGTCTCTGACTTGAAAGGAGATTCAGCACATCCCAACAGTACCATCTCCATTTGTGATTGCTGTGTCACACACCATTTCTGCCCATTTATTCACATGCTGCAATAGGAAACTACCTCATAACACATGACTGAAATGAACTGTCCCTTTTTAAATTTAGGAACACTCAGATCTCTCCTCCTGCTTTTCAGACTTGCTTGGATATTAGTTTGGTGTGTTACATTACAGACCAGGTTGCATATTAACAGTCCTTAATCTCATAAATCCCATGTTTGACACCTTCTGCTTCATTTGCATCTCATGTGCTGTGTGGTGGCTTGCGACAGGAATTTATGGTGATGAAAGTTATCCATGATGAAAAGTACTTCTGTGTAACTGTTGCATCACAGCTGGAGAGCTGCAATAAAGGGGAAAATACTACCCAAAATAAACTCGTGTTATTATAATTGCGTACTGCTAAATAAGTAATCCAACATTCCTGTCATATTGTATTTTTAAAGGGTGAACCAGGTTTCATTGGTCCTCAAGGAGAACCTGGGTTGCCAGGGCTACCGGGAACAAAGGTAAGGGTAATGGGCCAATGCTCTGGTGTGAAGCCCCTAGAGCTGATGTCAAATTTAACTTCCCTCAGCAAGTAGCAGAGACTGAGACTAGTATTGGAGAAAATGTGAAAAGTCATGGACCAGTGCAATGAGAGAGATACGTAGATACTCATATTGGTGCCCTCAAAAAATGTGAAGGCAGCTGTTGCATCATAACTTTAATTAATAAATCATCTTTTTTCATGTTAGAATCTCCAAATTTAGCTGTTCAAGAGACAAAAAAGGCATAACTGAAGGAACAATATTTTCATAAATTTGGGGGTTTTTAGGAAAATGGCTTGAAAGTGTGTGCAGGGAGTAGAACTTAGATACTACACACCAGATTCTGAAAATACGGATAGACCAAAACTCTAATTCTTCTGTTGGCTTGGTTTCTTTGATCCTGCTGAGTTGGTGGTGTGCTAAAGGCTGCCCAGTATTTTGTGATACGTGTGTGTCTGTTGCAACAGGGTGACAGAGGAGAGACAGGCCCGGTTGGGAAGGGTGAGCGAGGTGAACCTGGAATCCCTGGACCAAAGGTCAGTCTGATTTTACATTGGACATGTTTTCTTAGTTTTACACCTATGAACACATCTCTGCCTGCTGAAAAGTAGAACAAAACTTGGTGAGTGAGCTTTTAAATGAAAATTCTGCGTAATACTCTACTTCAGTCCAGAAGACAATGGCAGTTTTGTGTTCACAGCTGTGGAACTGCAGTCTGAATGGACTCTTATTTGGTCTACAAAGTAAAGACACTACCTACATACACTGTCATGGAACTGGCCTAATTCATTCCAGCTGAAGTGCTGACCTCCAGGTCCCTAACTTTCAGCATCGAAGTTTGAACTCTTTGACCACTGTAGCTATTGAATGCAGAGAAAATCCATTTTGCATGCTGTTTTCTAACTCTCTAAGAAAGATATCAGTCTAACTACATTTTAGCATTGTCTTAATATTTCCCCTGGTGTTGATACTGTCAAGTTTTTCTTTCCTAATGCATCTGGAAAACAATAAGGTTAATTTTGTGCTCTTTGGCCACTTAGTATTCACCTGAACTGTTGGGAAAAGAAGTTGTGGTAACACTTTATTTTAATCTCCTTATGTTAGAATATTTAACTATCTTCTCTATCTCTTGGCTATCATTTCTCAGGAGCAATGGAATGACATTATTCATTCCTGAAAACCAGTGATAATGATGCCTACTCTTTACTAATGACAATACTACTTTTCCTTTGGAAGGGTGGAATCTGTGACCATTGCACTCTGGTCTTAAAGAATATATTAATCTGGGTGCTATTAAATTAAATGCCTGTAAAGATCCATTATCTTGGTAACATCGATGTAAAGTATTTCTGCTGTTCCAAACTGTAGTTAGTAGTTACTATTTCTTTTTCTCTGCACTCCCATTTCTCTACCATTTTTCTCCTATCTTCCTTCAAACAGGGGAAAACAGGTGAACCTGGATCTAGAGGCCCCAAAGGGTCAAAGGTTAGTAGCGAAGAAACTGTCTTTAGGGAACTAATTAACATGATGATTTTTAGGATCAATTACTTGCAACATTTCACAGAAACTTCACTTACATTTTTAAAACAACCTGTAACAATCTGCAGTGTTCCTTGTAAGTGAAACCTGCTGACCTTCAATTCTAGCTAAAAAATTTAGTCGAGTCATACGGGGTTTGAACACTGTGATTCTAATCCTTTTTCTGTTATAACATCCATTCCTCTCTGCTGTTGTTTTCCTCGTGCAACTTGGTTTCTCTCTGTGTAACTGATGTGTGTCAGTCCTCCCACATGACAGGACCCAATGCCTGACTGTGCTGTTACTGGGTTTGCAATAAATTTGTGGATCCACACTTTGGTGAGCTAGGAATCAGTGGTATTCCAAGTACTGCAGGCTGACATTTGATGGCCAGAAGTCCTACAAAGGCAAGAGTTGTTGGTTGCATTACTGCTTTAAAAAGACTACTTTGATTATATCTATCTACCCACCTATCTGTCTGTAGATACAGTTGGTTCACATATATGGAGAGAGAGAGTAAATGTATGTTTTTCTATTACTTTATCTGCTGTGCAAATACTGTTCCCACTGGACTCCTTCATGTTACATGATGGAGTCAAAGCAAAATGAAAATGTATTTGTGTAGGTGGTTATTGAGTCTACTGTCAGAATAAGGGAGGCAGGACAATGTAGACTGGTGTGATGCTGTTTGCAGTACTTGTAAAGTCCTTGAAGGGTGGCCTTAAGTGCTTAAGGATGTGATTAAACAAGTGCCATTTAACCTTATTCATTCCCACCAGAAAGAAGCACTGGAAGGCAAGGGAACTGATGAGTGGATTAAAGTATCAGAGTGAAAGTAGAAGAGCAAATCAGCCTCTCATTTGACTACAGTACCTGAGCACCTCCCACACGCACCAAAATTATAAAGATATCCCCTTTAATTCTCTTTTTATCAAAAAAGGATATATGATTTTCATTTTACCTGCATACCTGTCATGAAGATCTGGCTCACAGAAGTCAATCTAGTGGTTGAGAACTTCATTTTTTAACAGTTCTGATGTTTGCTAGCTGCTGCCAAGGCAGCACTAAAAGGAAAGGTAGATGGCACAACCTTGATTATGCCCTGCCACCAGCCTGCTCTCCATATGCCTTCATTAGCTCTACACAGATTTTGAAGGACTTTTTCCTTATAAATAAGATTCACATTCTGTTTAGGATGAGAGGCCCTGTAAACCAGTTCATATAAGATAACATGCTTAAAAGGGAAGAACTATGTGATGTATTGTCAAATGGCATATCTGTTTTTTTCAAATATCATTTTTACATAGGGTGATACAGGTGAGAGAGGTGACACGGGATCTGCAGGCCCACGGGTAAGTCTACTTCTCATCTGAGCTCTTTGTTTTGTACTCTTAGATTCAGTCCGTGTGAACTGAAATTGTAGCAGTAGTTCTAGTTAAAACTCCAGGTGAAATTGGGCACTTGACACTGTTGGAACGTGGTTTCTAACTGGCCTTTAATATGACTAACATCACTTGCCACTATTTGAAGCAGTCTCCCACCCACAGTTTGTGGGCAGGATGTTGCTAGCCAGATGTTCTGACATTGTTCACAGCCACTACAGAACCAGAGTGTAGGAACTGCTTAAATGCCTTTCCTCCGAGGTTTCATGTATTTGCTTTCCCACTGCAGCACAAGTCACTGTGTACTGACTTGCTTATTTATCATTATTAAAAAAAAAGCTTTCCTTTAAGTGCTAACTTCCATGTTCTGTGGTAGTATATTGTAAGTACAGTGAGAGTCCAACACCACACAATCGAGTCAAAGCACGTGTCAGTAGTTAAGATAGTTAAATAGTTAAAATAGTCTTTGGTTGTCTCCAGATTTTAATGGAAAATATATTACAGGGACCACCTGGACAGAAGGGTGATCAAGGTGCAACAGAGATAATTGATTATAATGGCAATATCCACGAAGCTCTGCAGGTATGCAAACATGACAAGGGTGAGTGGGCTTAGTCTGGACTGGGAAAAAGTCATCTGACAGCATTGTATTTCTCTTTTGCCTGGAGCTTGAAAAGATTTTGTGTGCACAATTGTTGAGCTTATTAATCAGGAATTGCTTTCTGTATTTGGAAACCAGGTTTTCTGTTTGGTGCTAGACAAACTGTTTCCATGATACAAATTAGCTGAGTGAATTAGTTTCATGTTCCCTGGAGAGTACTGACATCATCTAATGAGGACAAAACTAATTCATTGCTGGCTTTGGTGTTTAGTGCTGAATTAATGTAATAAACCACATATATAGGTTCAACAGAAGTGTCTGCTTTTCAATTCATGTATTATAATACTGAAATTTCTTTCTTTTCTTGTTTTCCTCCTCCTCTTTGTATAAAATGCAAAGAGCAGAATATTTGAGATTTGTAAACTGTGTAACACGGTTCCATTAGCAAGCTGTGGATTCAATCAGCAACTTGAGTACATTAAGTAGACCAAGTACCAGTCTTCTCACTTATTCATTTCTGGAAAACCTATTTTGACTGGTGTGCAGAAAAGTGTGGAGGATTAAAGTGGGGTTACAAAAAGAGTGAATGAGTGCTTGCATAAAAGCAAAGGACCAAGATGACATATGTCATTGCAGTCAAGGTGATTTACATTGCAGCATACTCAGATGCAAATTCTGTGCAGTATAACTCCTCCAAAGTGAATGGCTTGCTTATGTGAAACTGAAGACTGGATTTGGCTCATTGTGCCTCTGATCACTTTCTCACTGCAGCCAGTGAACTTCTTTTTTTGCTTTACTCAGGGGGAGTGGGTAAATGTCTGACCAGTCATTTGGTTTTCAAAACTCTTTCAAAAAATAAAAAATTCTCACTGCCTTTACTAAAATCTAAAAGCTGTGTATGTTGCTGAGACTGAATCCACTCTTTGACTGTGTCTGTGGGGAAGTCTGCATAGGCGTGTTGTGAGGCTCTGCATTATGTTTGCCTCATTTGGTTTGCTTGTAAGGGAATTCAGACACACAGCTTTCAGCCATCCAAATCCCTCTCCGGGTTCCATGCCTAAAGTAGCTTGAAATTAATGTTGTGTATTACCAGACAGAGATTTACCAGGGGTTTCAGCCCTTCTATCTCCTGTATTCTGCCTTTGTATCATAACTCTGGCATCAGTCTTACTTTTGAGCTTCCTCAGAAAAGCTGCAGCACATAAAGAATCCTTAAAAGTGGACTAAAGCCTTTTGCAGTGGTTGAAGCGTATTAGGAAGCCTTTATCCCATTGCAAATCATTCCAAATGTCATCACCTTCTGATCCAGGGCAACAAATAATTGATATTAATGGCAATGGCTGTGCAAGGAGGGTGTAAGTAAGATTATATAGGATCAGTCGAAAATATCCTTGCCAAATCCAGCTCAGTCCTTTCAGATGGCAAACACCCATTCCTAAGTCTCCTGGTGCCAAATTCTTAGGGGCTCTGAGATTTGCAGTTCTCTCACAGAAGTACATGAGAACTTCAGGGCTCAGCACCAAGCTGTGAACTTGCACAGAATTTGGCCTGTGGATTTAAGAAGTTGATAAGAGTTTGCAAGATCGGGCTGCTTGTCTCATGTTAGAATTTAATCATAAAGCAGTGTAGCAATTCAGTTACTTTGCCTTGTGCCTCCTATTCAATCTTAAGTGCAATCTTAAAATTGTCATCATAGTTTGAGCAAGACTCCTGCTGCATGTGGCTTTCACTTGGAGGACCAAATACAAAATTCATCTCTCTATCAAAATTGTTCTTCACACCTCTTCTGCAGAATTTCCCAGGGCAAAAAGTAGTAGTTTCAAAACTTTAACCTTTGTAGGAACTACAGCATTAGATAGTAAATTATCAGCATCTGTAAAGGGATCCATTACTGTGAACATGTAAACAGTACTTTGCAATGGTTATTTTGGGTTTTCTTACCTAGGTAAACTGAACTTTTCAGTATTTTTAAGGTTCTTGATATATTTCCATTAATACATTGAAATACAAATATGAGTATATTAAAGCCATGTGCTAGAGAACAATTTTGTTCAAGTGCTTTGTATTGAGTAGGTTGCAGATCTTTGCCAACAGTAGGTATTGTTGCACTGACATATGGAGATTCTTTTAAAGCTTAAAACAGAAGATCTGCAAACCTTTATTTGCACATTGGATAACAATTAGAAAAGTAAAATATTTCTTGTTCCATGTAGGCCAGTAAGTTCTTCACAGGCAAAAGGAAAGCATGTGCAAGCTGCAATATTTGGGGGTTTTACTCTGTTTAAAAATAGAGATAAGCATTTAAATTACATTTAAATACTTTTCCACTTGCATTTAGATTCTTTGGCAAAAAAAATAGTGACAGGTCAAGATATTTTGCCTCCTTCTATGATGAAAATATCCTTTGTCTTTCCAAGCATTTAAAGCAGAATTGTAATATACATAGCTGGGTTGTGGAGTGGCAGTTTTGGATTTAGAACTGCATTTTTATATGAAAATTAATGTTATATCTCCACTCCAGGAATCATATTTATTAGTTAAGCATTGATGCAAAACCTGCAGACATCACAAAGCGTAGGGCTTGTCTTTTGGTCAGCTTCAGACACCAACCCATTTTGTTTTCCTAACAAGTTGAAAAAACACCTTTTTGAAGACTTCTGCTTAGATTTTGCTATTTAATCATTGTTTATTTGATCTCTTTAATTGTACAAAAGTACTGTCTTCATCTAATTCCACAGAAACCAAGCAGCTAATACAGAACCAAGAGTTAAAAAATAACAGGGGTTTTATTCATGTTTTTGAAGGCATGGTGTCTTCCAGATGCAGCATAGGTGCTGTGGGGGTTATAACTGCAGCAAACAGAATTGTTTATATCATTGTTTAATTCTGCTACTGACAACTCTTGTTAATACATTCTGCCAACAGAGGATTGCCACCCTGACTGTCACGGTAATTCCTGTTGCATGACTTACTGTGCGTTGTAAAACTTCTCCTTTGTGCTGCAGCATGTTCATAATTCTGCTAGCTCAGGACATGTCTTCATTGGATGTCAGCCTGGTTCATCATAACATGTATTGATTCCTTTGCTTGGTGTTCTCATAGCAGAGAACCCATTGTTGAAAGCCATCCAACAATGGAACCAGTTCTGCTCCTTCTGAATTAATGGCAAAACTTCATTTAAGTACGAGACTGGGAAAACACATTCTTCTTTTTTGTTTCAAATTCTTCTCTGCAAGATTGCTGTTAGTTGTATTTTCCCATCTGTACATACCCTTTCTTTTATTAGTGCAGGGGATTTTTAAATAATGTGGGGTTTTTTTAAAGCATCCCCACCATGCACCATCCAGACCAGTATTTGATACATGACGCCATGTCCACAGCCTGAGGTAGAAATGAAAGAAATAGTTACAGCTTATTCCATGGCAATTTCACAAAGCACTGAGTATCCCCAGATGCACTTAGCATCTTTTAGCAGAATCCTCTTTGCAACTGGTTGGAGATTTCTCCTGGTCTCGGATTGTTTTGGATCAGGCAGTGAGAGCTGGCAAATATGATTGGGTTTTGGTCTCCCTTCCATTAAGGGAAGCAGTGCCATTTCTTCAATAGGAGCAGAGGACTTTATTGTAAAATATGAGCTGTACTATTACTTTAACACTGTTTTTTGTGGTAGTATTGTTGTTGAGAGTTGTCATAGGTTAACAACTTGTCCATAACTGGTCTTGGTTCCCCTCGTGTTAAAAATCTAACCCATTTTGTTACAGTAGCTATATTAACATTCACCCTGTGTTTACATGACAAGTTCTTCTGGAGTTTATTTAAAAGCTGAGGGGTTTGCATTTTCTGTTTAGGGACCACCAGGACCACCAGGACCCCAAGGGCTGCAAGGGTCAAAGGTGATCTTCTTTATTTTACTCGTTGTATCTTAAGGGTGGAGTATTTTCTGTGGGTTTTTTTTAAATGATGTATACATACAGGTAAATGGAGCTTTCCAGCACACTTGTTTAACCATAAATTCATCAAATATGTCATGTTTCTAACTTTGTACCCAGGTTCTTGAAATGTACCTTTCCAGAGTAGGTGCTTTGTTTAGTTGCCACACACAGATGCTCAACTAAGGACCAGCAAAATTAATTAGTACTGAAAGATTGCAGAAGCATCTCACTCAGGGATCAGCGCTGAGGTAGCTCCCTAGGACTTTGCAAAGTATCCAGACAGACATGGCTGCCATGCCTCACTTGTGGCTGAGTGGGAATGAGGTTGGCAAAAGTGTGTGCAAGACACCACTGGCCACCGTGTGAGTGCATGTGAATGCAGCTTTTATGTCACGGGGGTACCCACCCAAATAAGTACAGTATTGTCTAATGTCAGTAAAAATTACAACATACACAGGTGGGCAGGAGCCTGGCTGGAAACCCAAGCCTGCAAATACCACCTGGCTGGTGCTTATATGTAGTGCAGAAGGGTTAGTGAGCAGCCTACACAGAGACTGTGAATACCATATGCTGCACTGTTCTATAAAATTTAAATAATAAATTTGCCTATACTTAAAAAATTTTGAAGTTAGTGGACTCTCCCTAAATGCTTTTAAACTAGTTGAGATGTTTCTCCTATTCCTTAAATACTAGATACTGCATCTTCTCCCAGTGTCTCTATGCTCTTGCAAGACCAAATAGGTGCATCTTCAATAACAGTACTAGACATTTCAGACTTCATCCAGTGTTTCATATGGAAATGCATCACAATGCTTATGGGCATTGTTTTGAGAAATTGTGAGAAACAAGGTTCATTCTATATGAAAATTGATAACAGAGTATACAGTTAAGTGTGCAGAAATTGCTTTTTGTGTTATCATCTACCCAGCATTTCTGCAGCATGGAGTATGTTGTAAAACACAGAGAAGTTTGAGTGTGGAAGAGGTTGTGCTCCTTCATATAGGTGAGCATTCTCCTTCAAAATGTACAATATAAAGCAGAATTCAGCATTACAGGAGTTTATTTCCAATATCATCGACTCCACCCATCAAAGTAACTTGCTCCCTTAGAGAATGCTGCCCAGGAACTCCTAGGACAATGTTGTGAATGTGAACTCCTTCACTGGGTGATTCTTAATAGCCAGGGGAAAAAAACATGAGGTCTTTCTCTACCTTATGTAAATGGAGAGGCATGATTCCGTAATTATTCCGGTAGCAGGCAAAGATTTCATTGGATTGGGATCTTTTCACCCCGGGGATTTTGTCTTCTTCTTCCTTTTTTTTTAATGCACTTCTCTGGCCTTTATACAAGCCAAAGTTATTCAATATAGGTATTATATATGTGCTGGGCTTTTTGACAGAATATTCTCTGGCTTTATTGTTGTTAGTTATGGGAATTTCTTTGGCTTTTTCCTCTAGTGTCTGGGACGATAGGGATAGTTCAGTTCTGTGTTATCTCTTGCAGGGTGAACCAGGATCCCCAGGAATTCCAGGAGCTGATGGAGAGCAGGTACATTTTGTGTCAATCATGTAGTGAAGAACACGTGAGCAACCATATGTTGTTTCAACAGACTATTTCCATGATTCCAACTTCTAACTTAGATTTTAAAATCTAAATAATATGATGATAATAATTAATAAAGATCATTATAGTGTTGCTGCATAGTCTGTGATCTAATAATGTCTGCATTTTGCATTTTAATAGCAAAGGTATATGCATGCACGACTTCTGCTTATTAGGATCAAAGCTAGAATTCTCTTGGTGTCTCTAGTTTTTTACATGACTTGCTGAATAAGTCCATATTTTAGGGTCCTAAGGGCTCAAAAGGAGACACAGGTGATCCTGGAATGCCTGGAGAAAAGGGAGGAATCGGACTGCCTGGCCTACCAGTGAGTATGAAAAATTAATTCGTTAGTTTTAACAAAAATACTTCTATTTTTTCTCTCTTCCATTATCAGGAATTTCCAACAGTGCCGATAAATTGCAAATGGGACAGAAAGCGCTGGGGAGAAAATTCTGAAATTGTTCTGCAGCTAATCTAGGAGGAGGTGTAAGATTGTCAGAACTTTTCATTCCACTTACAGTGAAAAAAAAATACTGTATAGGGAAGAAAGAGATTAGTTGGCAGGCTGACCAAAGTTGTATTTCTCTTGTAATATATAGCACAACTTGGGCAAGGAGAAAGGAGCTGTGTTTTGAATGGAAATTTCAGGTGACTTAGATTGAGGAGGGAGAGAAGATGCATGAATATTTATGGGATGCATTCTTCCTTTTTGTATATATGTGTGTGTGTGTATATATATATATGTATATTTATATACACATACAAATGAAATTTCTCAGTAAAAATAGAAACAATTTCAAAATTGTATCCATAGTACAATATATCATTTATGGAGTGCCAGTTTAAGGAATTGTCATAAATATCATGCCACAATTGATAGCTATCAATATAAAAGCATACATTTATATTTGTTAAAAATAATCTACAAAGTAGTGCCAGAATTTTTTAAAGGATTTATTTTGTATGTGTGCTGTGTTATGGTAATTATGGTAATTATTTGCCAATAAATATTATAATTTCTAGATTGATTGCTAGTAAGATTAAAGCTGTTTATAAATGCTGTTTTGTATGATTTTGTAGGGAGCTAATGGCATGAAAGGCGAAAAAGGAGACGTTGGTTTGCCTGGTGCCCAAGGTCCTTCAGTAAGTCTTAGCATGGCGTTGCAATGAACACAGGAGTCCAGCAGTGGTTCCCCAGCTTCTGATTCTGAGCAATACTTGATATTCATGACTGATCTTTCCTGAGAATGAACAGACTTCTGGTCATAGAGCTAAATACAGTTTAAGAAATTTTAAAGATATAATTCCTGTTCTGTTCTGTTGTATGACTATGAACGAGTCCTGCTCGCTTCAGTCAAAGCCTTCTGGCTCTGTAATGAATTAAATGGAGAAGAAAGAAAAAAACTCAAACAAACCATAATCTCTCTCAACACCTTATACTCTGGGAATCTCAGATAGTCCAGTGAGAACTAGACTAGACTGACTTCTGATATGTGACCCAGGGTAGTGAGCTAGTTGTGTCAGACCAGACATTCTCCTGATTTTTTTTTTCCCCAAAGCATTGTAAAGGCATTAAAAAACAAATAAACAAAACCAAAAACCAAACAAACCCAGAAAACAAACTCCTATGTAGCACCTTTATGGTGTGGGTGACTAACATTATCAGAGCCCAGTAAGATGGGAGACCTCAGAGCAGAGGTTAATGACAGAAGCCCTAGCTCTGAGGAGTCAGAGGCTGCTCTGTGCCATCGCAGGACACAAGAGGCACCCCACATCTCTGAGTTTCTTTCTAGGAAAAGAAGATCAGTTTGTTACAAAATAGTTCACTAATTCATTCATCTGTTCTGCTTATTTTCACTTGAAGGAAGACTTAAAATTTTCAGGAGATTTCACAGATGGTGGAATCTGTCTTACATTTTAAAGTGCATCTTGTTGCTGCTCTTGCCACCACCGACAGCTGCTATAGCAGTGCATGAGTCTGGAGACCTGATTTAGCATCCCTGCTGCCACTTTGCAGGTTATGGTAGCAACCCATTGGGATTAAACCCAGGACTAGAGGTGATACTAAACTGGATATATCATCACGAAATTCTTTCCATGGATTTGTTAGGAACACGGAAAACCCCTGCAGAATACATGCGCACTAAATGCTGAGCAACCCGATTACCTCTATTAATGACCTCAACGAATTTTGGGTACAAGTGGGCTAAATGAAATAAAAGGAGAGACAAAGGGCAATTTTGAAAATATGCCAAAGCCTAGCTTGAATTTAGTATCTTTTCCATTTGTCAGTGTTGAGGAGGAATAAAGTAACACGTCATCATCTTCTGGCTCTGTAGATGAAGTAGTACAAGAGAGAACTAAAGAGCACATACCATAAAATATTAAAAGTTCAAGCATCCCTGCTCAGTACTGTTTGTTTTACAGAGATTTTTTTTTCCCCATAGTGTCTTAAAGTGTATCATAGACCCTAGGAATAAGAATCTGGAGACAGGCACACTGCCGTATGGCACAGGGAGATCTGCTCTTTGGGTACCCTGTCTTTCAAATCAAAATAATTCCCATTCCTAAAGCCCTGTCTAGATGCACTATCAATGCTCACTGTTGCATTGCTATTTTTATGAGTGCTTGCCAACAAGGGTCAGCCTGACTTCTGGTATTGTTGTGGGAGTTGTTTGCTCTGCATGATTTAATGCCATTGTTTTTTATCTGTAGATGATAGGACCACCTGGACCACCAGGGCCACATGGTCCTCCAGGCCCTATGGTAAGCTTGGGAGGAACAGAGGGGCTAGAAATGGTCTAAGCCCCTTTGCCACTTTATTGCCTGCTTACTAGAAGTGTTATCAGAATATGTAGCCATTAAAGAGGGGACCTAATTTGGAAAATTTTTTGCATGTCTTAAAATTCATAGGAATTGGAGAAACAAATTGCACATTCCTATGTTAGTGTTAATGTGCTAGTGGTCTGGTTCCTCCTCAGAATCAGTGTTTGCAGTTGCTTTATTGACAGCTGCATTTCTTTTGAGAGTACAGAGATACAGGGGTAATTTATATCCCTGTAAAGCAAAAACACTCTCCAAAAAATTGTGGTGTATTTTCATAATGAAGAATGTTATTTTTATTTTCAGGGACCTCATGGACTGCCTGGCCCAAAGGTAAATTAATACCTGTCTTGAATAGACGTGCTCTTTATGTCTGCAAAGTGTCATGCCTTGCTCTTGAATGCATGCAGCTATGTTTTGTCATGCCTCATTTAATAAAAGTTTCTGATATTCTTAAACCTTAAAGCAGATTTTAATATTAGCAGCTTAAAAGCTTTTTAAATTTTCTGTGATTGTTTCTGAGTAGTATTTCTCCTCAGCATTGGCTGAGTCCATTTTTTGTATGAATATTCAGGATGTGGCACTAAACTGTTTAGCTTCCTGTTTATGGGCAAGCTACCATTGCACTTGGAATTACTTTGGAATACAAAAGCATGTTACAGGCTCAGGAGATTAAGTCAGATAAACTCTTCTTCATTTATACTCTCTTGTATCTCCTGCTTCTTCCAGTGTTCATGGGCTTTGTTAGGTGCCAGGTATTTTGCTGACCAGTTCCTTCACAGGTTATGCTGGTTTACCATCACAAACTGATGTGTGCATTTTCCTGTTTTCCAAACTGGAATTCATGATCAGACAGGTCTGCAATACAATTTAAACATTTTCCTTAGCATAGTACACAAAGGTAGGCTTTAGGGGCTCTCTTAGCCCATGAGAACAGCTCAGGAGAGTGGAAATTAATTTTGGCAGAGTTCAGATATTTTAATTCGTGCATTAATTCAGTAGTCACCAGTAAGCTAAAATTCAGAATGACACTGTGTTCATTAAGGCCAGTGGTCTTGTCAGGCATGATCATTTAAATCACTATGGCACTCTTACCACACCTTCCTCAAAAAGTAAGGAAGAGGAGGAGAGGGTGATTTTGTTTAGTTTTGGGGGTTTGTTTGGGGTTTTTAAAGGTACGAGACAGAAAATCACAGGTTTGACCCCTTATGAGAATGTGTTACCTTGGCTCAAGAAACCTAAGTCATAAATCATTTTTTGAAATCAAGTATGTTCCATTTTAGCACCAGCCTTGCTTTACCTCAGGCTTTTGGCTTGAGACTCAGGCTTTTATGGGATTTCTCAGGTCTGTTTCCAAAACTTCAGCGTTTCTAGTGCTACTGCTCTGAAAGTCACATCGAGTCAAATAGGAGAATGAAGAAATGGCTACTTAGGGTGCAAAGCAGGCAGATGATGTCTGGAGTTACTTAAAGGAGCAGACTAGGTTCTACTGAGATTTTTTTAAAAAAATATGAATATAATATAAGGTAACATAATACATCAAAAGGAAATCTAGCAATGAGGCCATGGGGAGCAGCCTGGATGAAATACCCACGTATTTCTGTTTCCAGAAAGAGGCAGGTGTGGTCAATACTCTCTTTGACTGAGCAGCCCTCATGCTGATTCAGTTTTTCATTATGAGAGAATGATTTATTGGCAGCTCTGAGCCCAGTATTATCATCTTAGTGATGTTTAATGTAATAGCCTATGCATAATTTAACAATCACAACAAGTGCAATTTCTTACATTGTTAAAATTTCTCTGTATGAACACAGAAACTGTGGACCTCCCAAGTAGCTTGGCATTGTGTAAGCTATACTGTTTCTTTTAACTTGTAACTGTTTATTATGTATGCTTAAAGGTTTAAAATATCTTTACCTCAGATTTTGCTGCAAATTCCAGTTTTCTGTAAGGAAAAGTATTGCTTCTTTACCAAATGTACTTTTCAGGAGATTCCACTGTAGAAACCTACAGTTTTGAGGCTTACTTTTATGAACTTTTTCTTTCAGTTTGAATTATCTGCATAGGGTGGTTTATGGGATTTGAAGAATTTCCAAAACCCGCTGAAACTCATGCTTAATTCAAACCATCTATCTATAATGATAATTATTAGGAAAAGATTTAAAAAATCTGTTACCGATAAGTTTCCTGTAGTTTTTTATTCGCACAGATTTTAAATCTCCAGCAGACACGTCCCAAGTACTTTTGCCCACTATTAAATCAGTATGTTAATTGCCAGTTAGCTGAGAAGGTTGAATCTGTTTCAAACTGGAATTTGCAGCTATTTTTGAGACTGGCTTCTTCTATCCTAGCTTAAACACCCATTATAGCACCAAAAATTTGGCATTTATACTTTTACGTTTAGGGTGAACCAGGGTTAAATGGTCTTAAAGGATTGAAGGGTGAACCAGGTCAAAAGGGTGACAGAGGGCCCCTTGGTCTTCCAGTAAGTAAAAAACCCCAACTATTCAATTTCAGTGTAAATCACAAACTTTACTCGATAGCATACACAGAATATACCGTGTTGGAGCAGAGCATCAGTCTTGTTTTGTTTTGTCCCAAATCTGTGCTATCCTCCCAAGTAATGTCCTGTAACATCCAGTGCTGTCAGGGGTTTTTTGTTGTTGTGTGTCAGTTAAAAGTGTTCAGTGTCACAAGGATGTCATCACCCCCATTACATTAGTCATGCTGTTATTTAAGTGTTGTGTGGTGTTTCCATTAAAAAAAGGAGTCTTCCCTTTCCCCCGTCTCCTCAGTTATTCTTCCTCTGATTGCACTTCTGCAGTTCAAATGGAGAGGTCTAATGGAGGAAAGCTAAAAATTGGGTCAGGGAATTTAGTTGTTTTTTTTCCCTAGATTCTTATTTTTGCCTTGTTCTTTAGAAAATTTCCATTCTGAGTGTTTGGCATAAATTATGTCTTAGAAGTGAAGAACCTTAAGAATATGGAAACATCACCGTTCTTAAAATATAGTTGATAAAATAGAAAATACTTTATGTGTTTGAAAGCATGTTGAAAAGGCAGCTTTATTTTTTTTTTCTCAGAAAAAGAGTTCATTTTCCCTTTTTGCTGCTGCTGTTATTGTATGAGGATTGCTCCCAGTGATTACATTGTTAACAGTAAAATGGAGAAAAAAGCCTTAGTTGACCCGAAGGAACACAAACCTCTCTGATTAATATTTTCAGGAATTATGTGCAGGGCCTCTGGACAGGGTCTGCTTCACTGAGAATTTTAATTTATTTTGAGGAAAAAAAAGCTCATTTTCACATTGACAGTTACATCTCTGTAGACAGTGAGCTTTGGAGACCTGAGCAGATGCCCTGAAAATGGCTACAAGGTAGAAGAGACTCCAGAACAAAATATGCTACTAGGTTTTCCAAATTTACAGAGAACTTGACTTGCTCCTGCTTACTAAATGTCATATTCAGGAGCAAAGTCCAAGTGTTTGACGTTCCAAAAAATTGTTCGTTTTATGGAGTCGGTTGGAGATTTTATTTGGGTTTGTTTGGGGTTTGGTTTAGTTTGTTTTTTCAGTAGGTGGCTGTTCCCCAGATCATTCCCTGTGTCCTGACACGTGTCCCCTCTGTCGCCACATCCCCTCTCGCGCTGCTGCACTCCGGCTGCTACTTTGTTATTCCCACGGAATCCACGAGGGGTCCCCCCGTCCCCAAGGATGCTGAGGCTCCTCGCCCGGCGTGCCTGGGGCTGCCCGCTGCAGCCCTTGACTGTGCTCTGAACTGGGAGTATATCGGGAAAACAGGATATGTGATTGTCTCCCGGGCTCTTGGAAATGAATGAGGCCATTGTGGTCAGGCTCCAGATTTTGTTGGCTGCATAATGCAGTATTCTTGCACTTAAATATTTCCTATCGCAGTTAACACACATTTTTCTTCCTTTGTGTATAGTATTCAGTATTGTCGCTATTTACAAATTAGAAAGCATGCGAGTAAATTACAAAGTAAATATTTGTGTGTTGAGGCTCAAAAACACCCTAACATCTGGTGTTTGTAGCGCTCCTGTAGCCTGACAATATTCTGCTGTAATATACTGTGATGTGAGGGCAGGGGTGGGTCAGTGATGTTACACTGAAGTGAGAACAGAATCAGGCTCTTGGTGTTTTATGTGAATTTTTAACTAACATGCTGTAGTAATGTGATACCCACCCCAGAACCCTGTCACAGCGTGTACTGTACGTTTGAATTGTGTTTATTCATCAGCACCACTTACTAATCTCACATTCTTGTCATTCGTGTCGTGCCCATCATCCATGCTTCCACCTAACCACACAGGGAGCATCTGGCTTGGACGGAAAGCCAGGAGCCCGGGTGAGTCCCTTGTCTTTCTGTGTCCCCCTTCGTGACTGAGTCCATGTGCTTCCCAGGGGCTCTGCCAGCCAAGCTCGCTCACTGCACAGAGGAAGGAAGGCCAAATGCTGCAGGCATTTTCCATGCTGCGTAAGAGGGGGCTTCAAGCAGACTCGTAGGGCAGTATGTGTGGGAAAGAGAATGTAATTCTCTGTAGAAGGAGCTCTGAACCTTAAAAACGCAGCTTAGTTTTGATTTTTGGTTGGGGTGCTGATTTTCCTGAGTAAGGTTAGGGATTTAGATTACAGGAGAACATAGCTGTTCAGTGCTAAGATAGAATCAGTGAAGGAGATGCAGATGTGCTGGGGTTCATCTACAGACGTTGTTATAATACACATCATAAATGTTACATCTTGTGCTTTCTTTAATGATAAAGAAATCTATACAGTGTAAGAGTTATATCTTGGAAGTAAGATTCTCATTGATCCCTGCAATAGGTAAGTCCATCTTACATGTGGACATTTCAATTTAAAGAATAATCAATTTTAAAAATAGAACAATAATTTGAAAAAATCCTTTTTTGACTCTTCCATCTTCTTCCTCTCAGTTTAAGATCTTCTTAAATCTGATTGCTTCCATGAATGTAGTGAACTCCAAATAGAAGAAAGACAATCTGCCTTGTAACAGGAGAGGTTATAGGTGGAGTTTTGAAAGCCAAATAGGTTGCATCACAATTAAATCCAAATTTTCAACCAGTGAAGACTGATTCCATGTTAGTTCTTGTCTACAAGACAGCTATCAAAACTAAAGAGTTGTAAGAACAAGCCCTCTCTCTTACCCTCCTTATTCCTTTTTGTAGGGTATAGATGGCCCGGTTGGTCCCCATGGCCCTGCAGGTCCCAAAGGAGAGAGAGTAAGTATGTGTTCCGTGTGCTTCTCTCTACAAAGTGACTGCCACAATGGAAAAATGTCATATGGGGACTCATACTGTGCCTAGATGTTACTAAACAGAACAGTGTCTCACCTCTAGAGGAGCAGCCCACAACTCTATGTGTGTTCTAGTTACACGCACATTTATCTGTTTAAGGTTGACATTGTAACTCATTAACTTCAGGGGAGCTGGTATTTTGAAATATCTGTTATCACTAAGAAATTGACAGGACTTTCTAGTTCACAGTATCACACAGAACATGATTTTCATGGGTTTCATTATTTTGTGTAAATTGGGAGAACAAACTGGTACAAAATAAGGTAGTGTGATCTGATTATATAAGAATGCAATGGCAGAAAAAGAAGAGTCTTTCTCTCGTCTATGCACTTAAATGTTTTTATCCAGGAAAAATATCTCCAACTGCTGTAAAATTTAAACTTTTCTTCCTTTTTTTTTTTNTAGGAGCCCTTCTATTTAATTTGAAATACTCACAGTAAATTTTCTGCAGTAGGGTAGGAATCTCTTACTCCTTAGTAAGCTCCTACTCTTTAACTGCGAGCCTGTCACCTCTAATGATACAGCCATCAACTTATACAAAAAACAGAAGGTGATACCTTAGCCTAACTAAAACCTCCAAGGAGCTGCCAGTCCAGAGCTTTGTCTCTTTGGCTTCCTCACTTTAACAAAACAACTGTGCTAAAACAACTTCAGACTAGCGGTGTTAAGGACACAGCCACATGGCAGATGTCCAGTTAGCTTCATCTGAGAAAGGTAAGATTCATTTTTACAGAGCTGTGTATTGAGGGACAAATACAAGACATGCAGCATAGTCCAAAAGAGACTGTACACTAGGCTGCAGTTACCACTTAGGCTAGTTAAGTGCCTGAAGGACTTGTGTATTTTTTCTGTTTTACTAGGGGATTACAGATTCAGTTGTTTTATTTTCTTCAATTAGGACATAATATATCTTCTGTGAACTCTGTGAAAAGATAGTTGAACACCATCCTCTTATCTTAAATAAATAATTTAGATGAGATACACATATAGAAGTATATAAAAATACCATACATTTTATTCTTGCATTATGAGCTTTTATGTTGAAGGATATGCGTATGTACTACCAGCTGAAATGTCTTTGACAATGAAATCTAGTATAAACTATTCTTTTCATCTGTGGAAGAGAGCTACTTTTATTTTTTCTTGTGAGAGTATGCAAGGTCATAAGAAGTCATACAGCTGGATCTGGAATAAGCCCTACTTTGGCTGTTGAAAAGCAGTAGCTACAAAGGGGATAGGAGCTGCCTGGATGTAAATCGGTAATTGCAGGAGCATAGAAGGAGAACTTTGCAAAAATAGAGAGACCAAGGTGTGCAGAAAATTCCTACACACCCACCATTTTCTGTGGAGCTAAATGAATGGGAGGAAGTTCACAGGACAGATGGAAGGCTTTTTCCCAAGCAGGCAACTAGCAAGATTATTGCTGTAATTGTTCGTTTAATTGTTCAATACCATTTGGGAGGAGAAGTTGTTTGTAGCATAGTTATGTAACAGGTGCCCAGTGTTGATATATGTCTCATTATTTAAATAACACATCATGTCTTTTTAATGCAGTTTTACAACTTGCATTTGCAACTGTTGAACTTGCTTATGTGAAAGCAGGAGGGAAACATTTTTGTCTGCAGATTTCAGACTTTACTTTTTAATTAAAAACAGTGCATAGGGCCCATGCTCACTGTCACTGGATAGGACCACATTTTGTCTGTATTGATAAGAAAAACCCTGGGCCAGTATTAATCTAGAAGGGCATTAGGGTTATTTTAAAGAATAATCATGGATTCGTTGTTGCACAGGCTGCAATTGGACATGATGCTGAATTACTGCTCTGAGGTAGAACAGGCTGTTGTGCAAATTAGGGTGGGTTGGTTGGTTTTCAGTTTAACTATTTAACTAAAATAGAAAACATCAGATTATCTTTATACAAAATCTATTTAGATGGTGACAAGGTAGACTGAGAAAATCATGCATGACACTACAATATGCATTTTTTTAGTAGAAACTGAAATGGTAATTAATAATGTGAATTAATATCATTTATTAGGCTGGTGTCTCATAGTCCTTTCTGAATTCTTCACCTGTTGGAATACCATTTTGCCAGGTGCTTAGAGAGATTTTACTGAGACCATCTTTATTAAATGAAGCAGTAGATCATAATAGGCCTCTGAATCTGACTGTGTAGCCATTAATCTCACTTACATACTGTCTTGAGAGAAAGTAGAGAACACTGGAAAACAGGTAGACATCTTCAGCTACTACTGATGAAAGGGGACACGTAAGCCTGAAGGGTGATGACAGGCATAATGTGTATCCAACTTCTTTACCAGCTAAAGGAATCTGAGAGCTGGAAATACACATTTTCCTTTTTTATTATTGTTTTTTTTTTTCATTGATAGCAAGGACCTGGTTTTGAGCTTGATTTTGGCCTTCAGATGTGTAGCCTGTGCAACTCTGTCATCACTACACACATTTAGTACAAGCAGGGAAAGTGCGTTCTCTTTAATTTGGGTACAATGTTTCTCACCATGGCAGTGTTACTAAATCTCCCTATCTGTCCTAATGGAGAGACCAGTTATTCAGCTTTATTCATGCAAATGGTAATTCATATTCGTCCATGATTCAGGAGACTGAAGTGAATAGGAGGCAAAAACATAGGTTATGGCTTCTATTCTTTGGACACTGATGGAATGTCTCACAAAAAAATACGCAAAACCTTCTTGAAGTTTGCCAGTATCTGCTACCCTGAAGAAAATTGTGATGGTTGAGGGCAGTATGCTCATGACAGTCCATCAATCTCATATAATCCATGAACATTCAGGACCTCATCTGATATTCCAAACATGTTTCAGCATGTGCTTTGTATTGGAAGCAAAAATTCTGAGATACAGTTCTCCAAATATATTCTTACATAACATATGACATATTTCCTAGATTGATACATACAGTATCTTTATGTCTACCATATGTTTAGCAATGTTATAAGCCTATCTTAAGAGGACTTTGTACAGTCATCTTGCTGTTGAAGATTAAAAAAAAAAGATGCTTAACTAGTCTTGACATATTTCAAGTATTGATCAAAGAGTTTTGTAGCTCTTACCTACACAGGGTCAGCACATTAGTTTCTTCTTGGCAGAAAGCTTTAAAGCTGCAAGGGATTTATTATTTTGAAAATCAGCTGTTACTTCCCAATACCTCCTATTGTCCTGCCAGGGCATCCAGCCTAAGTGCTGCTCAGAAATTAGCAGGGGAATAACAGAATCCCGAAAAACCTGACATTGAACACGTCATTACCACTAGACTAAAGCAAGTGTCCACCTTAGTAAAAATATGAAGTATTTAAAACAGATCAACTTTCAGTTACTCTGACAAGCTCCTTATTGCTGGGATTATTCAACTACAGGTTAAGGTTCAGTTTGTTGTGGTGCCTGCCTTTTTGTATAATTCAGTCAATGAAATTTAGACATAGCAGCCCATTTTCAGAGCTGTGCCACGTACTTGGCTGTGCCGACGATCACCAGTATTAATTAGGTACACATCTACATCTCTGTCTTGTGCTTTTAATTATAGAGTCGTTAATGAATTAATAATAAGTAGTAAATAACTCAGAGGATGTTGTACAGAGAATTATCTCAAGAGTGTTAGTGCAGCAAATGCTAGGATGAAACACAGCAGTTCTGCACACCAGGAGCCTTGCACGAAGCCTTGCATTTGGGTGCGCTCAGGAAAGGGGGTGAAGAAGGGATCCAAGTCACCCTGCCTAACAAATCCAGAGTAGGAGCTTTGAAAACTAGAGGTGGTCAGGTTTTTTTTCTTTTATTTCATCAACTCTTGGAGCAGTTTAGTTCTCTCCAGAGAGAATGGCTCTTCTGAAGGGTTTAATTCAGAAGAAAGTCTGAATTCTCACAGTCTGAAACAAGACTGCTTTCCACAGCTTCTTCCCAGCCCTGACTCCCTACCAAGCTCACAGGGACCTGTGCTCGCAGTTACCTGGGCTAGTCCTGGCTGGCTTGGGAAGCTTAACTTCATATCAATCTTGATAAAGAACAATTACAGAGCAAAGGTGATTACTACTGTCAGCCTGAAATCTGTCACCTTGAAATTCCATTCCATTTGGAGAAGTTTATCCTGTGTGAAGCTTGCAAAGTGATTTTGGCAGCACCCCTCTGAAAACTGGTAATTTTTCCATGGATTTTAGTGCAGAATGAGATCAGACTTCTGGAGTAATCTCTGGACTTGTTTGTCTTGCATGTTATTACAGTTGTTTTGATTTTAATAAACCAGGGTATTTACATCACTTATCTAGAATCCAATAGAGGATTTAGCAACACAGCGCAGTGCATAGGATAATCTTCACAATGTCACTGTTAATAGTATTGCTTACTTAAATACAAGCTTTGACTGACACATTATTTTTGCCTGCCACTGTGTTGCATCTCAGCTGCTGTGTTGGAGCTTGATGCTGTATATCCTCAGTTTTCATTACAACATTGGATTTTTACTGAGAGCAACATTGAGCTGTTAAAAGCTTAAACTTGACACTGGTACAAGTTCAACTGAAAAATATTTTCAGTTACTAACGTATTTAAAAATGAATGTGATATCATATGCCTAAAAAGTCATTTTGCCTAGAAAGTAATACACACCCTCTCTTTCCCCCTTAAGCATTTAATAAAAATAAATGAGCTTGGATATTTTTCACTCAAAATACTTAGGAATGCATAAACTTTAACCTAAAGCACTTGGTAGAGATCATTTCTAAGATAGCCAATGTTTTTGTTTGCTTGTTCTGTAATCTTTTCTTAGGGTGAGAAGGGAGCTGTAGGTGACCCTGGACCCAGAGGACCGTACGGCTTGCCTGTAAGTTCCACAGAGTTTGTACACACTGCACTTTTCATCCCTCCCTGATTAAACCTTGTGTGCTTTATGGCTGGTTTTCACCTAGCAATAGAGTAAGTTGGAAAAGGAGAAGACAGATAATAAACCCTGACAGTGCAAGGTCAATGGTCTGTATCACATTCTTAGGTTCCTACCCATGCACGTAACAACACAGACCTGACATGAACCAGCTAGAGAGAGGAAATGCAGAATGCAGGTGCTCCTGGTTCAGCAGCTTTCGGCCATCAGCTGCCTGGGGACCATGTGAGAGTGCCAGGAGTTCAGGATGAACTGTGGAAAGCTGTGAATTCCTCAATGTCAATGAGGGGCTCGGATTTCCATCCTGCAAGGTTTCTTCGCCATTATGTTTTTGCTTTGTTTGTCACTTCAGAGATGTGTTTTGTTTTCATTTCTGTGCCATCCGCTCGGAAGCAATGTGCGAATTTCATTGTTTCTCATTCATAGGTGGAAATTATGTGCTTTAAATCAATAATTTTAATTATGTTATCCATTCCTAAAATATGAGGGAGAACTTCCTTTGGACTGATGAGGATATCCCCAATAAAATCAGTTGACTTTCCCTGTTTACTCTGCTAATGACTGGGTCAGGTGTGTACATATACACATGTCTGTTCTGTACTTTGACGCAAGGAAAGCCATGTAAATGTGCTTGTCTAGGCACAACCAGCCTTTCCAGGAGACTTTCAATGTTTCCATACCCTACCCAGTCTTATCTGTTTGATTAATTAATTAAAGCTGGAATGCAGACCTGTGGTTTAATTGGATCCATTTAATTGGATCAGGAGTCAGTGGCTGGAGACAGTTTTCAGGCTCCATGGAGTGTTAACTTAGGTTGCCACGCATTTTTATGTGTTAAATAAAAAAAAAAAATAAAATCCAATTTCTGTTTCCCGTTCCTGTGAACTGAAAATAAAATTTTATAGGCTTTTCTGTATTTTTAGCTTGCTCCTGGAATCTGCCTGCAAACAAAACTGTCAAGCAAAATTTTGAAGCCAGGTTATCAGTTCCTGGAAATGCTAAACACAGGCAGCGGTGTCCTGGTCTGAGGGATGCTAATGCAGTTCCTGTGGTTCTTTGGCAGGGCAAAGACGGCGAGCCTGGCCTTGATGTAAGTAATGTGTGTGACCAGGGCACTCTCAGGGGTCGGTAAGAGTCCAAGAAATCCCTTACGGAGCACACCACCTTTGCTGCCCTTTAGTGTGCATGCAGTAGCTGCAGAGAGTGTGCTGAATGCTGCATTTGCTCTTTCCCTGTGGTAAAGAGGACAAAGATTGTGCAATGTACAGCCCTTATCGACAGACACCACCAGATAGTAGTGCTTGGCATTACAAGTCCTTGGTCCTTTGGATGTCAGTAGGCTGAAAAAATGCTTGCTAAGAAAATATTCAGATGACTCATTTACAGAAGAGCAAGGAGTCACTTAACACTTAGTTAACTAAGTTTATTCTAATTGAAGAGAATAATTTCATAGCCTGTAAGGGATATGTTTCAAAACATAGGCTCTTTCCTTGGCATGCTCAAAAGACTTACTGAAAGTCTTTTTCTGTAGTTCTACACTGAAATCCCTAACTTGGAGGAGTCTTTTTAAGAATGCACATATGCTATGTGGCATGGATGATTGCCAGTTTGAGTGGTGTGATTTCTTTCTGTAGCTGCCAAAACGTCTCTACCAAACTCTGTGACTTACTTGTCTCACATGCTCTTGTGTCTGTGCAAGTGTCCACACATAACACACATGTATGTACAGAGCGTGTAGTGAAAGAATCTTTTTAGGTTTTCCAAGAGTATTTGAAAACTTAACCTGCACGTTAATAAAAGTCAACCTATTTTTGTCCATTTTGTTTTTATAGGGTTTCCCTGGTCCTCGAGGAGAAAAGGGTGATATAGGAGAAAAGGGAGAAAAGGTGACCACAGTGTTATTAACTGTTGCTTGATTCCTCAGCTAATCAGTTCTGCTGTCTTTATGCTATAAATTGTCCCATTAAAACTTTGTTTTACTGTGTGCCAAAAGGCAAGTCACAGATACATACTGGAGCAAAATCATGAAAAAACACAAAAATGGATGTACAGAACTAGAAATATCAAAATGTCCCAAAGCACAGCCCTTTTTTTAGGTTCCTTTTCTCCAATCCATCCTGCACTTGTTTAAAATCCTGTAATATTTAATGCAGACATTAGTCATTGTGGTAGTAGTTTTACACTGAAGAGCCCAGCTCTGTTCCGTGGCAGTATTTGCAGTGCAGTGGTTGATCCTGGTGTACCATGCCTGTACATGCTACCTGTCCCACACCAAGTGGATAAGACAGTGTTTGAATTTTTATTTTTCACAATTTATTTTTTTTTGCAATTAAGTACTTCGTGATACTTGTGGATTGAAATTGAATCATATACTCTACCATTTCTGGTAAACCAACTAGACAGTGAAGTTAACAGAAACAGCCTGACTTCATTTTCAGTGTCCAGACACAGGGACTTGGAAATCTGTTTAGTAAAAAGCAATGCAGGACTTAATGTGTGTAGAGAAACTTCATGAGCAAACCTCTTCCATTTCTGTCCAGCACGAAGCCCAGTTGCTAAAATTGCTGAATTATAACTCACACCAAGCCAGTTAATGTAAAAGTCCATGCATGCAGCAGATGATTTTTCTAGGTCAGACAAATGTTTTTGTCAAGCTGACATATGCAGGGTTAGGCTAAGTTAATTTCTCATTATGGTGTCCTAAACAAGAGGCAGGGCTAAAAAGTCATCGTGGGTGTTGGAGTTCATCTCCATTTCTTAATACGATTAGGCAAAACACTTCCCAAGAATACACTGAAAAGGGTATTACGAAATACAACACTTCCCAAGAATGCGCTGAAAAGGGTATTAAGAATACAACACTTCCCAAGAATGCATTGAAAAAGGTGTTATGAAATACATCCGTCCCTTTTGTCCCTTGCTGTACTGCTCTTTTTTTGGTGTGCAGAGATCACTGGTAAGGTACTGATTTTGCAGAACAGTTGTTTAAGCAGATGCTTCATGAATATTATAAAGGCAGTGTTTGACCTGGCAGAGTAATCCCAATGAATGGTGAGCTCTTGCTTGCTGTCAGAGTGCAGGTCTGTCTGCCACAAATGAACACCTTTTCTCCTTGGGAGCAGCTATCAGTAGGAAGGTGTAACTGGTAACAGCCAGCTCAGAGAGGCGATGGGCAAAACGCTCTTTGTGCTAAGTGGGAGTTACAGCAAGTACCAAATCAAATGAGCTTAGCAGTGTGCTCTCATCCTGGGATACATTCGAAGAGTTGTGTCCAGAAGACAAAAATAAGTTATTATACCTCTCTAATCAATTCCGGTAGGGTTGCTTGAATTCTGCAGATGGTCTTTTGAGCCTCACGGTTCAAGAAAAACTTGAGAAATTGGAGAGTAAGAAGGTTACCAAACTGGCAGGGGTCTGGGGCAAACACAGCTGATAGAAGAGGTTGGAGGAGGTGGACTGGCTTAGTCTGACAATGAGGAGGCCAAACTGCTTGAAAGGGGAGATACAAAGATGATAGAGCAAAACTCTTCTGGATTATGGCAAATGGGGAAATGCAGGACCACAAACTGGCCGTGAGAGGTTCAGAGCAATAGTTCTCACAAGGAGGACAACACAGCACTAGGACAGTGCACCCAGAGAGGGGCCTGAACTGCCCAGGGAGCTCTGCAGAACCTGGTCTGGTCTGACCTGACCTAGGGTCAGGAATCATCCTGCTCTCAATGGGAATCTTAGCCAACCTCCAGAACTCCCTTGCAGCCAGACTTTCTGAGTCTGTGTTTCCATGTACAGCTAGAGGTAGGCAGACAAATAAATTTCAGCCACCAGAGCTCCAGCAGGTTTGTGGGAGAAAAGATGGAAAGCTGGTAAAAAGTTTGGTTATACAAATATAATGTGAAAATGGAACAGATGAGATTCAGCACTCAGGATGTAAAAATGTTTTAATGTTCCAGAGTCCAGCATGCTGCTTTTGGATATTAGCCTGTTATTCCCAGGGACTGAGTATAGATAGGTTGAACATCCCTTCCAGTTGCAAGAGAGCGAGGGAATTGTATGTGGGAATTGCATGTGGCATGGCTGGGCCCTTTTCAGAGTTCAGTTGTGATTTAGGCTGCCTATGCAGACTTGTTCTCTTGGGCTGCAGGACACATCTTCTAGGAACTCTGGTCCTCCATCCCCCTAAAAATTCATGAAAAGGCAAACCCTGTTTCCTGAGGAGAATGCATGGGATAAAGTAGTTAGCAAGTCTGATAGATGTTTCAAAAACCACATTATTTTGTGGACTTTCAGAAAGAGGATTGACAGAAAGTCTGTTGGGCAAATGGAGATTGAATACCTGCCTTAAAAATTCCCAGAGTATTTAAGGAAAACTAGGAGGCAGAGGAAGGTTTTTCCCAGTGAAAAGTCAGGGAAGATATAGCTGAGACCTCTGTGGAAGAGACTTCCATTGCACAGTTTTAACACATTTTTCCCATAAATTAGGGAATATTTGTATCATGAAAGCAAACTTACTTCACCAAAATTACTTTAGCTGCACCAAAAGTTCCTTTTCCAAACAGAAAGCTGACTGTCAGAAGACACGAAGTAATGCAATTAATCCAAGTTCTCATTATAACAAGTCTTCTGTATTCTGGTGGCTTTCGTCATGTAAATTACTAATTATCTATGATCAAATTGGTGTAATAGCACCCATTTCAACAGATAAACCAGTTTGTAATAACAGATAAACAAGTTGACCATCCAGCTTATGATTTCTTGGTTTTTAAATATTTCTGCAGGGTTGTCTGTTGGACTGACATCACACAAATTGAGATTAGTGATATTCTAGTTAAGAAACTTAAATTGCACTACGAAAATATGTATCATTACTAACATTCTAAAGAGAACCAGTGACACTTTTTTCATAGACATGCAGGGAATAAATTTTACTTCTTAAGTTCGAGATGAGGCCTAGACTGCTGATCTATATTTTAGCCCATCAGTAGTTCTGCTATGGTGAAAGCAACTCAGTATTTGCATTATAATGTCTTCTTGACTTGACTGTAAAAATATTTTTTAAAGTGTTCTATCTGTAATTACTCATATAAAATTACAGTCCAGGAGCACGCATCCCAAAAAAGGTTTGTGCAATTCATTTTATATTTTCAAGTTGTATGAATAGAAAAAAAAAATTCCTTTTGAAAAGGAATAAGCTTTAACAAAAGTTAGAGGTTGTGTTGTGGAGAAAGGGAGGGAAGGGACCCCTGGTCCCAGATGCACAGTTGTGACTGTTGTTATAAATTTTGACAGAGGAATGTGATGTGTCTGAACAGAGGATAAAAAGTCATTATCCTTTTCCCTTCCACGCTGCATTGATGAAAATCTGTGCATGTGAGGGTTGTACATTGTTCCAACCATAACGGTATTGCAGAAGTGCCACAATTTTTTATTTCTCTAGGCACTGAGGAAGGACAGAAAGGAACTTTTTTTTAATCTTCATCAGATGTAGATGTTCTCCCATGGGTTTCTATAGTTCAGGATAAGGAGTAAAGATTAAAGATTAAAAAGAAAGAAGTCAGTCTGTGGAAAAAGTAGTGAAGTACCCAGGAAATTCAGACTGTTTTCTGCACAGGTGGCTGTTGCACTGGTTTGAATAAGATCACAGATCTGCCTGTAAAACTGGAAGTTGAAAATAGTCTGCTGGCTTGTAACACAAGAAGTTAAAGAAATACAAATCCTAAAGATTTAAAAGAGTCAGAATCCAAACCGTACTGTTCATTTTCAGAATCTTTTTTGGAGTATGTCCATGCTTTGTGCTTGCACACACTCACTGCAAATATATTGGTGCTACATTGAGCACAAATAGCATGAAATTTGACCCTAAAGCTGTTGGGTTTCTCTGCTGCATTGTCAGCTTTGTAGGTTTAAGATGAAAACATAGCCAATTTATGGTTCTTGTCTTCTGAGGATATTTTTACATCACAATCTTATCATTTGGTAAGGATGGGTAATGTTTGGGTTGCTATTTTTCCAAATATTATCCTGTGACCTTTTGGCACACAGAAAAGATAGACAAGGAACTTTGCTTCTATCATGACATGAATGCAGTATGTTTTGTTCATGGAACATTTTGTTTTATTTGACTGTGTCAAGTATGCTGTAATATTAAATGACTAATGTGCTTTCCTTCCTTTTTCAAATATGATTTATATAATTTTTTTTAATGTGTAAATACTGTTTTTCTCTCTTGTTAATGGATTAAGTCTTTCTGTACTGGTGTGGAACAAGTTAAATGTCTATTTAATATGCTTCACCAAAATCCGTCTGTCTTTCCAAAGGGGCATTCCTTCCTTCTCCTTCTACCCTCATTCCTTACAATTCCTCTGTCTTTTTTACCCTTTTCCTCACAAATTAAATCCTCCCAATAGCCACAACCTCACTTGCTGGTTCTCCGATGTAATACTAATTTTCCTATGACTATTTTTCCCATTTCTTTGTGATATCCTGATTTACTCATCCTTCCTATCCCATTTTTTACAATCCTAGTCCAATTTGTTAATTTTTTTTAAGTGATCCCTTTTTGATTTTTGTGAAATTGAGAGCAACCTGAAACTCATTTACCATTGTGATCAACTGGTGTGAAATCAATTATAAAATGAACTCTCTAAACCTCTTATACTGCTTGAAGGTGAGGTCATCTTTGCAAGTAGCTTTGTTGAGGGAATTAACTAATTTCTATGACAATTAAAGCATTGGAAGTTTTGCATTTAAAAAGAAAACTCAGTGTGAGATCTAAGGACTGAATTTTGGTAAAACAAATAGATGAAACATTGCCTGAAGCAGAGAGACCATTTGAATGTTGAAATGCTTAAATAAATAATCTAATTATCAATTCTGATTACTTTATGATACCAAGACAATACAAAATCATTGCAAGTGTCATAGCACCTCTCCATCAAGCAGTTTGAGTGTTTTGATTCCTGTAACAGGGTTTGAAATGGTCGTGTTGTATTTGGAGTGATAGCAGTACACCCTCAGCGATGTCAGTGGGTTTCTATGGACACCACAGAGAACAGGATTTGTTCCAAACTCTTACCAGAGTGCGGAGGGCCAGTTAGCAGAGGATGCTCCTGGCCAAGTTCACCCTTGATGTGACACCATGGAAGCTGTTGGAATTGAGTCAGTTGTCCCTGTGAAGCATCTGTGTGCCACAGGTCTTTTTTCAAAAGGCTCTGCTGATGGATTCAGCTCTCCCAAAGTTACTTCTGACTAGTGACAAATCCTCTGGGGAAGCTGGCAAGTTCAGCTTACTGAATATGTGCCTTCAGTGCTATCACTTATCGAAATAGGGGACCTCTCATTTTGGATTGTGGATTAGGGGGATTTGCAGATTTGCCTCTGTCTCAAGAAACCAATGATTTCAAGCCCTGTTCTAGGTTTCAAAACATTCATAATACTGATATGAAATACCAACACAAACTAATAGAGACTGATTGCAGTTCTTGCTTGTGATCATATAATTTATTTTTCCACATAATGCACCATCCAAACCAGAACACAGTGGTAAGTGTCCTTTCAGCTCTCCATTGGCTTAAAAAGAAAAAACCCAAACTTTAAACCCAATCTTTCTTTTTTTTTTTTCAAAAGAATGAAACATGTTTTATCCAAACCATTGTATCCACAGGGGGAAAAGGGAAAGAAAGGCAAAAAAGGGCCTAAAGGGGAGAAAGGAGAACAGGGTGCTCCTGGATTAGATGCACCTTGCCCATTGGTACGTTTCACTTGTGTATTGGAAGATCAGTCATCCTACTGTAAACTGATGGAATAAAAAATGAGGGGAGAGGAACAAGCACCAGCTACTGTGTAACCTGTTGCCCTTCGTTAACACAGCTTCATCTCATGTTCTGGAGCAGACTTTGTTTGTCAGCCTCCTAATTTGGTTTAAAGCACCAGACTTAATACCTTTGGGCTAAATTTGTGAGGTTTGATGGTGGGGGATTTTTTTTTTTTTTTCATTTTTTCTGCAAAACACATTGGAAAGGAACCAAATTTGGAATGTGCCGGAGTCAGTGCCCCACAGGTTTAAATCACGAGCAGTCAGCTTGCTCCTCTTGCCTCTATGCTGTTTTTTGTTCACTCCATTTAAGTCAATACTGAAGGCATTTCCTTGACAGTAACATTGCAAGTTAATCTTTACAAACAGGGATTCCGTGGAATTAAGGGGGAAAAAGGGGAGCCAGGCCAGCCTGGCCTGGATGGGCTGGATGCCCCTTGCCAATTGGTACAGTATTTCTCTTTCCTACCAACCCTGCATGCAGTTCCTTTGTTTGTGGTCAGCTGTTCTCAATGTAAAGTAATGTTTTTCTGAGCTGACTTTACATTATTCACGTAACACATGCATGTGCATGAACAAACCAGCTGCTTCAAGTGATCATAACCACAGTGACAGAACGTTTTTGTTGACACCTTAAGCCTAACTCTCAGCAGTCTCCTCCCACATCACGTGGTAATTTATGAGTTTGTGTCCTTCCTACATTTTCCCTGAGAATCGTTGGTTTGTTACTTTCCTCGCAAAATACCCATTGCCTTACTCACCCTGAACGCAAGTTGTAGAAACCCAGCACAACATTCACCTCTAATCAAGTCTGATGACTTCTGTCTGCACTGGCTCAGTTCCACACCCTGGCCTGTCCCATAGCTACTCTGCACCCTGGACTTCCTTCCAAATCCATGCCATCTTAGGGGCATGTTTTCACAGTTTGGCCAAAATGAGAGTCACAAACAGAAGGATGTAAATACTGTTTCTAAAAATCAAGGTTTCCAGTAAGCCATGCTGGAGCTTGGCTTCCAGACCATGCACAAGTAATATTTGTGGTGTCTGGCCTGTTCATCAGAGTATTCAAACACATCTGGAAATAAAAAGCTTACCTGATGTCTGTAAGAATATAACGGTCTGCAGCCCAAACCCTGACTGTCTTTGTTATTTAATGTCTTCAATTTAATGGTCTTTCCCTTGGAACTTACCTTCCTGGAATACACACAACACTCCCCACCCTATGCTAGCATGAATTCAAGTTCCCACCTATACTAAAATGCTACTTCTTGACCCTCTCCCTTGTACCAATCTGGCAACAGTGATTTTTATTTCATGGTAAAGTAAGTTGGAACTCTTTCACATTTAAGAAAGAAAACCCCAAATGAATAATACATACACATTTCCTAAATATACGAGGAGGATTTTCTTTTTAATTGTTCACAGTAAAATTTGATTTGCATGTTCTGATGTTGTTTGGTGGTTAAGCACGGTTCTCTGAGATGAATGTTGAATTAAATAGGTTTTATTTCGACTGTAGAACTCCTAATTTGAAGTCACTTGCTTTTTAATTGTAAATACATAGTCCATTAAGATTATTCCATAGTCCATGTTGTTTGCTTCCAATTAATGGTAACCATAGCTCATATTTTGTTGGGGATAATCAAGCATGCTTTTGTAATTTTAAAATGTTTCTCTGTCTCTGTATTATCATTTATATCTGAAGATTCACTAACAATCCTTGATGGATAAAAAATATTCTGTTCATAAATAATTGCTAGAATAAGCTGCTTAGCATGCAGCAAGTAATTCACATCAGACCCCATGCAAGTATATTCAAAAATCCTTATTAACCACTATCTTCACATGTAAATTAACATATTAAGTATTGGTATTCTAAATTCTAAAAAATGTAAAGGCTTGATTTTTTTTCTGCTTATGCATAGTCCAGTTACATCATATGTGCACCTGATTCTGAGCATATAACTCCCTGAATAAACCCTGGGTAGCCATGTGAATTGGAATTAGATCCATGGAAACCAGTATGATTGTGGTCAAAAGCTGGCCCTGATCTTACTGGATGCATGGAGATACATGAAGGTAGGGTAGCAACATAAGAGAAAAGGAGTGACTTTCACTAACATGAGAAGAAATTAGGTGCCCATATTGTCCAAGCACTGAAATAATCAGTGGTGCTGATTATTTTTCATCAGCTCCCACTGCTGATGTTTTCTTCCACTGTGGCACTCAGGGTATGTTCAGGCCTTAAGATTTCACTGCTTCATTCAAAAACTAATACTGAAAGTGAAAAGAAAAGATCGTACTCTCATTCGAGTCATGCTGTCTTATCACAGGGTGACCTTTGTACAAGGGCCCCATAAAACACAATACTCTCCAAATAAAAGTGATAGTATTTTTTTCTCACTGATCTTGTACATTCAGATACATATTGTTGTGAGTAAAACAGATTATATTTAAAATAGCATGTATCCTGAGCTCTAGCAGCACTAAGAAACTGATAAAGATGTTCTAATGATTTAGAGAACAACAGATCTTTATAGCAGAAAGGTGCACATATGTATTTATAGTGTAAACCTTCTCTCGTTTGGCTTTTCCTTCACTTTGAGAATAAGAGAGGAAATAAGTTAAACTAGTAGCTGCTTTTTAGATAGTCAAAGCTGCTTCAGTTGTTCTAACAGATGTTGATGGCATATCTGTTCTATCAAACTTACCTATGCTTTTTTTTTTTTTTTTTTTCCCTTTTACTCCCCTTGAAACAGGGTCCCGATGGATTACCAATGCCTGGCTGTTGGCAAAAGGTAGGATGGACAGAGCTTTTTCTTTTCAGGAGCAGTATGTCCGTAGCACACAGAAATGCCTGTCACAATTGTACTGAACAGCATCAAGATACACTTCAGAGCCTCCTAGGCAGACATATCCAGCAATGCAACATCAGACCTCTCCATGACAATAGTTCATGTCATATGTTGTAATTTATGTAGAAAAATTCATTGAGGCAGTACTGTAGAAACAGCTGGCGTTAGTTTTCTGGAAAGTCCAAGACTTTTATTTTTTCGCATGAAGTCTCACATATCTTGTGGATTCTGCAGATGATCGGTGCTTCCTATTCATTATGAAAGCTCATGGATGTGGCATTTTTGTCAAAATATTTCTGTCAATCTGTTGTTTATATAGGTTTTCTGGTATACTGAGAAGGACAGTGTATCCTGACCTTTTCTTTGCCTTACTTTTCTGTTCTTGAATATATCCTCCTGGGTTTTGTGTTTTATGGCTATATTAACTGGCAACATTATTTTAGTAAAGATTTAACCTAGACAGTGCTTGATTTAAAAACACAGTGTTCAGAATAATATAGATGGAGGGATAGTGGCATATAATATATCAGAAAACGTGAAGCATAAGTGAAATCCTGGGTTCATTTATCTCTGAAGAATAGTTGGTGCTGAGGAAATAACCACCCATATTTGCAACTCTGCCTTATCTATGTATTTGTAATAGGTGTCTGAAATATCTTACTAATTTGATTAATCTGTATCTCTTTTTGTCTCTGCAGTGATGAATCTAACCTTAGAAGCATGAAGTTGTGTATATAGTGCTCCACTTTTTTTATTTATAGTTGAAAACTGAAAATTGGATTTTGCAAGTCTGAGATATGTTTACATGTAGCTGCTTCTACTTGTTTGCAATAGTCCATACATAAATCTTTTTTTCACATACATCTGCAGTTAGATGATACAATAACTGCAGGATGAACCTGCAAAGATTGTCTCTCTAATGAGAGAGAGAGATCTCGAAACAATGATCAATAATAGAAATTAATATTTCTGTAAATTCTTATATTTTGTCTTGTGGATGTGCATGGACAATGAGTGCCATGAACTAGTTTACAAGAAATTGTGACCAAATAAGAGCAAAATGCTATGAAATGTACTGTACCAGCTGCTGTTGGAGTTTACTGACTTGGCTTCCATGTCCATCTTAAACATGTCACTGATTCATGACACCACATCTGCTCATATGAACTAAAAGCATGAGTTTGTGTGCCAGACCTGCTTGTTGTGTGATCATGAGTGGCTGTTCACAGTGACCTTTGATTCCAGCTTCTGAGTCATTTCCTTTTGTCATCTCAAGGGAGTCACACCATGGCTCATTGCTAAAAAGAGATAAACCAGAGGAGCATAGAAAGAGGCCTTGCATTTTTGGGGAATAGCATTCCAACTGCAGGTGGATGGCTTCCAGTCTTGCGGGATACTCGGCCCCTTGGATCAAAGAGGGTCCTGCCTGTTGATCAGCATCGGTTTGCCTTGCACTGCTCACGGTCGTGAAGACATTCACGACAGGCCCTGTCGAGTCCTTAATCAAGAGGAATAGAAGTTTGAAGAAGAAACCAGACTTCTCTGTCGGTTGTTTGAAAAGGTTACAGAGGTGCTGCAGGGATCATTTGATGGCAGACACCGCCTGAGACCAGATGCTTCTCAACCTCACTCGAGGCTGGACAGAGTATATACTCTGCATACTGTATTTTGGGACTGCTGGAGGAGAAAGAATTCTTGAGGTGGGGATGAATCAGATCATCCTCCAGAGGAGGATAACAATGGAACTGACCAGAGATGTATGTATCATGGTGTGGTTTTCAGGTTATTCACTTTAAATTACACATAACTCGCTGAACTTCTCTGCAGGATTTTGGAAGCAATGGTTAATTTTGTTTCCTTTTCCTGTTACTGTTTCCATAAAGAATGCATTTCAATAATGTATTCAACATTTGTGATGACGGCATTGAAGAAAATGCTTTCAAGCCCCATATTCATCTTGTTTCAGTATTAACAGTTTTTATTTCAGAGTCTTTGAAGCCTTTAAGTCTAGAAAAGAAAGAGTTTATTTTTGTGTTTCACAGAATGATGTATTCATCTTGTTCCTTTTATGTTGTTACGGTGATTTTAGTGGACATTATTACTCAAAAAATGTTGGAGAGAAACAAATCTGTGTGATTATCACTGCACACTTGTCACCACGCTCCACTGTTAAATGTGTTGCATTTTCTCCATTGCTGTTCAGAGGGCTTTCTAGAGAAACATTTCCTTCTCCCCTTTTTTTTATTGCTAGAAATACGTAATTTGTGCACATTTGTAGTTTTGCCACAAGGTTTTTTTTACAATTTTGAGTCTTCATATGGTGCACTGAAGTTAGTTTGAGAGATTAATTTATGAGAAATGGTGCCATATTTGGCAGATGGAAATTCTTTTTATATCACTTCTGTTCCTAATGTATATAGCAGGATCATCACAAACTTTTTTAGTTACTTTTCGAAGAGTTGTCTTTCATATGCAGACCAAAACTAAAGTTGAAGAAGACTCCATTCATATGAGGGCACATCATGCCAGTCTTGGAACGCACATTTTTCCTTGCTCCATCATTTCTAAATCATGTGAAGATGGGGTCACATTTTCTGTATTGCTTCACAATCTCAGATCAATGGAAATGCCACTATAATGGAATATTTCTCTTTGATGAATCTTTATTGTCATTTTGGTATATTGGAGTCAAACCCAGCTTTTCATTGAGGAAAAACCGGATTTTTTAAACGAAAAGTCAATTTCGTGGCCTTCAGTTAGTAGTATCTTACTAATGAAAACAAAAATCTGACACTACATAGATATATACACTCAATACATGCATATTTTTACTGCTCAATTCCATCTTTCCAATAGTAAGAAATAAACAAGTGTTCACAGATAGAAGGAAATATGTTTTGCTTTCCCTAAATTTTTAGAGATGCAAGTTATCAATCTGTTTGAGCAGTCATGATTACAATAGCGAAAACCTTCCTGTGGCACAGACCAAATATAAAATGTTACAGCAATGTGAGTGAGGGCCTTTCAGAAGGAGGACAGGAGCAGCACCGTGTAAGCCTCTGACTTGCCACTTTCAGTCTGCTTGTGTAAGAAGCACGATCCCAAAAACCCAGCAGGCTGAGGAGCAAGCTGCCTGCCCAACAGAAAAGAGTCTCTTACGTCAGTGTCCCGACTTGGCACATTTGGCTGGGTGTATGATAGATGTGGAGACTAGAAGCTGAATGTTTCTTAAGATACTGAATATTGGCAATCAATACAGTAAGATGAAATATTTTTTAAAGGTCCCTCACAGTATTTACATGCAAAATCAAGTAGGATGTTTATTATCTGGCTAGGTGATTTAGCAACTCCGTATTGGGAGTGTTCACAAACACAACTCATTTAAGAAATAGCAACAAGATAAAGAACTATTAAATGCATGCTGTCATTAGCACTTTCTCTTTTTTTAAAATTTGTGTACCTGTATTTTTTAACTTCCCTCCGAGCATCCATTTCTAGATGCACCAATAAAGCTTGCAGAGCCTTGGTCCATGGTTTTGTCATTCAGGTAGTAATTATAGACACTCACTACTGTTAAGTGTTAGTCAAAACTCAATTCTCCTTTAACTCCCTGACACTGAGACCCTACTGAAGAAACACTTAAGCACCTTTATTCGCTTTCTCTTCTGTCTTGTAAATTAATTTCTTCATTAAATTTCCAATAGGTAGGAATACTTTTTTTTCTGAATAATCTTACTTAGCTTTTTTAGCCTTTGTGTTGTTCAATATCATGAAATGTTCATTCCTTTTAAATGATCATGAGTGGGCAGTAGATAAACAATTTAATTTGAAAGGTTAAGCTACATACATAGATTGAATATTTGGCATTAATATTTGCATCTCAAAGATTGAATTGAAATGAAACTTAACCATATCTAGAAAAGTTGCATGGTCAGTACAAGAAAAAAAAAATTGGGTTTAATATTTCATCAGGAAAAGCACCCTGTGAAGACTTGCAATGTGTTTATTTTGTTCAAGAAGCAACTATTTCTGGTGCTAGTATATCTTTTTTCCTTTTGATGGCAAAGCTACAGTTTGAACCGCCAGTGTGTTGTTGTATCTTTTAGTGGCATTCCTCCAAATAGATATGATTCGTTTTGTTTAGTTTGTGACAGGAACAGTAGTTTCTCTGCCAGTCTTTTCAGTTGTAGAAATGTGTAGTGGTATTAGTCTACACAGTTTCTATATCCCTGACTTTTTCAGGTATGATTAATTCTTGTTTCTTTGAGAGTTTTCAGTATTTGTTTCATATGAAGTTTTGTAACCTATCTGTTACTCCAGTGCATTAAAACCACATTGTGCAGAAGTCCTGCTACAGAGGCCGCAAGTCTTTTAAGCACTGTATGGAATATGTCTGACATACGTGGTCCTTGTCTTCATATTCATAGACTAACTACGGGAAAGCTTGCTTTCAGGATGCTTTGGACAACTTTTTTTTTTTTCCTGAGGTAAAGCATGAAATGTTGAATCACAGAGCAATGATACAATGTATTTTTTGATTTATATTTTTATTTATTGCTGATCTTGATGTCATATTCTGATAGTGTAGCAAAGCAGAATGATACTCTTCATCCAGCTGTTTATATATTCTTTTAGTCTATGGTGTAAGTAGTATGAACGAGTTTCAGAATGATCAAATCCATATATCTGCGCACAGAGTTTGAAAAGGAATAATTCCTAAGATTGATGTACAGTGTGGAAAGTTAGCATTGGCCCCACTGAGCACTGCACCCATGGACGGAGTGCATGTGACCACCAGTTACTTGGTTATGCCACAAGAGAGACAAAGCAGCCCAAATGAGATCAGCAGACCTTTGGTCCTCGTGGGAGGGTGGTGCTTGTAAGGCCGGGGGCTGTGCCAGGACACGTGGCTCAGATCCTGGATCCCCGTGGGGTGTTGAGAGTTGTCCCACTGACCTCCCCAGAACTGGGATTGTAAAGCTGGCTCAGCCATGCAAGGCTCCTCCCTTGGCTGTGCCTCCCCATCCCCAGCAATGACCAGGGGACAGAGATGCATCCTCTCCTTGCAAAGCTCTTTGAGACATGCGGGAGGCAGGACCCAGGTGTTGTGCTTTGTCACAAGGGGAATATCACCAACTTCAGCAGTGGGGTTTTGCCTAAATCAGGACTACTTCAGTAAGAACTGCAGAGATATTCTCAGCCTATTTATTGAAAGTGATGAAGAGGTTCAAGGCATGCAGAAGTTGACCCTTCCCTTCAAATTTCCTGATCTCTGCTGCTTGACCATCTTAAATTACATTTTAAAATCTCTGTGTTTTACCTAATGAGATTCCTAAATTTTCACACTAAAGACTCACACAAAACACATCTGCAAAGATAGTGGTCAAAAGAAAGTCTAATTTGTAGTCATTGCAAAAATTCTGTTTCAGTGACTGGAATTAAAACTAACACTGATTTTTTTTCCTTTTCTGCAACTTGTTTTTATGGATGTCAATGTTGCTGTAATGTACAAATGAAGGTTTTCTTGCACCCTCTGTTATTAAAGTATTTTACATGGTGGTTGGATTCATTAAATGCAGTTAGAAACAAGTGCCTGCCACCATCATTTCTGAAAAAGATACTCTACAGAACAAGTGGAGTTTGTATTTTAAAAAGAGATTTGGAGTGTTGTTTTTGTTTCAATTTATTTGTAAATGCATCCAATTATCAATGCTGCTTGGAAATTGAATTTTCTTTGAAAGCAGGGGGCCTTAACTTAACCTGGGACCGTTAGTGTTTTACTTATTTCTATTTAAAAAAGAAATTGTATTAATTTCCCAGATCCCATTGGTACTTGCACACTTCTCTGAAGTATTATGGAGAGTTGGGTTGGTGGAAGAATGTTTTGCATATTGTTAACATATATGTGGATATTCTTATATTATTGTACATGTTTGGGAAAATATCACACAACTTTGAAAATGTTGCTAAGATGTATGTATCTGACTTTTTCCTTTGGAAAATATTATATATTTTTATTTGTATTTTTTAGTTTTTTAAGTTCATCTATATGTGCCGTTATTTTTGTATTGCAAATGGTCTCATAAATGAAGTAGAAGAGATAAAAATACAAAGAAAAGTAATTTGGCAAGGATTTCAGTGCTTGGGAAAAAAAATACATGGCTCAGCATCATATTATCAATACTAGAAATATTTTGAGTGGCTTAGCACTGTAAATATGTCACAAGACCTCTTTTGATGAGTAGTGTAAAGAATTGAAAGGTTTTAATCACCCATTTTAATTTGTTATTATTTACCACTTTCTTGTGGCCACTGGTCTTGACTTAATTGAACCCGATCAAACAGCATGCTTTTGTTTTTATTATTAAAATTTCTCCTTGTTTTTCAGTTGAATATTGTTTTGTTTTCTTTCAGTTTTGTACTTCAGGTTTTGTTTCTTGCTTGTGAGAAGTTGATCTTCAGAATTATTTTTACACTATTTATGATTTATTTTCATAATGTAAAAAGTGTGTAATTATTAAAATATTAATCCAACCATTGGTGCTGATTTTGAATAGTTATAAAGTTCTTAATGTTGGTGCAAAAAAGTGTTCTAGTCTGTCTGGATTGGAAAACGTGTGTGCTGATTTTAATGGAGCTTTCATTTCAAACCTGGAGTTTGAAGTCTAGACCAAGTTGTGTCAGACATTCACACGAAAATCAGGGCCTCTGCCACGTGTTCTATTTTCCTGCAGTGTGCAATAAGAAAACTCACCTCCCTCTTCCTATTCTTAATGTGTCTTTCCCCTTCTGTTACCTTTTCTAAACAGGGAGCACAGGCTGTGTGAATCCACAAATTATGTAAGGAAGCAGCTTTGCTGCAAAGCTTAGAGCCTTTCCTCACTCTGGGAGAGTTGCAAGGATCTGTGTATTAACCAGAAGTTGAAACCATTGCTTAGGCAAGTTCAGAGGCACTCTGGGATCTAAAGAAATAAAGCTGAAAATCACCAGTCTCCCCTTTCTGTAATTCTGAAAGTGAAAAATAAATCTGACCTGCTGAGAAATAAAGATGTGTGCAGGCAGTGTCACAAGTAGCAGTGCAAGCTAGAAAATGTGAAGGTCTGTTTTCCACAGATTCAGTTTGTTCAGAAATTATGGAATATTTATTGCAAAATGGTATGTTTTTAAGCACTCTGGTTTAAGAAGACACACGTTTGCAGGAGTCTTCTTGAACAAAAGATTTAGAAAATGAAAAAAGGAGAGCAGCTGTAAGTTCTTCAACACATTATGTAAATGTTTGGATTTTCTAAATCACAGAATATTTCAGACAAACAGAATACTCCACATTGTTTCCCTTTCCTTCACCTCAAAAATGGAGTCACTGTAGGTGGAGACAATTGTAGGTGGAGAGGTTTGGCCTCTACTATTAACTCTTGCTAATCCCCATAAATGTCCGTTAATCTTATGTAGCTCTGTTTTAGACTCTTGGAGGGACTAAAAATACCTTTGCTCCCTTTCCAGGTTGAGGTACTTGAGCTTAACGTGCTGTGCTCTACCAGGCTGAGCGTGTGGCCCTGAGGGCTGACACTGCTGCTGCTGTCCCAGCTGGGCAGCCCTGACCCAGGTGACATCCTTGCTTCACCGTGGCCACTCTCGCCCTTTTCTTGCTTCCCTCTTTCTTCTGCTTTCATAGAGGAATGCAGTTCTAGATGTCCTGCCAAAAAACAAACGTGTGTTCTGGACTGCTGCCAGAGCAAACACCCCATGGGTTTCCCATTCAGTGCTTTGACAGCATCCGTGTTATTTTCCACTACTCTGCTCCCTTTAGAGCTTTAGATGCTTTAGCACCAAACCTCAGGTAACCAATATCCTATAGCCTTTACATCCTACTGCACTCGTGGGACATGACTTTCCTTGGACATTGCCTCCTGTTCACATGCCTCCTTCATAATTTTGGGATGTGCCAAAACACATGCAGGACTGCATGTGAAATGCCTGCCTCTTTTTTTTAATGGAGCTTTAACTAAATACTTAAAGGCTATTATGCAACTCTGCCTTATGGACCTACTAAACCTGCTAATCCCTACCCAAATAAAAAATAATGCAACAGAAGTGGCTTTTTATGTCCTCTTCTCACACAGCTTCACCTTGTGGCTCAATTATAATAACCACACACAAATGTTTAAAAAAAACAACCCAAGGAGCTGACAAAGTGTTTCATGTTCCAGCAAGTAGTAACAACTGCACCCAAATAAATATTAAAAGAAAACAAACAAGGGAATGCCAAGACATTTAAGTCATGTTGCTGCAGGCAGCCCTTCTGTCTTCCCAGGGTTACTAATTTGTCTTCCATTGGCTTCTGTGAATTTCCAGACGGAGTACTCCCAGGGCATTCTCCTCTTCCATCTCCTAGATGCAGTAAAAAGATACAGTGGTTTGTTTCATATATATGTATCTAGATGTGTATATATATATATATACACTCTATATATATAGATACATGTATGTGTATGTATATATGTCTTCATGTGTCTACATGAACATATATAAATGTGTATATAAATATATGACCAGTAGAGTTCAGCAAATGCTGTACACAAACCTCTTCAGAGAGTTCACTGTCTGCTGGTATAGTTGTACCCAAGCTGCTTTAGTTTATCTCCCAGATGAAAGGTGGACACAGCTCCTGTCACATAACGAAGATGCAGGGTTTTTTTCATGTGCTTACACCAAGACAGAATGTTCAATAGCTAATAAATACCCTGATTATTTTTGTATGTGCAGGTTACAGCTTGACTGAGTTTCCAAAGTGCCCACACTTAAGCGGAGCTGTCACGAGGTCTTTCTGGCATCACCTTTGGCTGCTCCCTCCTGGAGCTAACAAGTACCTGGTAACTTTTTGCCAGCTTTTAGGATCTCTCTTCTATTTGATGTATTAAAATTGTTGTGAGGTAATCGATTCTGATTGAGATAAAACAAATGTTGACGACACACCCTGTGCTTAACTGACTTGGGGCCCTGCTGGACCGGTCACTGCATGAACTCACAGGCCAAGTCCATCCCCTTTCCAGAGCAAATGCCAAGCAGCTGCCTGTCCCTGGGAAGGTGCAGACGGGTATGGTTTGTCCATCTTTTAAGTTTCTGTACTGAAACAGATCTTTGGTGCACATCAGTTTTCACAGCAAATCCATCTGCAACGGGTTTGCTTCTCAGGAAGCACCAGCAGTATATTGTTTTTCAGAGGAACTCCTTCACAGTTAAAAATGGAGCCAGAGGCACCTTACTTGGATACTTCGGGTAGCTCTTAGCAATATTTACTCCTTTTCTTCCTTCATACAGGAAGCCAGGCTGCTGGTTTCTGGTACTGTGCCAGGACAAAGCCCATAAACAAGCGTGGAAAAAAGTAAATTAAAATGTTTGGAAAGCAAACAGAGCGGGATGGAGTAAACAGCATGCTTTGGTTTGCATTTTCGGTTTTTTACTAAAACACAATATTAAAAAAAAAATAAATAAACTATTTTAATCTATTCTAATCCTGCTATGGAGAGATAGCTGCCAGTATTTACTGCATAGCATTATGAGGGCAAGTGGTGCTGCAAAGGCCTGTGTCTGGGTCAGAGTCTCTGCTAATCTTGAGGGAGAGACCTCCTCTGCTCTACCCATGACACTTGGCAGGCTTGCTCCTGCTCATAGTATCACAAGAGCATGAAAGAACTAGGAGCCAAGAGGGAGGGATATTTTCTTGATTGTTAAGCCCCTTTCCATGGCTTTGAAGGAACAGGGAAACAACCTCCCTGTTCTAACAAGCTACTTACTTCTAACAAGCTTCAAGCTTTCCTGGTGAAGTTTACTATTGCTTCAAGCAATTACTACTCTAGCTGTGAACAAACTTGTTTTTGGTAAACCTGAAACAAAAGCCCTGATACAAGGCTGTCAGTGCACGCTTCTAAAGAAGTAACAGCACAGTATTTTGCATATCCCTTAAATCTGTTTGTGGTCCAGGGTTTCTGTGTGAGCAAGACCAGGAAGATCAGCATAAGCAGCAGAGATTTTCTAGTGTTGGCATCGGCAGCAGCCCGGGAGGAAGGGACAAGGCTGTGCTCGGCACCGACAGAGGGCAGGCACCAGCCCAGCGTGGGAAAAGCATCTCTCCTGAAATGCCTTGGGACTCACGGCCTTGGATGCTGCCATTCACTGCCTGGCCCAGCCTTTCTGTACATTGCTGGTACAAAGGGATTGCTGCTAAGTCCAGTATATAATGAGTAGTGCAACTTGAACTGCATCTACCCTATGCTAAATATCATTCCCCAGTTTTCAGAGATGCAGGCAAAGTGGAAAAGTATTGCAGAGAGCATTCCTGACAGGCTCTGCCCTTGGCTCTGTTTGGATGTTAGCAGATGTAAATGCCTGTTCTCTTCTTGAGACCCATCAATGAATCTCATCTTTGCCTGTACAATACTGCCCTAGCTGACAGTTTTGGCAACTCCCTCATGTCTTTTTAAGTCTTTCTGCCTGGACAAGGCACTGAAGACAGGCAGCAGCTGTCTGCTGGGATATAGGGGTGGAGCTGCTATGAGTTCTGCTGCTCTGTTGGTTGGTGAGGCAAGGTTTCCAATGGAGCTGGAGTACAGAATGTGAAACCTTCAAAATTAACACTGAGGAAGCTCAAGTAAATGACTGGGTGGAAAGAAGTGCTGTCTAGAGAAGCAGAAAGGTGGCTTGCTGGCAGAGTTATTAAAAAAAAAAAAAAAAAAAAGTAAAAATCAGGAAGTGTGTTTCTTCAATCTGCAGAATTTGGGATGACTTGCTGGATAGTGATCAAGAAAAAGGAAGTATCATCAGCACAGGAAATTGTGTGGCTTTACATATGCTCCCTGAAAACTCTTCCAAACATAGTGCTGCAGGTGGCACAGACGAGCTACAGATGGGGTAGCAGGGCCGTGGGCGAGTGTTCCTGCTGTCTGCTCCTGCAGCTCAAGGAGCAGCCTCCAGAGGAGACGGTGCATGCTTGGCAGGGAGAAGGTAAATCTGAGGTGCTCCACCAGCAGCTCCGCTGTTTAGAAATGTGTGATACCTCTTGACGTGAATTCTGTCCCCCTTCCCCCGTCTTACTCTCCCCTCTTTTTCTTGGGGGCTTTGATGTCCAGGGAGATGGTTATCAAGTGTAACCGTGAAGAAATGCCACATTCGAGCAAGTCACTTCTGTATTGCTGCTGTGGTTACAGAGTGATCAAGGACTAGGTATATTTAGATGTTGCCTAGACTTCAGAGTGAACCAATGTATTTGAGCACCAGGGCACTTTTCTACTTACATGTACAAAACCCGGCAAACCATAGCTCTTACTAGTTCGCCTCACTTTACAAGAAATGCGGAAATGCTGATACTGGCTTTGATGGAGGTATACAAGTAATATCTCAGCCTACTCTTACAAACACATTTTGGGACATAAGAAGCAGAGAGGGACATTGAATTATGACCCTGATTTTGATTAAGTAATCCGCTTTGTGTTCCTCCCCCTTTCTCCCCCCGAATATTTGTGGCAGCGGCGCTGTGGCCACCAGAATGACCGACGAATGGCAGGAATGGCAGGATCGCCCGTGGGAGCTGAGCACCCGCCCCCACGCACCAAGTCGGTTGTTTTGCGAGTTTGTGCTGCTTTGCATCCCTAGAAAAAAAAAAAAAACAACAACAACAAAACTCCAAGGCACAGGGCTCACCCGCGGCTGGCCCGCCTCAGATCAACAGGAAACACGAGTCCCCCGAAAGGCAAACCCAGGGGGATGGGGATGGGGGAGCGGTCGGGACGGGACGTCCCGTTCTGTCCCGTCCCGTCCCGTCCCGTCCCGTCCCGTCCCGCCGGGGAA
>VWZT01003978.1:183753-350976 GCA_013397055.1 Pachycephala philippinensis
GCGCTGCCCCGGGGCTGCCAGTGCTGGGCAGCCCCTCCGGCCCCGCGGCGAGACCCAGCGGGGAGAGGGACATGGACACACAGAGGACCTGTCAGCCCTCTGGTTTGGGAAGTCTCGGGGCCACCCGGCATTCCCTAGGCATTAAAACACTGCACATCAAACGCATCATTCACTTTTCCGACAGATCAAAGCAAGCAGCCGGAATGTGGTACCCAGGTGTATGGCTAAAATGAGGCTGTGCAGGGTTGGGGTTTTTTTGTGCATGCACCTGCGGAACAGCCGTCTCTGTTGAATGAAGCTGTGACTATTCCTTAAGCTGAGTTTAACTGAGGGACGTGCAGGAGGGCTGCCAGAGGTTGTGATCTGAGCAATAGTCCTGGCTGTGCCCGTATCTGATCCCTCTGTATGGCAATGTTAGTTCTTACAGGATGTGCAGCGTTAATTGTTTCTTCAGTGGATGTTGTCAAGTGAAAAATAAGTCCAGGTTGTTAAAACAGATCTTTTTTGGTGATCACATCTTAAATGTGTAGCATATATAGAAAGCTTACTAAAGATTCATAACTCATGAAAGATTCCTTAAAGCCATGGCCTCATAAAGAGAGAAAATCAACCAGGGGCCAGCTGAATGTCAAGGGAGCACAAGGATTGCAATCCTTGCAATCCTGTGCAAGGATTGTAGGATTGAGCAGTGCTTGGCAAACAAAAAAATCTTTCACAGGCTCAACTGACAGGCTAGAGGAAAAAACCTGTAGTCAAGAAATGGCCAATGGTGATGGACATTGCTTTCAAAGTGTAGCAGAGAAATAGCTGAAGATGCTAGAAAAGATCTATGCAACAGGGCTAGAGGCTGTGAGAAAGAAAACAAACTGTTTCACTATCCAGGAGTCACATTTAGGCTTTACAAGTTCATAACCTCAGTATACCCAACAATAACTCTCAGACTTACCTGGAAACAACTGTGTTTATCCAAGGTCATACAAACACTGCTAAAAGTTCAGAGGACTTTCCTCCTGCTAAGTAATATCATTCAACATAATTACATAGCTGGCACGTTCTCCAAGGGGGGAGGGGGGGTGTGGAATGAAAGAAAAAAGCATGTTTAAAGAGTACTTTGGTTAATTTTATAAGGTACTTGACTTTTGCTGGAAGTCAGTGTGATTTAGATGCTTATAAAAAGCTGCTTTTAAAGATTTTATCCAAAGTAGACACGGTGAGAGTGTGAGGGTTTTAGGACCTGCTCAGCACCTCTGAAAATAAAGCCTGCAAGGCATTAGTGTTTTGTTCTTGACTGTGACCTCTATATGCTACAGTCATCCATTGCGTAATGATTTTTTTGGCTATCATATAAAACAGTGCTTAACAGCTTACTTTAGTCCCAGTGAGTTACTTGGCCCTAGATGTCTGTAAGGCATGTAAACAAACAGAGCTACAGCCTAGGAACACGGCAGGACATATAAGGGTCTGGAACGATGTGCAGACACTGTTCTCCTGTGAAATCAATTGCAGGCAGAGTCAAGCTTTGAAAACACCCTTATTAGAGACCAGCTTCTTGTTCCCACTGTGCCTGGGGAAATGCATAGCTTTTCACTGTGAGCCAGAGCCCCTGCTTGACCACCACCTGAATGACTCACAAGCTCTTCGCAGAAGGTGGCAATTGTCTCCAGAGTTGCAAAAAATCAACACTCAAAGGAGGGGGAAAAGATGAGAAAACTAAAATGGTGTTATATTTCTTACGTTTTAGGCCTTCCTGCAAAGTTTTCTATGCCAAGGACCCTCTGAAGATAGTGCATGCTCGGGGCCAATATATGTTTGATGAGAAAGGGGAGAAATACTTAGACTGCATCAACAACGTTGCACATGGTAAGCAGCTTGACTTGTGAGACTGCTTCCATTCCTTAATTTCCAGTAGGGATCAGGACATGTTTCTGCCAAGTGATGATGTTCACAGTGCTTCTCTGAATGTCCTTCTGTGGTTCGGTAATTGACTGCTTGCTAGTAATAACTAATTATTTTCTTCTTTAGTGGGCCACAGTCATCCATATGTGATAAAGGCTGCAACAAAACAGATGGAACTGCTCAACACAAACTCCCGCTTCCTGCATGACAACCTTGTTCAGTATGCACAGCGTCTCACAGCCACCCTGCCTGAGAAACTCTCTGTTTGCTATTTAGTTAACTCTGGGTACGTCTGAATTGTAATTTTTTTATATGACTATTTTTTATGACTATTTTGCTCCTGTTTCAGACAGACACTCAATGCAGCTTGGTCTAAATCTTACTAAGTAGGACTTAGTAACATGCAACAAAAATACATCCAGCACTGATCAAAACTTACTTCCTGTTTGCAGCCATCATATTTAGAGTGATGACTCAAAGCAAGAGAGCCAAAACATGAAACTGGCCTGCTGAATGCTATGTAAAAATTGTGGGGGGAAAAAGGAAGAAAAGGAAATCAATTCTGCAAACTGGTGAATGTTATGTACAGACTGATGAATGCCATCTGTAAATTGACAGATAACCTTCGAAACAAGTTAGTCTTCTTTAGGCAGTTCGGTAGTCTGTGATCACTTACACGTCCAGAACAGACAGCCTGCAGGGACCTGTGAGCAGAGGGGCTGTGACAGATCAGGCTGGGAGCTTGAGTCTTCTCCCAGGGTGCAGATTTGTGATGGTGCAAGCACTGGGGAGAACCGAGTTGTGGAGTGTGGGAGATGGGACATTGCTTTTTGAGGGTTAGTGGCTGCATTGTGTTCTCAGCTGCAAATTGGTCTCCTTTGTACCAAGGGGAGGTAAATATCTACTGGCAAACTGGGGGAGGGAAATAAAGCATCTCTTTGTTTGCTCTTTATACAAAGGGCTGTTTTTTTCTTTGCCCCCTTACATCTCAACCTCAGCATTGTAATCTGTAGAGTAACAGAGTCTGCTATGTTGATTTATTATATCCATGAGTCCCATGCCTTGTCTTCTGTCGGAATACCCTTTTAACTGGAAGCACTCCTTCACTGTTTTGCTGTTGTATCTGTTATTATGCAGGTCTGAAGCAAATGATCTTGCTTTACGACTGGCTCGGCAGTACCGTGGACACCAAGATGTGATCACTTTGGAAAAGTAAGTACACAGAGTAGCTCGTGTGAATGCAGCCAGCAGCTCCAGCCATTACTTCAGAAGCAGCTTTGCAGCAACCCCCTGCTGTTTGTACTCTACTGCCTGCTGAAAGAAAAGTTTTGTTTCTTTTGTATTAGAACAGGTCAGGAAATCCCTTTTTACATTTGGATAAACACAAGTTTTGAAGATCTCTGAAAAATAAGCTTGTCTGTCACCCCAGAAGGTCAGTCACCTGTTAGAGGGCATTTCCCATGGAGACTCCCAAAGCAATTCAGGCCAGGGATGTAAATGCTGGTTTCAACAGCACTGAGTGGTCTGGTTACTGGGCTGCTCTGGAAAAGGGCTTTCTGTTCATCATGCGTTGCTGGACATGTTTCATTTTGCACAAATAAATACTCAGTGATCAAGAAGAAAGATCCTGTAGCTCTGCAGCAGTGCTGCAATGATGCTCAGCTCAGAACACAAGTATGCACACAAAACCAAGTGGCTGCAAAATCAGGAGGCATTGAGAGGGCTGCCAGCCACAGGGTAGGTGGCTGACCGCATTTCAGGGTTTCCCTATCCTAGATGCAGCTGTAGGTTTGGTGACGTTGCTGTAGTGCTGGATTTTCTTCTCAGGTTGTGATTAGAAAGTCTAGCCAGAGCAACGGCAAGGGAACATGTCTCTATCTGAACAGCACAAAGCTTGTTTGACTCAGCTATGTTCAGACCCCTGTCAGCCACACACATGTGTGTTCTACTAAGAGATCGTGACACGTCTTTGATTTGGTTTGAGGTTTGCTTCGCTTCAAGTTTATGGCTGAACAAAAGTGTTTATTATTCTCTCAATAAAGATGCTACATTCTTTAGGCTCAAAAGGCTCTGGTTCCTCATTTCTAAATCAATTGGCCTCAGTAGTAGCCAGCTTTAGCATACTCTGCAGTATAAAACTTTTGTATTCAAACAATATCCTTATCCTGATAGTGGCTTCTGCCAAACCCTCTTGCCTGCAGTGCCTTCAGGGCAGATAGTGGTGTGCTGCTGCTGCATAAGGTCCCCACTTCTCAATGCAATGCACACTCCTGAGAGTCTTCACAATGGTGTTGGGGTCTAGCTTGCAAAGCTTGGGCTGCCCAGAGTGGGGCCCATGGGTTGGAAATGAAGGAGCTGGACCCACCCTTCAGCTCTAGGTAAGGCTGCTAGGGCAGCCACTTTGAAGTCAGTGCAGTCCAGGGGACATCATCTTGGTCTGTCCCCATGTCGGCACTTGATTTTATCCTGTTTCCAGTCTTGCTAGTGAATTAAAGTCAACAGCAATTTCATGTTGTCTTTGAGAGAAAGACTGAGTAAATTAAAACAAGATCCCTTCACAAACAATGCTACTGTGTTGCAGATACAGTTGCTTATTCTGGATTATGTATAGGCACAGTTGTAAATTTGGCTCTTTATACATTTGGTGAAAAGTGACTTGGATATTTAACACTCACGCAGTGCTTACCATGGCCATGTTACATCTCTGATTGACATCAGTCCCTATAAATTTAATCAGCTGGGAAAGGACAGCAAGAAGGAGTATGTGCATGTGGTAAGTGTGGTTTTTTGTTTTGGTTTGGTTTGTTGTTTCCTTTTCTTTTTTTTCCTGTTATGCAGCATATTGAATTACCCACTTCCTGTGTAAATATACTTTCGTTCTGTTTTGCTGTTGCTAGTGTACATATGCTTGGCTGTTTTTCAGTGGAATAAATACAGCAAAATTGTTTGCTTTTGGATTTCTAAGAAGGTATTCAGCTGTGAGGCTGATTTCCTTCATTGTGCTGCAGGTTTTCTTAGTCATTGCATTGTGTAATTGCACAGTTTGATGAAATTAGCCAATATCCATTGCGCTGGTTTGGCTGCAGATATGCAGGACTTTGAGTCTGGTTCCAAAAACTGGAAAGGCAGATTGCACAAGTTTACACAGATTTGGGTATAGGACTCATGGGTGTCTAAGGGAGTGTGATTTTTCACCTAAACTTGTGTATCTTAAAAAGACAAAGATTTTTCTCAGTCCAGAAATGTACACCAAGCAGGCCTTTCTTATTTAGACCTCCTTACGTTAACTGCACTGCCAAAGCTATATCACCTGTTTAAACCACTTCCTTTCTCTTATTTACTGAACCTAACACCATTTATAGAGGCTTGCGTATCATACAGATTTGTACCATGACCAAAATGCTGGTAGGGAAGTGACAGACTGGGGAGTGGAGAAAACCCCACTCTCCAGTTGCTGAAATGGATCTTCTGCAAGAATCTGAAATAAGGTGCTGGATGGGTACTCATTATTGTGACGAGAGAGAGAGGAAGGACAGTCTTGAAAGGTGGGTGAGGTAGATGATAGTTCTTACAACAGCTGCATTCAGTAATATTGAACACATGACAGGCCCAGATTGAGTTTAAACTCCAGCAATTGCAAAAAGCATTTTTGCAATTCAAAGCAAACATCCAGGCTGTACTAACTCCTATCATCTATTTCTGTGGAAAGCCAATAAAGTGGAGCAATATAAAAGAAAGTAAATATTTCATAGAAGGATGGCCTTTATAAAAACAAATAAATAAATTGGTCTTTTCAGGCTCCTTCTCCAGATATCTACAGAGGGAAATATAGGGAAGATCACCCAGATCCAGCAAGTGCTTATGCTGAAGAGGTGAAAAAGATTATTGAACAAACACAGGAGAATGGACGCAAGGTGTGTGTTTTGTGCTCTACAAATGCTGAGGCTTCATCTATTTATTATGTCATGGGGGCATGTAACAAGCAATTAAGGACTTGTTTCTTTCCCAATTTCATGTGCTTCCCTCTCCCTTCATTTTTCTATGATGGGTTCTGTGTTCAAAATGGGCCATTTTTCTACCTGATGCTCTTATCATAATTTTTCTAGGCATCAATGAAAGGATCAATAACTCAATTTTATATAAGCAGATACAATCAAAGCTGTTAAATTTCCTATTTTATGCATTGAATTGGTAGATTGTAAATATCTTAGGGAAAGGTTTGAGGTCAGCGGAGAAACTACGTCATAAATTCTAGCAAGGATATATAGAAAATTCCAGGATATGGAGAAAATATATTGGATAAAATCTTGATACTACATTTCTGAGCCTATTAGCTTAAGATAATTCGAAGTCATAAGAAAAAGTGAAACTTTCAATCACACAGAGTATGACCTTGATAAAAGCAGGAAATTTCTTAACAGGTGTACCTAAAATGTGTGTTAATCTTTTATATGATGGCATTAGTGTGTTGAGACTTGTAGGGCTTGATCCAAAACCCGCTGAAGTCCCAGAAGACTTCAGCGGAGACTGGAACATGTTGCCTTCTAGTCGAATGGACTTACATCACCCTGCTTTTAGTTTCTTCATTTTTTCAATTTTTTTTAATTCTTTACTAACGGACAGTTTTGTTTTTTCTTCCCTTGTTTCCTTTCTTTTGCATATTTCTTAGGTTTTGGTGACATAGACCTGTGGCAGGACAAGTTGTGCTAAAGGCTAAGCCTCACATGCTATGGGACGCTTCGTGCTCTTTGGCCGTATGCTCAAATGTAGTGTACGGCTCTTTACACGTTACTGCTCGGCCTTGTTTCCAGGAAGACTGCACCAGCACAGAGACCCCTTGATGCTCAGGGAGGGGTTCACAAGTGGTGTGGGGATGCGATCCCTTAAATAGCAGACTTATGCTGAGACCTTGGGGTAATATTGTATCTCTGCTGCATAGACCTCTGCTGTTGACAAGAAACGAATTTTGATGTTCCAGTGTGTCTGATCTGCTGCTCTCACCCTTCCTGACTTGAAATAACTTTCTTTTTCATTCCTAGCAACTGGAATTATTTCATCTGTAGAATTTTTCTCTTCTTTTGTCAAGTGCCTCGTGCTGATATTTTATTTTTGTAGTTATTTGCATTAGGCAGGGGTGCCCAAGGCTAGCCACAGGTCATCTTGCAGTTCAGCTTCTACCCACCTCTACCTGGTGTTCAGGATTGAACAAAAAACCCACATATACCTGTAAGCTTTATAAACTTCTTAGGGAAGACAGTACACACTGTTGTGTGTCTCCTGTAAATTTACATTTGTAAATAAATTTACGTAGTTCCCAGGAGCCTGATTCAACATCCACTGACGCCAGGAAGTATCATCCAATTCAACAGCTGTAGGAGAAGGGCTTAATGGAGATCCTTGCATTCCCATCAGGCTGCAAAGGTGGCCCTGGCTACTGCAATTTTGGGCACTCCTGATTACAAAATGAATCAATTCTTTAGCCATAGCTGTTTTCAAGAGCTCTCAGTTGTCCAAGCCATTGCGTGATTAAATTAAGGCCCACATTTAAATGTTTATTTCTAGACTGTTAGATGTCTGTGCCAAGGCCGAGTAGATGAACACAGCTCTCATATGAGTTTGTCTCTTGTAGATTGCTGCCTTCATAGCTGAATCCATGCAGAGCTGTGGAGGCCAAGTAATTCCACCTGTGGGCTATTTCCAGAAAGTGGCAGAGTACGTACAGCACTTCACAAGGGCATAACGGGAAAATTAACCAAAGAAACAGCTTTTTTCACTATAGACTTATCTAATCAATTCAGCTGTTAACCTCTCCAGTTCTTGGCTATATGTGGTTCATTTCTGCTTATTGAAGAGTATGATTTCAATTCAATTTTTTTAATGGAATATCAGCTAATTTTTTCAGCTAGATAATTGCCATTCTTTACCTATCTTTAATCCTCAGCCGTAGGTTTGATGGAAGATGAAGTTAATCCAGTTATAATCTTGCAGTACCATTACAGTACTCCTATTTGACATTAAAATGTCAAAATTTTTCCTTAACATGTAGCTAAAAAATTCATAGCTATAAAATAGCTATAACTGTATTCTTCCTTTTTTTCCTAACTTGGTCTCACACTGCAGAATTTCTGTGATGCAGACTGCCTTGTCCTTGATTGCCTAGCCGTGTTCTGCAGCACTAGACTTTCAAGCTATTGTGTTTGTTTTCAGGTATGTGCGTGCAGTGGGTGGAGTGTTCATAGCTGATGAGGTCCAGGTTGGCTTTGGCAGAGTTGGGAAGCATTTTTGGGCATTCCAGCTGCAAGGTGAAGACTTTGTGCCTGACATTGTCACCATGGGAAAGCCCATTGGCAATGGACACCCTATGTCTTGTGTGGTCACAACAAGGGAAATTGCTGAAGCTTTTGGTGCTTCTGGACTGGAGTATTTCAATACAGTAAGTTCATGGGTGAAGCTTTGCCTTTTTTCTTCTATTGGTGTGCATTTAGCAGTTAGAAGTTTTCCAGGTGATCCAGGTAACATCTGCATCCATCACTGCATCACATTACTAAGAGCTCGAGTCAACCACAGTCTAGTATCTAAAAGCAAGTGGAGAGGCTTTGAAATATGCTCTGTATCAAGTGGTACATCATCATATGGACCAGCACAAGCTGTCTGGCAGGTCATGCATCTCAGCTCACATCCATACAGATAAATTCTTCCTTATGTCTCTTTCCCTCTCCCCCTCTGAAATGTTGATCATGTAAAATTTCATTTTCTAGGATAGGCTCTGTGCTGGTAGAACTCATTCCCTGGCAGACCTTGCTCTGCAGCTGACACCTAACAAAACAGTGACCCTTTACCAGGAAACATTTCATCTGCATGCATGCCACAGAGATTCAGTCTTCTCATTTACTGAGCCCTCTTTCTGTTCCTGTGACTCAGCGTTCTTCCCAGCTACTCCTGTTTTTAATGGAGTTTATACTCTCTCGTTCAAAATACATCAAATCTATCATCCACTGCTCTTCCCAGGAGCATTTTGCCTGTACATGCAATCAGCTGAATGCTTCAGTCCTGAAATCTTCAAATTACTGCAACCTGAATCTGAGGAAGAGGGAACCCTTCCCTTGCTCAAGTGTAGGGGACGGTGTTCCACAGCCTGAATGGCACAAAATCCCCACCTTTTCAAGCTTTCCTTATGACATGCCAAGCAGGAGAGGGCAAGTGAAAACAACATGGATAGCCACAGACGAATGTTCTGTTTTGATGGGTTTTGATTTTGATGACGTGTTTTGTTTTGTCTTGTCTTTGCTATCAGTTTGGAGGCAATCCAGTGTCTTGTGCCATTGGCTTGGCTGTGCTGGATGTAATAGAGAAAGAAGATCTCCAAGGAAATGCCACACGTGTAGGAAATTATCTCCTGGAGTTGCTGGCTGAGCAAAAGGAGAAACATCCCTTAGTGGGAGATATCAGGTGGGTGCATTACAGCAAGGCCAGAGAAGAAAGTAACTGTGCTAGAAAAAGCAACAAACTTGGTGTGAGTGGAACACAGAAACATGTCATGATTTTGCTACACCTCTCTTTTAAAATGGACTACCCAAAACTGGTATTGTAAGGCAATACTTTTTTTAAAAAAAGTTGTCCATCCATCTGCTTAATTAGTTACAAGCATAGCCTCTAGGAAAGTTCTGGGAGAGTAGGAGAAAGAGCCATCCACATGCAATAACCAAGCTGTCTGAACACCACTGCAATCATGCAGACCTTGTTCAAATCTCTGGTCCATTTCCTTGGGAGATGTTATGGATTTTCCTCATGTCATGTTACTACCATGGACAACTGCCTTCAAGTTGTTTTGGGGGAAGGGGTTGGGTTCTGGGGTTTTTATACTTCTTTTTTTTTTCATTATTTGTCTCCCTGGGTTGCAATTTTCAGGATAAGAATGAAAGAAAATTATTCTGTCATTCTTATCTGGCCATGTAGCTTTAATGAGCCAGGTAAATTTATTTATCCAGAAATATCTGTTATCCCATTTGGTGGTGTGAAGTTGCCAAACAGCGACCAAAGACAAAGTTTCCTCTCATGCTCCTTCCCCTATTTGCACTCCAGGGAAGGGAATTACAGTTGTCAGGAACAGGTATTGCATTTGCAGCAGAAGGCTTGGGTTACTGACACTGGATTTCACTTGTCTGTACTTTTCTTGTCTACTCCAGGGGTGTTGGATTGTTTGTTGGAGTGGATCTGGTGAAAGATAAGCAAAAGCGAACACCAGCCACAGCTGAAGCTCTTCATCTTATTTACAAGTAAGTACTTCTTAAAGACTATGTGCAGTGATCAAACCCTAATATTCTCCAGCAGTTAGTCATTAATTTCATTTTAAAATTGTGTAGTTTTTGATAACATAGTACTTAAAAAAGAAAACTTTGAAAATCTGTCTTGGCTTGAAGGAAGTGACAGGACACAATATAGTTTTATACCTGTGTGTAACACTGGTGTTTCCTCTTTCCACAGACTCAAAGAGCGTCAAATCCTTCTTAGTGCAGATGGACCCTACAGAAATATTTTAAAATTTAAACCACCCATGTGTTTCACAGTGGAAGATGCAAAACACGCAGTGGAGACAATTGATGCACTTCTTACAGGTATGTGTGTCTTAGGGCAAAAAGGAATACTCTTTGTTCATTTGCCAATGAAACACCATCATAGCCTAGGCCATTACATGCAAGGGAAAGTAATCAACTGCATTTCTTACCACTCATCAAACTGCTGTTCTTAATGCCAATTATTATAAATAAATACAAAGCCCCATATGTACTTCATCCAAACTTTAGGCAAAATCCTGCTCTTGAGCCGTTCTCTCACAGATTCAGTGTTATTACTCATTTCTGGTCACATATGCTGTTTGTTAAGGAGTGAATATATTAATTCAGCACAGGCCTGAAAGACACTGCAGATACACTGGTGTAACTTTCCATAATGTGCTCTGCCTTTCCTTTTTTTCTTTTTGTTTGTTTTTTAACTAGTGTACTGGAACGTGATTGTTTCACTCAAATTTAGCCTGAAGGTTTTCAACCTCTAATTGTCTTTTACCTGAGGAGCAACCCAGAGGAAAATAACATCAGTTTTACTGTTAGTATAAGGGCTCTTGGAGCCTGTTATACATTAAATGCTCCCATCTTCTGAGATTATAACAACTAAGGTTAGACTTCTGTGAACCTGCTGGACAAAGGCAGAATTCCACTCTGAAAGGTCTCTCTGATACCCCTGTGCTACAGTCAAGTTGTTAATTTTATTATTTTCTCTACATACCCCCAAGCTATGGAGTCCTGATAGATTAATCACATTGCCTCGAAGAATGTTTTAAGAAGTATTCATCACTCTTCAGTTTTTCTTCTGTGTGATAAATGCCCAGAGGAATAGCTGATTTTTTTACTTCAGCCAGCTACTAAATAGACTGTATGCTTACTTACGCCCCTCCCTTCTTTCTAATTTAATTATTTTATTACTTTTTTTTTCAGAAATGGAAGAGGCCACTGGAATGAAGACAGAAAATAATGCATCTACAAATGTACAGTGTAAAAGAAAAGTATGTTGTAAATTTTTTTTAACTCTTTTCAGATAGGTGTTTAGCAAAGCAAGTATAAATTACTTTGGTAGAGCATGCCTTCATTTTTGGTAGCGTGAGCAGCTCTGTGCCTTGAAACTGAGCTCAGAGAGTAACTTGCTACTAGAAACCTGAGAGGATTTACCCTGTCTCACTGGGGTAAATCTAAAAAGAGCTGAGTAATCCAGACATGTTATAGGCAAGCCCCTCGCCCTATCTGCCTGTATGCAAACAAGACCAACCAGACTTTGGGCTGCACAAAGTCGTGAGCCCAGCAGTCAGCAACTACTGGTTCTTGGTATTACATGCTACTGAAAGATATTTGGCTTTCTGAGCCAGCCTGCAGCCTGGAAGGTGTCCAAGTTTTCAGAGAGTTCCAAGGGTTTTGTTTCCACCATAGCTCTTTGAGTGTGAATGGCTGACACGCATCCAAATTAGGACTTCTTAGGTTGCAGCCCGGGCTTTGGATAAATCACATATGATTTCTCACACCCTTAAAAACATGTCACCCTCTCTACAGGAAAGCTTGCTGAACTGCCCTTTGGTGGGTTTTCCAGTGGTTCTGTGGGGGTGGGAACGCAATAGCTCCACTGCCTAGGGGTAATTAGTAGTAATTAAGCAGAGACCTGATGAGTTATTGGCTATATATCTAGATTTTACTAGGTTTGGAGTGCAAGCCTACTCTTACAGACATTTTCACAAAATCAGTTCGAATTCTTTCAGAATTAAGAAGATGTGGCAGTAATAGAGAGTCAGGCAGAGCTACCTAATGGGAACAGTTCCAGTGGCTGCCTGGTGGAAGACACGCACATGCCTCCACTGACATCTCCTTTCTGTTTCAGACAACTGAAGAGAGTTCTCAACCAGAAGGTGCAAGTGAAAACGTTGGCCACATGAATGGAGCTGCCTGCCGACAAGAAAATGGGATTTATTCAAAAAAACGCTCAGTGCCAAGTAAAAGAATAAGAACATGAAGAGGGAAAGTTTCTTCATTCAGTTTAAATTTGTGTCCGTCTTGCTTTTGAGATGAAGAGTGCAATAGTCTGGGTCCTAGGATCTGTTTGAAGCCTAGTCATGCCTTCCATAAACTGGCTGAATTCCTATTAGATTCAGTAGGTTTAAAATACCTTTTCAGATACATGAGAACTGTGCCATGTGGCTTGAAATCTAGATGTGACAGAATGGACAAGTGATACAAAAATACCTTGGTGATGAAGGCAGGCGTGACATAGGTGCACAAACTTGGTAAAAACTGCAGATTTACCCATATTATGCAGAATCTGATTTGCTTAACTGCCATAAAGCAAATGCCAATCCTATTAAGTTTAAAAATATATGCTTAACATGCTATTTTTACAATATTTTAAATTTCAATATGTAATATTGAGATGTTAATTACTTCCCATGTTTTAATGGCTGAATTCAGTAAACAATGCTTGAGAAAGAAATCATTATTATCTTCTAGTGTAACTTAGGTCCTATGGACCATATTCCCAGCTGATGTAAATTGGAGTAGCTTTGCTAATGTCAGCAATGCTCTATTAAGAGTCTACCACTCTATGTGTAGAGACACGATGGCTATGCAGGACACTCTCACTATAAATTCAAAGAAAATGAAGAATCTAATTTTCTATGAATAAAGCAATTTTTATAAATATTTATATAGAGTAAGATTTTAAATTCTCTTTTCCAGAAGTTTATAGATTGAATCCTATCAGTCTATAAAATACGCAAGTAAAGTATATGTAATTTCAAACACACTGATCGATTGAATTGAACCTGAAGGTCTCTCAAAATGAGGTTCCCAGGGACAGCCCAGCTTGCGTTCCCATGGATTTTAGTTGTTTTGAGAGTTATGGGAGTTACTGCCTGATCCTGTCAAAGCAGTGCTGGTACTTTTTGTCAGTGGTGATGAAGAGTTGCACACCAGTCGCATGGGATCCTGACACATGAGTGCTAACACTGGGTAGATTACTAAAAGGAGAGGACCACTGCATAAACCATGCATGCAACCAGTGCCTGTCTGTGCTGCAGATACTTCAGACTGACTCGCCTCATTGCCAGTGTTAAATTTCAATGGCAGCATACAAGCCCTGCTTCTCTTTCCTAATACATGCACAACTCCATGCCATGGAGGACACTAAGGGCTTTCCAAATAGTTTGTACTTCAGAAAAAAATACAAAATGTATTTATTTCCTCTTTAATTTTAATACCCTAAATTCTGCCTTTTCCTAATTGCTGCTAATGATCCTACTGATATTACTGAAAATTGAGCACTTTATCTAATTTTATGTTTTCCACAATTTGCTACATTAATATTGATGTTTCTGGTGTAACGCTTTCCGACATCTTCAAGCTGGCTTATTTTCTTTTTCATGATCCTTGAATAATTCTTCCATAAAAATAAATTTCTTGTTTGTAATTACGATGGGGTTTTTTTTTGTTTGTTTGTTTTAATTTTGTTCTTCAGTAACACCAATTTGCTGAGGGAAGTAACTTCAGTTTTAGCTGGAGGTTGTCCCCATGCCAAAGCAGAACTAACTAGGTTGTGTTTCCCCGAGGCACTCAGCTGTTGGCAGCTCTTACCCTTCAAGCCAAATGTTGCCTCAGCTGCCACAGTTCATTCTCTGCTAACTCTGCACCCGGAAGGACACCACAGGTCTTTTCCAAAATGAAACTGCACAAAGAACTAGGTGAACCTAATTTGGTATGTCTAAAGGCACAGTTTAAGTCACTCCGTGTATGGTGCCACTTGTTACATTACACCTCATCTGCTGTGTGCAGGAACAAGCAAGCAAATACTTGTGTGATTTATAATAAGGCTTGAGCTCAAAGGCACAGAGCCCACCAATCTGTACTGTGACACCAGCTGTTGTGGCAGGTCATTAATATTTAACTTTCAAAAGTATGTCAAAGAAATAGACTTAAAAAATCCAGTTAGCCTAAATCTAAGCGGGGGGTGGAGGACAGTTTGAAGGTTGCAGCCTCATAAACACGAGGGGCCTGTGCCTCCCTGCTTCTCCCTGTACCTGTGCCTTGGTTCTGCATGTGCTCAAAATATTTGGAACAGCCATTGCTCCAATTCACTTGTGTTTTTCGCCCAGCTTCTGCTTCACAAGTCAGGAAGTTCTCTACCTGTTTGTTCTGCTCATTATGGAAAGTGCAGGTTACCTAGAAAAACAAAGTGTTCTATTTTCTTTAAACAAGAGAGGATATCACTCCTATGATGCACATTAAAAAGAGCCACTATCATTTAAATAGAGGAACAAATCCAACAGTTTTCAGTCCAGTAGTTGAGCTGGACCTACTGGACTTACTAATATTACATCAGTGTTCCCACTGTATCTGAGTCCACCCACAAGATTATGCACATTCCCTGCTGTGAAGGACTTACTAATTAGAAGAGCCTGACTAAAGGATGAGAGAGTGGAAGCAGAAATAATTAAGGCTAAACACAGGGATCACACAGTTCCAGTCAGCTGAATTGATCAAATATATTCCCTTCACTAAACAGGCAAGGCTTTTTTTCCCCCCTTTCTGACTCCATTTCCCTTTTTCTTCTTTCCACCTCTCCTGTCCTGGCTGTGCAAGTCCTGGTTTTAGCCATGTAATTCAACCTCCACTCTAGCCCTTCCAATCATCAGACACCTCCATAAGCCAGTTCCACTCACTAACCTTGCAGAATAAAAATAACACCACACCTTTTCCCCCCAAGTTTCCTGCAAGGGTAAAGAACAGCCTCCTGCAGGAGTAAGAGATAGTGGAGTGAGGGAAAGGCAGGAATCCATTCCAAGTAGGCATCACTGGAGTTAGTTACTTGTATCTTCACTCTAGCTCATCATCCAACTGGAATCTCGATCAAGATAATTTTATTGCATTCTCATAGTTTGTCACCGTTTTCATCACTTTCATATTGCACATTTATACTTCTAAACAAACAGACCAGTTAGAACAGGGGAACAAGAAAGTACAGTGCTTGCTGCAAATACTGATGAAAATGTGACACAGAGAGTCTGAATCCACTGCCAGTTAATTCTGCTGCATAAAAGAAAGCAGGACTGAGACTCTGTGGAGTCAGGAAGCTGTGCCTTAGACAGCACTGTTCTGGAGAGAAGAATCAGCATCCAAAGTTGCCATGTCAGCACAGCACTGCAGAACTGCCAGGGAAACAGAGTATGCCACATGTCCTCATCTGCGGAGAAAAGCCTCAGTCTTACCTCTATAAAATATCGCAATGGGACTACAATGAATAGAAGAATTATGCAGGGGTATTATATTTTGTCTGTTGCTTTTTAGATGAATGGTTTCTTATACATACAACAGCCTCTTCTCAGAGGCATTTATAATCTTCACAACTGTTAAGTTTGGTGGCTGGGAAGTAACAGAGAACTCCAACACACCAAAGTCTAGAAAAGTCCCCATGCACACACCCAGAAGCAGCAAGCTCTGATTACATCTCGTAAAATAAGGGAGGTAAATGAAGGGGACCAAGGGAAAAGCCTGAAAAACTTATTTTACATGTGTTATTGCAAAGCACAAGGCATTTTTGTTAAAAAAAAAGTAAAAATAAAACAGAGACAAAATTAATTTTTAATATGGTAAAAGTCTGGGTCAGATGTCTGACCGAGGCAAAAATTTCAGCACCAACATGTGAAAAATCACACCTAAAAAAAAGTCAAAAACATCTATCATAAAAATATAATTAAGTGGATGCCTCTTGCAAAATGAATTTGTACCGGTATTTCTTGGACAGTAAGCCCCCAGTGCTGCAGCGACTCTAAGCTAAGAGCTGAACAAACCAGAATGTGTCAAAGAAGAGGCAATTGGTAATATACTAGGGAAGACCAAGGAGGGCACTGGGATGTACAGTTATGTACTGGGTATACACACTGAAGCATATTGTAGCTGCACCTTTGACCTGCCTTTGTGGGCTTTTTCTCCATTTAATAAAATAACTTTGAAAAAAGCCAAGTGACTTACAGTTGCAAGCAGGGCAAATTAGCTCACAGCAGCAGAGAGGTTGGTTTAGTTTTCCAGGTTTCTCAGTGATGACTTGAGCAGGTGTTCTAGCAGTGTCTCTTTTCACCCTGGACCTGGCCTGTGCTGCTGCCAGCCAAGCTCTGCCAGAAAGATTATGCAAGGGAACGCAAGGCCAAATGACTGTGACAGGATTTCCCTGTCTCTGCTATCCACACACGTTTGTATTTTCCTGCCTGGAACATTTGGTTTTGTTGGTGCCTGTGGTTCAGCAGAAAAGCTGAGTTAGAGAAAGCAAGTTGTATCTTTGCATTTCCCACCGACTTGTTCTATGCCTGGACTGTGTCATGTAGTTTCTGTAGGCCTCAGCTTCCAGAGATGCAGAGTATCTTACAAAGGCCGGGAGAGACTGCGGAGGAGGACTCTTCATGCTGATATTTCATAAGGAAAAGAATTTGACCCTAAATGAAAACCCCAGACACAAAGCACCAAATGTTTAAAGCCTTCACCAAGCTTTGCAGCTCAAGACCAATGTGCACTAAACAAAACAGTCTTCAGTCTCTCCCACCTCTGCTCACAGCCATTCATGTGTCTTAGGTAAACACTGCTCCAATATCACAATGACATACATTTACAACAATATGGAATTAAAAACTAAATTAAAGGAAGGGGAAGGGGAAGAACATGAAAAAGTGTGTTTTGGCACAGCACTGAAGATTGCTAAAAGTCTTTAATAATTGACAAGGCAGAAAGTCCTGGGGTCACATAAAAACCTGGAAAGGATTCCTGGCTTCAGCCTACTATTGATCCATTACATGGCTCAGATAGTGAATTAACATCTTTATGTCTCTATTTACTTTCACATATAAGAGCAGCTGTAATAACCTTTATTATGGTTTGTAAAGGTTAATCACCTTATCAGGAAAAATACTGATGATACAGGACTTCAAGACCCAAAGTCCAGTTAGCTCAATTTATTTATTTGCTGTTATGTCATTTTACTCCTTACTTGCCTGTGGTTTTTTCAGGGAATAAATACCTATGATGGGCAGTACATGATCAGAGACTGATTATATGAAATATCAGGAAGCAATGAAGAGACACAACCACAGAACCACAGGGACACAAGTAGTCTGGCTAGCATCTCCAAGGAAGCTTAAAGGTCTGTAAATACATTTTCAGTTGCCACAAGACACTTCTTTAAACAAATAGGAAGCTTTTGTATTCATTCCTTAGTTTCGTCATTCTAGTCACAAAATAAGGCATGAAAGGAGTTCATCTGGAAAATGCGCTGCTAACACGCTCCAGTGGCTGGCTCTTGAGAACAAAGGTTTCTGTTCACAGTGCTTATAACCAGCTCTCAATTATGTTAGTTTTCTTCTATTCTCTATTAGGCAAGACACAGGGCTTATAAATCATAAATAAATGAGACCATAAGGACAGACTCTGTTTCACACATTCGCCTTTGAAGAACAGCATTTGAGTGCAGATGAGACCTGCAAGTCTCTGAGACAGGACCAGATTCCCTTCCAAATTACGCCTCTATGCAAAAATAATCACAGCATTTAATGCTGCTTTCTTAACCCACAGTTAAATGAGGACACTATTTTTTTTCCAAATGCCAGTGGAAAAAGAAATTACTTCCAGTGTAAGCTAGATTTAAGAAAGTTTTTTCTGACATAGATGTGTAAATATGAAAAATACCTACAGGTAAGGACTGCATCTTCATTCTTTTGTCTAAAGTGCCCTTATCTACTTCCCAATCCATGAGAGAGGTTGGAGAGTTACCTGCAAGCACTGTATGGAACTATTTGCCCACAAATGCACATGGCTTCATATAAAATTCAAAAGACTTTTCCTTCATGCCTGTTTTCTTATTTGCTGCATCCCAGTGAGAGTCCTGTTCTCTTTTTACTGCAGCTACCCTACACTATAAATCTTTTCCCAGTTTGGATTTGAGAGCAGGGGAATGGAACATGCTGGAAATCATGCTAAGAGGGCACTTCATATTACAAACATTCCCTCCTCCCATAGTAGAGTCAAAGCAGCATAAACCTTCAGGTGCTGCTGGGTACCCATCTCTAGGTGTATTTTCTTCTCACGTTTTTTTTTGTCTTTCAGCATCATAAAGTTGCCAAACATCTTCCTCCTTATGTCTCAAAAATTTTCCAGCTACTAACAATACTGCCTTCTGTCAAAACTTGCTATTTTACATTCCAGAAGAACAGTCTAGAAAAACAAATAGCAGCTGTTTATACTAGCATTTCTTCTGGAAATAATGTGTGCATGTACATTATGCATATATGAGTAGGTTTGTGTATATTTATACATATATGCACAAAGCCATACAGAAACCTGTATACAGACATGTTCCAAAGCAATTTATCTGTGAAGCAACCCTTTTATACTCAATAAATGTAATATGAAAACAGAGGGAACCTCCATTGGACATATTTTTGAGATGAAAAAAATTAATTTTATGAAGGGAGGGGGGCTTCAGTAGAGACTAATAGTGGCAGGTGAACCCTTTAAGAATACTTCATCATACTGCTGTCACGGGAAAAGTTATTTCCACAGGAAGCAAAGAAGAGGAAAAGCCAGTAAGGTATCTGTAGGCCGGTGCTGGAAAAGAAGGAAATACCATCTAAGTACAAATCCTGAAAAACAGAGACTTAAAAGTGAGGTTGACAAATTAGACTACATTAACAACAAAACCGTCACTTAAGAGCCCAGGTCTTGATCGCATGCCATTCTTCAAATTGAGAAATCTTTGCACCAAAACATGTTACATGGATTAAGCTGATTTACCCATAGGTTTAATAGTGTCAGATGTGGGTTGTTGTGGAAAACCTTGCAGGCAAAAAATGCGTTTGAGATGCTTGAAATATCAAATGCCTAGAGAATGCCTGTAAACAAAAACAGCAAGGCTTCTTCACTCAGGAAAATTCTTGGAAGCTACAACGACTTTGCGACCTTACATGCAGTTCTTGTGGCAGAATTTATCTTCCCTGCTAAAACCTGGCAACACGTTGTCTTAGACATCAGACTTCACGGCCTTGAGCTTTCCTAAGGTAGAGTGGTTTTGCTCTGGGGGTGAGTGTGGGGCTGTAAGTCTCTGCACCTGCAATGATGCTACAGGTTGCAGAGTTCAGACACCTGTAACCCTGCTGCTCAAGTGTCTGAGACCAGTGTTCCACATAGATTATTTGGCTTTCGGAAAACAAAATTCTTTCTCAACATGTAAAACTATGGCACCTACAAGAATATTTGCCAGAAGGCCTAGCATCTTCAAAATTGCCTAGACGAAAATAATCTTTCTGCTCCCTTTTCCTCTCACCCTCCCACCACATCCAGAAAAAAGGTGTCTGGAGAGAAACGAGCACAGCTAACTTTCCTCATCTCCTTTGCCTAAGGCCATTCATAGACTGCCCTCCATCCTGCCTTGTTTCGAGGCAGGATTCTAGGCCAATTGCTAGGGGGCTGAAAGTCAAAGATGGCAGCTTTGGCATGTCCAGTAACAATCCCCCTGTGCTTGCTGAATGGTGAATTACCTCAAGACAGTCCGTTTTTTCTTTCCTGTTTTTCCAGACTGGTTTCTATTCAATTAACTGCTTTATACTTACACAATAAACAACTACAAGGCTTGCCTGAATACAGTGTTCACTTCTGCAATAACATCCGTCAGTCACACCTGCATTTTCTACCACTGTGTTTTTTGCCTTCTCTAGATGAATAGTGCTTCATTTGCAAGGTCTCCTTGCAGAGCAAACATGGCTTTTGGTTCCTTTTGGCTGATCATGACTTGCAGCAGGCTGCTCAAGGGAGAAGGTTCATGGCAACTGAACCACAGGCACCAAGAGCAGATCACATGGGGAGAAAGTGGTGACACATTCCAGCCCATGGGCAACAGGTTGTCTTAAGCAAGAAGCAAACAAGAAATGAAAACAAGGAAGCAGAAGAGTCATACAAGTTTAAGCACCTTCTAAGTGCACAACAGAAGGACAGATGAGAGAAATCTGTGCCAGCCAATGGAGCATGTAGCAGTGCCAGTGTATTTCCATATCATGCAAATGTCTGTGTGGAGATTAATACAATGCAGCTCCTAGTATGGACTTGCTGAGGGCCTTAGAGCAGCAGCATTGCCTCATCTGAGACCCAGGAATCTATCCCAGTGAGGATGCAGTGATGGCTTTCTTGAACTGGTTGAAAGTGTTCCCTCCATAAAAGCCTATGCAGCTCCAAATGGTGCATCATGTCTGCCTCACCCCTACTGTTACTGAACAAAACATGCAGCAATCCTTTAGTACCTGAGTTTTCCAAAAGATGATCTATTTTCCATGTGGAAGAAATGCACTAGCGACTTAGCAAGACCCAATTCCATTGGTCTGAAATAAATTCTTGTTTCTCACAGCAGCAGGAAATTTAATTTTGCGCTGCCTACCTTCCAAAATTTTTTAAGTCTCATAATTTGTACAATAGCAGTGGAAAAAAGAATCTTGTGACTCTGTTATCAGTCCATTTTATGTAACATGTTTGCAGTGAATGATTAAACAAAAAGATTATTGCTTAGTAAGTTTTGAGTAGTTGCCCAGAAATCATGCATGCAGAGCCAAATACTACCGTTGATGTTTAGGCACTTTTAAAAGGATTAACTAAAGTAGACAGTGCCAAAATTCATCCTTTGAGTAGGGAGGTGTGCTTGCCATTGAAATGTCAGTGACAAAGTCAACATTGATATGAAACTCGACACAAAATGCACCAGGAACGTCATTCTCCTGTTGCTTTAGAGATCGGTGCTAATGTACACTGAAGGACAAATACGTGGTAATGAAGTTGGGATGGCCACGGTTTGGGCAAATGGGGATGTGTAAGTTCATGCCTTTGACAGTTCTCTTTGTGTTCCCTTTATGAAAATTGTAAACATTCGTGTTTACACAGTTCCACTAGGCTGTTCAGGAATAATTTACATCTGTAATGCTCTGAGTGCTGTTAACAGAGATTTCATTATTTAAGTTTGAAATGGTCCCTGAGCTGCTAATTACTTAACAATTTTCAGATCAGGCACATCAAAAGTTCTGCTGTAAATACTTGGGCATACACTCTCACAGAAGAATTGACAAGGTTCTCTATTACTTTAAAAATATGGGGGGTTAGTGCCAGCTCAAAAAATGTTGTGAAAAGCAAAACCAAAATGAGCTACAAATGCCACTGCAGGTTTTATAACTAATTATCTTTATTAAATGTTTTTGCAACTTGTGCAAGTCTAATGGAATGACTTGTCTGTACTTGTAAGTTAATTCTGACCAGGACAGAGTAAACGTACATTGCAATAACTATTGCAGAATAACTCATGTGTGAAAACCGGTTCTGGAATCAGTCTGCCTCATTCCATTTTAGATGAATTCACTCACTCTGAAAGGAAGAATTCGGGATCTGACACATATCAGAATTGAGATCTCTTTTTTCAGATGTACTAGTTTGGTATTTTCTCTCACTGTTCTTCTTTTTTCAGTAGGCTTTTTGGCATACATTTAATTTAGCTCTGTAGTGAGGATAAAGGGAATAATAAAAAAGAAGGGAGCCCTTCTGGAGAACCTCTTATTGATTAATTCCTGCTGACATTCTTGAATTATACAGCAGATATTGTAACTAATGTTCTTAGGGTATCTGTACCTTTGAGGTTCAGAACTTCAGGACCACAGTACTCAAGACCCTTCTGTAGTTTGCATAGCAGACTCTATCTCAATAACTCTGAAAGGAGTAGGGAAAGGATCAGCTTGGACACTACAGCTGCACAATGATTGACTATGGCATCCAATAACATTGTTTTTAGACACATGCAGTTTTGCTCAAGATTCTGGTTGCCAGTCTTCTAGAGACTCTGAACACACCAATGATGACACTAGGAATCAGAATCAGTGGCTCTTTAGGCAGTGTTTTACTCCTTTTGCCTGCAAGAGAGATTAGAAATGAGCTCATTTCCAGCACCATCTAGCAGGCCAGAACTGCTTACACAATAACTTTTAACTCTTGTTAGAATGGGATGATCAACCTCCTCCAACAGGACTCATAAAGTCAAAAAGGAAATATTCCTCTGTGCATGCAGCCACTCTTTCTATTGGGAATGTTTGAACAAAAAACATATATAAAAAGTAAAGACAATGAAAATTCAAAGTAGTGTCAATAGATGAGTTCAGATCATTGAAGGCACCCCGTATTTTTTTTCCTTGGCTCTGGTTCTGACACTCCCAAAAGCTGGTGCTCTGAACAAAATGGATATTTGTATCTTAGCCCTGGGTTAGCCAGGCAGGAAACCCAGTTTTCAGTTCTGTGTTCTTGACCACAAAGCATACACCTGGGGCCAGGATTTGAGGTGACAATTTTAGGCTGGCTACTACCAGATCAAAACCACTGTGGCCACAAGCTGCACTGAGCTGATTCAGTACATGTACAGTTTATTAAATCTTGGGGACAGAGAAAGTGGAAGTTTATTTTGACAGATATTATGCCAGATGAGGCTTATACTGTCCTGTTCCTGATAGCACAGAGTCTGTAAACTCCATATGATGTGCTTTGGTGGATTTGTCAGAAATTCAGTCATTGAGTGTATTCATCTCATCTGTGTGGAATCATGGCTCCAGAATGCTTCAGAAATAAACAGAGCCAGAATGTGGTCCTGGGTATGTGCCCTGAGGCTGGGAAGTTAGATACCAGTCTGATACAGATGCCCAACAATGGCATTCCGTGCTCTGGCAAAACTGCAATTATAAATCACCACACCAGGGCTTAGGTGATCCTCAGATTCTGCTGATGAAGAATGCTGCTGCAGATGATACCCAAAGCATGTTCACTGCCTTGAACATGGCAATGATGATGATTTTCAGTGTAAGACAATAAAATGAGAAAAAGAAGAGATACAGCATCCCTGGAAGTGTCTCTACACTTCAGTAGCAGTACTGGATGTAAAATGGCCAGCAGCAAACAGTGCATTTTAAGACACATAAAATCTCAGTGTGTGGCAATAATAGTTACAATACTTACGAGGTATGTTAGCACTTAAAACCCTGCATGGCTTGGGTAGGGAGACACTGTAAGGAGTTTCAAATAACCTCTATGTGCTACCCTTTATTTCACATGAAAATATGCAGCCAGAGCATGATATAGACTGAACTCAGGGACATGGAATAACGCAGGAGATCTTCACTGGTGTTTCACTAATTTGTAATATTCACTAATTTGTATTATATAGTAGGATCAATCTAAAATAGACGAGGTGTTTCAGATTATGAGAGACTATCTTCATTGCTTATGACTTCTGCAGGGAAATGTCTTGATCCCTGTCGTGTATTAATTCCTTGCCTCCATGAACTGTTCATTTTTAGAATGCTGAGAAGCCCTTTTCCTCAAGAATCTAAGCATTTCAAAGGTCTGGAGCAACCTTGCAGAGTAAGAGAGACAGAGGGAAGAGTGTGCATGTCCATCCTGAAACATGCATGTAAATATTTGAACCTCACAGGGTTTTCCACATGGAAGGATGTGTCAAGCTTCTGCTTGCTCATCAGCTCTATTAAGCAAGTCTTAAATTCATTAGGATGTATCATATTCCCAGATGGTATAAATTACTGTGGCATTTCTGGCCTCAGTGAAGTCGTGCAAGTCACAACAGCCTTGGATCAGTATCTTCATTCACAGTCCTGCATCCCCTGTCCCATGCAATCAAACAACTGTTTGAAACATGTAGTGTTTTACACCCAAAGTACACAGATAGCCTGAAGTACAAAGCTACAGTTCATCAGTTTGCCCCAGCTCACATACTCTCAGGATATACTATCTTGCACTAATCTAACATAAAAATGAAGTACCAACACAATTTTTAAAAATGGTTGAAAGAGTTATCAGTTTGGCTTGCAAACAAGCACCATGCTAGATCCACTTCGTTCCTAGCATTAATTTCCTTTGGTGCTCAAAACCTCTAAAGAATTCATTTTTTCCCTCTGGTTTCCTCACTGTCAATGTAATACAAGAGAACAACCTCTACTATTCTGTAAAATCTACTTGATTCATTCTTTGCTAGACACAAATTATCAAAAATTATGAGTTGAGATCTCCAACAACCAACATATTCTCAAAAAAATTTTGTAATGTATTACAATATTTCTTTGTCTTTCAGGGTGTGTTCAAAAGCTTTCTGTGAAGCCACTTCAGAAACCTTTTTTTCAAAAAAAATCATTTGATTCTATGGACATGATCAAAGCAACACTTTCTGGTGAAACACACTTTCAAAGAACACATCTAAACTTGTACATTTTAAAATAAAATTCTGGGTGAAGAACTTCTCCAATATACATCGCTTCATCTGTTAAACTTAGAAACCTGCTATTGCACAGACCTACGATCAGCTTGGAAAGTGAAAAACACCCTTAAGAGCCATAGCATTAAGCTAAGCCTCACTTCCCAAATCCCCCACACCCCTTGTCAAGCCCTCACAGGATCTGCTATAGAGTTAGGTGTCTTCTGCTCTCTGACATTACTCCCTCCCACTGCTGTTCAACGTTACCAAATATTTCTCTGCCCTCGCAGGCACCCAGCCCTCCTTGCATCACCCCACTGACAAAATCTCACAGAGCCTCACATGCGCTGGAGCACGTGGTTTGTCAGGCAAATTCATACCTGCTCAATACTGAAAGCTCTTCACGGTCACACTCAAGGAAACCAAAAAGCCACCAGGAGAAACTCGTAACTGCCTGTGAAGCCCTCAGGCCAGAGAGGCGTTCAGGATGGCAGGGGTTACCTGGAAAAACACAACTGCCTCTGACCTACAAAAAGCAGAAATTGTTTCACTGAAGCAACTGTTCCCTCCAAGACATTACAGCCTTGCAGTTAGCCATGGGGCCACCAGGCCTGGAAGTGCCCAGGGCACAGATTCTTCCCCACCATGGCCCCAGGATGCAGAATATTGTTTTAGGAGCTCTGCTTTTTGCTCTGATGTACCCCAAGTTCCCTCCTGGAAGGTTGTTTCTGTTTTGGTTAGGCTGGTAGGGAGAAGAAACTTCTTCAATGTGAACAACCACATTCACTATCAAGAGTGCAGGAACAACCTGGTTCTTTTCAGCTGCAAATAAAGGTCAGATAACTTTAGGCTCTGTCTAAAGTTGCTCTAGTGCCAGCAAACATTTCTGGATAAAGCAACTCAGCTGTCTGTTCTATTAAGCTGTTCTCATGGTGTGTTTGTTGCATGCATGATGGTGGCCCACAGCTTTTCCCAAACTGTCCTGGATAAAATTAGGGAGTTGGTGCAAGCAGACCATTCCCAAGTGACAGGTTGGATGCACTCATCCTGCTCTTGGAGGCTAACTTCGATGTGAGCCATTCTGGGTCACAGGAGCAGGTGACAAATTATTAGGACTTTTTATATTTTAGTACAAAACTGCTAGGTCATTTGCACCCTTGCATCTTGTACTACTCTTATGTCTGCTGCTTTTAAGATTGAAAATACAAGCCTTAAGTCCTTCTGCAATTGTTGGTCTAAATTTATGTGGGAATTTACAAGTTAGCACAGGAACAATTGGTTTTTTTTAATTACTTAAGTGAACCTGAGTCTCAGAAAAACGTGGATCTCAACGCAAACTTTGTTGATTGAGACTATGTCTAATTTTACTATAAAGCAAATTATGCAACAGGATAACCTGCTTACTGTGTTGGTTGAGTCACCTTCACCACAGGCTTTCACAGGAGGTGATATAACATCCTTGTAGGCTTACAGAATTAGTGACTGTGCATTGATTGTGTGACAGGAACAATGTTGGACTGGAACACAGAGAGGATATCGCCTAAGTTCTGGGTGTGTGATTTCTGTTTTTATACTGCAAAGCCCCCAGGCACAGGGAAAACAAACATGAAATAATGTGCAAGAAACCCTACACATCATTTGTATTCCCCAAAATAATGCATTAATCAGGTTTCTTGGAGCACATATTAGACAGCTAGTAACACCTGAAACAAGCAGTCTAAAATGACTGACACCGCTTTTTGTTTCCCCCACCCCCCAATTCAGAAGTTCTTGAACCATCTTGCTACTGCAAACGTTCAGTGACGCCTGTGCCCTTCAGGAGCAGCAAGATTTTGACCCCACTCATGCAAGAATTTCATGGAATCTGTAATCACAAAAGCTGGCTCTTTTCCTGGGCTGTGTGTGATTCAGGTTAACCAGAGGGCAGAGGGAGCAGTGGCCCGCAGATACACCCTGCAGAGGTGGTGAGAGCACGACTCAAACACTATCCCCACAAGCTATCATGTAGCTGTTCTGTTGCATTTAGCTATTGCAAGTTCTTCTGCTTGATGTTTAATTTCTTACTGAACCTTGAGCGACCTGGTAGGACAAATTACATCAACCATGAGTAATCATTTGTTTGTAGCTAGTTACTATTAACACTACCGGGTAGCTTAGTCAATAATAACAAAAAAGACAAAAGCACTCAATAAATACTCTTTACCTGAATTTAAAGGGTGTCCTTTTTTATGTCTTTGATGATTGAGGAAATTAATAAGCACTGTGGAAAAGGTGGACATTATTGTGAAGCACAGCTATAAATATATAAATTACTATATATGTGGATTTCTATCAGTTATGGTTTGTACCAGTTGCTGGTCTTGCTGCTTGATCCTGTTTTCTCAGACTTACTCCAGAGGTGTCCTGCTGCAAATTTTGTCTCTGATCTCTCCCTCTTCCTCCTTTCTTTTCAAAACCAGTATCTGAATGCAGCACTTTTGATGGTGGGTCCTGAGGTACAGAATTACCTTCTGCTGGCATACAGTTCCTTTTTCCAATCCCAGTTTCCAAGTAATACCAACATCATCTATCTATCCATCTATATGTCTGTCTGTCTACTCAAAGCTGTATTACTGTGACCCGTGCTAACTCCAAGTTGTTTCTTCAGCTTAACTCTATTTATTTTCTATCCCTTTCAAATAAATGCTCCAGTTTAGCTGGAGGTTTCAGGCATGAGGTAGGACTGAATGTATTAATAAATCAAATCAGGTAACCCTGACTGTATTTTCTGGTCCGTTACTCCTTAGGGTTTGTCAGGATAATATTAAAGTGGCTGCATCTCACTATTGAATTGTTTTATTAAGTTTCATTGAAAGTTTCTGGGGAACTGTCATTTTTGTGTTTAGTTGTGTAGTACCTGGAACATCAAAATCCTAATTCAGACTTATGGATCCTACAACTGCTACTAAAATACAAAGAGCAATCACTGGTAAATGTCAGTCTGCAGTACACTGGCAAAACCCAATCTGGTTTTGGATACCAAACTAAAAGAAGAAATTGTGGTTTTAGACAAATATCATGGTTTCCTGGATTATATAACTTGCATAGCATGTCTGCATGTCACCGGAAAGCCCAATTCAGTACTGTATGCACTGCATTAAATTAGACGTAAATTATAAAGAGACATTCAAACTTCAAAGCACTTATAAGAGAATTACAGTAATTTGGTTCAGGTTATCTAAAACAGTTTGCCTGGTTTTAAGACTGGGTAGCAACATTCACTCTTTATTCAGAATAATAGCAAGTCTCCTACAAAAATACTCAGGAATTTTCCCAGATACATGGGAACGTTGGCAGCACCAGGACACTACCCTATTTCCAGGTATTAGGAACGTAGTTAACAGGAGAGTAAAAGTCCATGTCTTGTCTGAAAAGAGTTAAATAATAGTTCCATAGAGTACAGGGCAGAGGTACATCAACAGTCCTTATGCAGGAATGAACTGCCAATAAAATTTCTGATCAAAACAGTTCCAAAACCATGCAACCAGTTCCAGGCCCACAGAGGCATGTCAGACTGAGACGTGGTGAGAAGGAGTCACTACAAAAATCCTGTTCTGTGCAGGAGTCTTTAAGTGAGAGAGCCATTCCTCTTACCTGCCTCATTATTATGCTGGATCTACACCAAGTCTGTTTAAAGAATAGATTTTGCTTCAGAAACTGCTTCGTCAAACCAAACACATTTGTTCAAATTATCAGTTCCAACATTTTTGACTAGATTTTGCAAGTCCAGTGTACATAAAAGAGAAACACTTAAATAGAGGGACTGACCTTTTCACTCTGCAAGCAGAGGTTTCAACAAAGTCATGCCTGATTACAAGTTTCAGAAGATTTCAAAAGTTTTGAAAGACTTGGAGGTATTTGTGAAACAGAACCTGCTTTTATATGGCTTGTTCCAATGCTGACATGCACTGAGAGGCAGAGCAGGATCTGGCATTCCAGCTAATCCAGCAAGCTGACTCAGAAGCATAGCTGAAGACTAACAGGACTCCAGCTTACACAGACTAACAGCTGATAGAGTCTTTTGGCCAATCTCCTTATTCTGGTGTCCTCTGTTTTCTTCTCAAATGTAAAGTGAGGCTTTCTAACTAACATTATTACTGCTGCACAAGTGTTTATATCTGCATTATTTATTTCCAGTACAGTCTGCAATAGCAGTGTAAATATCCCAGTTACAGTCTCTCCTCTAAGTTTATATCAGACAACAGTAAATAAGATGTTGCCTTACACAGAAAACACAGAATTTTGCAGATGATGTTGAAAAGAAGATACCCATGAATCAAAGATGGCACCAAGGATATTTCACTTTCAATGAACCATGTTCCTCTTAGAGGTTCCCTAAGAAACAAAGAATTGAGATTAAAGATAGACCCTCAAAGACATGCTCTCTGGTATACAGCAAATGAAATGTGCAGCAGTTTAACCAAAAGGCTGTTCCAATTAATAAAGACTGTACCCGAATGAGAGGTACATTGGTCATTTTTATACACAGTTTTACCTGAATGTAAACGGCTGGAACAATATTGATTCAACATGAGAAACCATGAAATACTGCTGTCTAAAGAGAAGCATTTCCAACATGATCACGAAAGTTCCAGAGTCTCTCCTGCTGCCAAAGTAAATTAAATTTACTGCATTAACTTTATTTAAAAATATCTCTTCAGTTGGGGGGGGAAATTTGGAGCCAGCTGCCCTCCCTCTCAGCGTATGTAAGTGATAATGACAGGTGAATATGCACTATACAGTAGCTTCATATTTCTACTCCTAGAATCCATGTCACTTTCTATTTTTGAGAGCTGACTGAGTGTTTACTAAGCTACGCTTCATCCCGCTCCTTCCTCTGTACCATAACCTTGTAACCCAAGATGCTGGTGGCGGTACTGGGTTTGCAGTGCTCTGACCTTTTGTTCCTCTGCTTGGAATTGCCTGGGTTTATCCCACGAGGATGCCAGTTGGGTTACACTGATAACCTTTCATGACATGCCTGCTGAACCTCCCAACAGAAACAGGAAAGGACCACGGCGTACCTCGATCCAAATAGCAGCAAAGTTGGGTTCCTGTTAGGCTAGGATGGTGTTAGAGGTTTCTGAAATTACCCTGGATACACATGGGGTTGTGAAGGGAATTACCATTTAAGCCTTTGGGTGACTGATCCACAGGTGATGTGGGGACTGAATTCACAGTCTGGGCCCCTTTCTCCAGTCCTTATTCAGGCAAAATACTTAGTGAACTTCTTATTTTGCCTAGTAAAAACAGATCAAGTCACTCGTGGAATCATCACATGTATTTAACAATAAAAAAGCACTTTCTTAATCACTATGCCACTGTGCATCACTCCACATACACACCTGACCCCAAAAAGATATCCAAAGAAGGAAGGATATAACAAATGGGAAGACATTTGAGTTATTTCATCATTCCCATCTGGAGGGTCACCACCAAAAAGATAAATCTGGAACTAGAGCCGTGACCACCAGTGTTTGGTGGCCTTGTTCACAGAATAAAAAATAATTTGGTGGAAACAGGACAGTTGCTGGTATTTGTTAGTAAAGCTCTGGCTTTTTTATTTATTTAAAATCTTTCAGTCTATCTAAAAGTAAAACAACAGATTTGCACCCTTTCTCCTGATTTCTGATGTGCATCTGAATTCATGTTTCCATATCCCCCTCATTTCAGTCCAAAAATGGTTTATTTTCTGTTTCAATTTTCTGTGACTATCCTAATCTGAAATATTAAATGTTGTGTTCTTTTTCATACGCTACAACTCACAGAGTTGAGCACAGTTCTCAGAAAAAGATCGGAAAAATTCCTATCAATGAGATAAAACCCATTCTTTTGAACCTCCCCTTTGCATAGTATTTGAGTTAATTTTGGCTTTGCCATACAGTAAAACTGTGCCTTACTGAATGCTGCTCAAAACAATGATTCCTCTTCCTCGGACCCCTGGCTGTGTCTTCCCACCCTTCCCTTTGGCCAGCACAGGCACCCATCTGATGCAATGGAGAACCAAGTCAGGAAGCTCAGCTGGCAGAAAACGAATCACTCTTTTTTCATGGTTTAGTTTTCTGCTCTCACGGTTTGAGCAAACTCACTGAGGATTCAGAAAACTGCAGAATTACACTAAAAAAAGCAGCGCACTCTTAGACTGGTTCAAACATTTTCTGAAACTTTACTTTTACTATTTGCCAAGAGTAGAGTTTTTTCTGGTATGGCTAGAAATAATTCTATCTTGCCACTTTTTCAGGCTGTGGTCTCGTACATCACCCCCAGATTTTGACAGTTCTGGAAAGCTCAGTGGACAGGACTCAGGTTCCTTCTAGCACATATTTCCATACTCTGCTTTCCCTCCACCTCCAAATCACATTTAATTATACTCAAGGCAATGCTAAATTTGAAAACTCTTACACATAACTTACCAAAGTAACATAACAAAAAGCAAAAACAACTTATTTTGGCTTTCAGGTATTTTAATGAATTGCTAATAGTTCTCCCAAGCAAAACTCTTTACTTTTAATCATTACCCTCTTTTTAAATTTATCCCTTCTTAGAGGATTTAAAGTCTTTTTTCATAAAGCCATAACCTGTCAGTGGTCACTTGAAATACAACTAACTGCTATTTTCCATACATTTCATAGTCTTATTTTATAGCAATTGATCTTTTTTATGTGGATGCACATAGAAGAGTTTATATTTATTCATAGAGAACACTCATTGGCTTTGATTAAGTATTCCTGAGAGTAACTGCTGATCATTCTAGTCTTTCCAGAGACTAAATGATGGTCTTTCCCAAATGACTACAAAATAGATGGCAGCAGGGGAAGTACAGTGACAAGGTCTTGTTGAATCATGCCAGCTTCCCAGCTGAGCTGTCATTCCCAGGGCTGCTGTAAGAGGTAATAGACCTTTACATTTGGTTTGTCTGCCTGACCTGCCAGTTAACTGGTGGTTAACAGTTAATGCATTTCCCAACAGCGTTCTGTGATAAAGGATCATGCTCGTGGTTTCATAATGCATATTTCATTGTCATTGCTGTCTTCATCAGTTAAAAGTCTGTCTTTTCCTATTTACAATAGGGTTATAAAGCTTCATGGATTTTCATGCTCTGGAAAACAGTAGCTAATAAATAGTACAAATTGTAAGCCTTTTACCTACGTATGTGGCTGCTTTAGAGCTCAAAGTATCATCCTTGATAACGGTGAGAAATGCTGGCCTGGCTCTTACATGTCTGATAAGTGTGCACAAAACAGCTGAGCGAATTAGCAAAGCAGGGCCAAAAGGCAAAGATCATGCATGGGATTAAGGTAGACAATGATCCTCCTTGAAACATGGTATTTGATCATTTCATTTTGAAAAGGCAATATGACTTTGAAGCTCTAGCATTATTTTCCATAGAGCTGAAAAGTAAAGATGACAGATGTCCCGCTTGCTCACTATCCACTGTCACAGCAAATACAGTTTTCTTGTCACCACCTACAAATCCCAGGATACAGCTGCCTTTCCTCCCTCCCTCCCATTTATCCCTCCCCGTCTAACTCCACGTTTCCTCACCACACCTGTTCTGCCAGAGCTCCCGTCAGCTTCCCTCACAATCACTGCTCCCAGTCCCTGATGAGCAGCAAGAGTTTCCTGAGCTCATCTCCAAAGCCCCTATCCTTCTTTTAATGGCTTATTACTGTCATGCTGCTAACTGCAAGCAACTGAACACACATTTTTATCTAATAAAAGAAGGGAAGAATGAAATTCTTGGATAAATCTGCAAATAAATGGTGTTGCAGGGAAAACTTGTATTTGGTCAGCATTTCACTGACATGCTGTTGATTTTTATTGGTATCAATGGGAATCCCATAAGGATCTATTTTCTCTTGCAAAGCTTAAAATAGGGCAAGGAGATAACAACTAAATGACGCTCATAAAAAAAACTACAAGAAAATTATAACAACATTGGCAGAGATCATTCTGTGAACAGTCAGCATGTTTTGATATTAGACCTCAATTTTGCTTCCTGCTGCTCTGGCTGGGAGGGGTCTTCATTCAGGGATGCTACACTTGGCCTGAAAAATATTCTCCAGACTCAGCAATGGTGTCCTTTCTCTCCCCCTGCCAGGCTCCTTAAGACCTTAAGGCACATCTTTCCAAGACTCCATCACAATCCGTAGATGCTCTTGCCAAAACTCTGCCTTCCTACTCCCTTAAAACTAATTTGTCAAAAGGAAACTCTCAACCTCAGCTGCTTTACTCACAGATTAAATGAAATACACAGGCTATGCTACACAGCACAATTAAGATCTAGGCATCACCAAGTGACTCATTGAACATCAGTACCTAAATACTACAGAGGCTTTTATATCTCCGTGGCACCAAGCTGACACAGCTGTGCTGCTTCCAGCACTCCCACAAGCATCCCTGCATGGCCCTGTCTTGTGGCATGGGGATAACCTAATTCATGTCAGCATCCACCTGGTAGCTCTGCACCAGCTGAGGCACACCTACCATTGCTGCTCTGTGCATCTGAAACACGAGTGCAGGGCTCCAGCTCAGCTGCCTAAACCTTCCTCAGCGTCTTTTGCATCTTCCACAGCAATACAAGGTGCACTTCTCTCCAAGCATCAACTCTAGTTATTGAGTTCCCTTGCTGCGAAGAACTTTCTTTTTAAGGAGTAGGAGGTAAATATCTGTGTCTCCTTCTGCCCTTCCCCTGAGGCTTTATCATTCTTCTTTCTGTTAGTTACAGCAGATAAGACTGATTCAGCCAGTCAGCAGACTTTGTTGCTCGTGAAGCTGTATAGTTCTGCTTTTGCCCTGTACTGGATGTCCTCTTTTCGACTCAGGAAAAAAATGTGTTTTAGTGTCTGAACTGGCTGACTAAACATTTTAGTAATTGGGTTAAGTATACTCTGCCTTCCTGAAGATCTCTAATCCTGTTGGGGCTTCATTAGCCCTTTACACTCACAATATCAACAGTCACACAGACAAATGACATGTATAGAGAAGCTATTCAAAATAACTCACATCGTCTGCTATCCTGGTGGTCACTCTATAATGAATCAAAATCATATGACAGATCTTTGACCAAGATAGTACATTTCCCATGTCTTTCTTTTCATCATCAAAAAAAGTACTGCATTAATAAGAAAAGTCAAAAGTCATCAAATAACACAGTGCAATTATATTTCTCAGGCTGTTTGGCTTTAAAAGAAGTTTGTGTTCACAGGCTGCAAAACACCCAACTTTCACAGATGTAAATACCCGCAGTCCACCCAGAAGCAATTCCCACCACAGAATTTTTCTACGTGCCCCTAGAGGACAATGGATCTAAATAAAATGTAGAGCAGTGAAGTTCCATCTGTAAATCAGCAAAGGAATCCTCCCAAAAATCCCTCCCAAAATGCAAAACCAGGTAAGAACTAAAGCTTAGCAGACATTTCTCCAGGAGATAAGAAAACATGACAAATTTATGGTGGAAGTGCTTCCTGAAATGTGTCAGAAACAACCTTCTGGCAGGTACCAAAAAGTTTCAACTCCACGGTGTATGCAAGTCCACCTGTGACTTCACATTGGAGGGATGGAGCAGGTAGTACCTCTAAAGGAAGAGCTCTCTAGTGTCAGAGGTTGTATGGAGGGCAATTAGCACGGAGCTGCCTTAAAGCTCCTGTGTGAACCTGCCGTGCTCTGTAGGACCCAAGCTTGTCTCCTGCAGTGCAGACATATCACAAAGCTGCCTAGAATAAATCTCATCCAAGTTACAAAACAGGTAAATATGTACAGGGAAAGGGAGTTTCAGTTTCAAAAAAGTCTTTAATAAAACCTTTTAAAGTCATGTTATGGCAAAGTAGGTACGAGTTACAGCAACCTCCTTTTGTATACTGGTACTTAATCTATGTGCAAATCCATTTCATAAATGAACACAAGAGAATATAGGAGACTTTTCAGGCAGATATAATTCGTTCTGAATTTATTAGGGCAACACAGCAACTCATAGATTACCACCTGAAATCCAGAGCACAAAATATGGTTCCACTGTGTGAATTGGGGGAGTCTATAAACACTTGTCCATACAAGAGAAAAGCCTTAAATGACATCTCCAAACATGGTGCCCCTGTGATATATTTCTGGATGTCAGTCACAACTGGGCCATGACTGTCTTTACAGCTGTCCAAACCAAACCCCTGGACTCGTGCGTATTCACACCATAAAGAAGTTTTTATCTCAGTCAGGAACAAAGCTTTGGACTGTACTCCGAGTTTATCCTCAACGGATGACCGGTCTTTCTAACCCTGTGGGACACTTTTTATTTAGGAGTATCTTCCTCAGTCTAGGAAGTGAAAAAATCAACAATAACTGAATATCCTGCCTCCCCTGCAGTTAAGTACTAAATCATTAAATTCCTGCAATCTTTCCTTCTCCCCACCATTTCGGATGGGACAGTCACTCAGAAAGAACATGCACATGTGCAGCTGCACTGCAGCTGCCGGAGCTTCCTCGCCATGTTGCTGTTTGCCCTGCTCTGTGCAGAACTTGCCTCTGCCCGTGGTGTCAACTTGAAGTACAATAAAAAGTAACATGCTTTGTCTCCCAGATTATCTACCCACGGTCTGCACGTTATTGCAGCCGTCTGCCCAAGCAAGACGTGTCCAGCTGAGGAGAGAACTCTCTTCCTAAGGGAGAGGATGTGACTACGTGGCGATAGCGAATAAGGTTATCTCAGGACAGGCAGCAGACCAAAAAAACAAATTGCGTCAGCATGGAAAAGGATTGGGCAGGAGTGGAGGGTGTGTCAGGGCACGCTCCCAGGCACAGAAAAGCTCAGAATAAACAGAGAGAAAGTTGCTGGTCTGGGGTTTGAATAAAGGCATCAGAAATGCAAAGAAATGGGCCACACTAATGAGGGCACCAGCATTTCCCTGCAAGCAGAAAGCTGGGGGGGAGGGTGGAGGAAAAGGAAAGGAAAGCTGGATGTGGAAAACTCTGGAAAAGTGGCAAAGGCAGCTTTAGAAAGAAAGTAATCTGAAACCTCAATCAGACAGAAATAAACAGTACAGTTGGTCAGGAATTTGGTGATAGGGTTTCGTGTGATAAAATTTAATTAATGCAAAATCTACCATGGGTGTAACCAAAGTGCTGAGGAGTCCTTAACTTGGACAAGGTGGGGCAGAAACAGAGGCTGCCCTTGTCCCAAGGAACTTACAAATTGCCCTTGGGCGATCTGCAAACAGATGGGCAACAGGGAGAGATGGAGGGGCACCATCGGGCTGGTCTCAGCACCAGAGCTGGACTCTAGTCCTCTAATTCTGAAGGTACCACAGGATCAGAGGCAGTTTTAAAGCAAGTTGTGCTTGGAAAAAAAGTAACATGATAATTCAGCGCAAGTATATGGGGCACAAGCAAAAAGGCTAACGGAAGTGAAAATTTGACAGAGCTCCTTTCAAAATTTATCAAGGGAGAACACTTTGCACAATGAACTAATTGGAGAGAGCTGGGAGTAATCATTTCAATAATATATGAGTTGTGAAGGAGGGTGAAGGAATGATCTTGCACTGAAACAGTCTACATTTCAGGAAACAGAAGAGACAGAGCTTACCAAGAAACCAGTAAGCTGGACGTACTGTGCTTAAATGTTCAATAAAATGTTGCTGCAATTTTTTTTCTACAGAAAGTGCCTCTTGACAAAAGCATTTAAAAAGCCATTGTTACCCTGAAAATATCTAGAATAAAAAAAATACTGTAAAAACTTCAGTGAATGCTTGCTGCTGACAGTTCCCAGCGCTGTTGGTAGGAGGCAGAACTGACAATTAGATCTTAATTTTATTCCTAGCACTGTGATTAAGCTGCTACATAACTTTAAGCCAGTCACTTTACCATCTCAACATGACATCTCTAAAAGGGGCACAAAACCAGCCACCTGTGTGACAGCAGTGCTTTGAAGTACTCAGACACAGGCATCTGTAAAGGGTGTTGAAAGATGCCTTTTCTACAGGCACTGATAAGCACACATTCTTCTTCCTATTTTCATTTATCTCCCTTTCACTTTTGAAGAGACCTCTACAGGACTTATTTGTAATAAGCTGTCATATAAATTTCTATCCAAGTGAAACAGTAGACTCTCATTGCCTTAAAATATACTAGGGTGAAAACCTTTCCACCTTAGGGAAATGCATCTTAGAGACTGAAGTATTTTATGGGAGCTGTAGCAATACTTTTTCACCTTTTGCTTCCAGACAGATGCCAGCACGGAGACACCCAGGTTTTGGCAGGAATTTTTCTAAAACTCTGTGGCAGTAAACTCATCCTACACAACCCTTTATAACCATATACACAAAAATCCTGGCAAAGTCCACATGGTTTTCTCTACCTCTGCAATCTATGCTTTGATTCTAATTTAAGGACATCAGTCATAATTTCAGTACTATGTAGCTCTGATCTGCATACCTACTGTATTTTAAATAGTCTGTTCCTTTTAGCCACTGAATTCCATCCCCACCATCAGATATACAGTGGATGTTCAATCAAAACACTGAAGCTTTATTTTTTTATCTTTCTAGGTAAGCACTGTAATTCTGTGTAATTCATATGACTTTCTAAAACTCTGGATTTTTTTCTATTTGATGAGCTGTGTATAAAGTCCATATGTACACACACACACATTGGCTTCTTAATTGATCTAGTCTGTGGAAAGTGCTTTGAAATTTTTGGCTGGACTGATCCACAGAAGTGCAAGTTGTTATCCTCTTGCATGGTTTTAAGCCCTGAATTTTCAGTTGGAAAATGAATTTGAGTGAAAGACACGTACAGAAAAATCTTCCACACACTCATACGGTAGCAACAAGAACAAAGAATGCACATATACTCACAGCTGTAACATTTCGCGTACATATTCATCTACAAAGCAGTCTGAAATTTCAGTTCGCTGCTTTAAAGCCGGGCTTTCCTTCCCAGAGCTAATAACGTTGCAGGGACTGCCACCCAGTGGGGAACCAGCAGCTTAACAGGGGATTGGAACTGCAGAGAGGTAAAATTTAAAGGTGTCAAGATTGAAAAAGATTGACTAGTAGCTAGCGACAATGCTGGAAGTACTAGTGACGGAAGGAATTTCTTTAGTCAGCTTCAGATATTATTGACAGTGTTTAAGTAAAAGGCATTTAAATCCAAATGTAGCTGCACAAAGGCAATAGCTTGTACTGACCATGCAAAGCAGGTAAAATTAGGGTTGTTCAGTCACAGTCTAGCAAACAAGCTGTTGTTAAACACAGCCCTTAGACACATCCAAAATTCTACAAGCATTATTTCACTCTTTGCACGGGTCTGTCTCCACTGATTTCAGTGAAGTATAGCCTGGGTTTACCTTGGTGTTAGATGAGACAAAAAAATATTTAAGGGGACTGTGTTTCTGCTACCTTTTAAAACACTAGAGGAAAAAAACTTCCTCATACGTCTGAAATTATTTCTCCTTATGCTATGGAACCAAACTATGATTTAAATGTATTTTTAAAACTATTTTGTTAATTAGCAGTGGTTTTAAACCTTGTGTACCTTCAAAGAAAGTCTGATGGAATGTTCCATTTCCCTGGTTTTATGAGCTTTCATATTTATTGCCTTGTCTACTGTGTGTATGAATCTTGGTATTTGTGACAGATTTTTCTTAGTTTGTTCTATTGTGTACTGACCATATGTTGTCTATGCTCATAAAACGCTCAGTAACTGTATGTGCAGAAAAACCTTTTTTTTTCAAGTTACTTGCTAAGAAACTAAAGAACTTGCAGGTCATCCCTGCAGAGGTGTTTTTAAATCCAGCCCCAGGAAACAATTGCCTCCTTTTCTTAGAGTTGTGATGAAGCTTTGGCAGGATTCTCAGAGGTATTTGGCAGTTGACTTCTATTGATTTAAACAAAAATTATGTACCTGAATTCCATGAGGAATTCAGGTACATAATCATCAATCCTGGCTTGACTGCTGTTGATGTAGATTTTGGCGTGCCTTCACTGGCTCCCTGGTGTAATGATTGGGAATGCAGTAGGATTTTTATTGTTTTCAGGATGAGTCATAGAGGCAGCAGCACAACAGATGGTGTGGAGTGTAGAACAATAAAGACAAAGATATGAGACAGCTAAGAGAAAACTGGAACAGACAAAGAAACAACCAGAGGATGAGAGAGGCTGAAAGCAGGAGGGAAGCCAGGAGGTTAAGCTTTGCCACAGATAGCAGGAGCTAATGAAGTGTGGAGTCAGTGCAGGGTAAAGTAGCTCAAACAATGGCCAGCGGGGAAAACTGAAGGACCTGTAGTCAGAGTAGAAGGTAGGAATACTAAGAGGAGCAAGGCTCAGAGACAGCCAAGTGGCTGGTAGGGCTAAGTGATGGATTTCAGTGTGATAAAAGAGCAAGTACCAGTGAGGAGGAATAAGAAGGTGGAAGAGCTGAGGATATTGATAAATAATACCCTTTGAACACAGAAATACCACAGCAGTTAGAAAAACAGCAATCAAAACCAACAGTGGTATCCTGAAACTCCGAAGTCTGGAACGACAGCAAAGAAACAAGGGATGGCAGCTGCTGAAAGACTATAGGATAAAGACCTCGACAAAGCTCAGGCCAGCATCAGACAAGCAAAAGGAGATGAAATACAGCATTCAGAACTGGTTTAACAACCAGCTGTAGCAGAGACAGGCAGACACACTTGGGGAAAACACAAAAGAAGTTAAATTCCACAGGTCAGTGAAGCACAGTTGCTGAAAGGAGGTGTCTGAAGAAGTCCGTGCAATTGAGAAATGTATCAGTGTCTTACTGCTGCTCCAGCTCAAAGAGGGGAAAAACAGAGAGAAAGCTCCCTCAGCAAAATACTTCCTAGAAATATCACAGGCTCCTTCTGCCCCACTCATCGTCCTGTTCTAATACAACAGTTATACTGACAGCTGTCTAATTGTAACACATTTTCGGTGAAGGACTAACACGAAAATTTGAAAAGAAAAAGGCCTTGAACATTCCTCCATACACTTCTATTTTCCTTACCCCAACAGCTAATTCATTTTCTGTTCTGGCAGTGGGCAGTTAATGGAGCTACTTTCTGCTGTCATGTCTAGCTCATATAACCACTCGATTTTTCAGAGTGAACCAAGGCCAGCAGGATTTTGTCCTACAACTGCACTGCAGGGATATTTTTAAAGGACAGATTTAGCTATTCACAAAGACCTTTCCACAACTATTTTTAAAGACACAGAACCTTGGTGTTTGGAAGGTCAAAAGTTTTGTTCTCAGCTGTGGAATAATAAAGATGGGCAGTCACTGAAAGACACCTCAAGAAACCACTCATCCCAAAACAAGCCAAAAGTACCTGCAAATTTTAACAGGCATTTGCCAGGCCTGTTCTCAAAGCTGCACAAAGCAGAAATTCCATCACTGGCATAGACTATCTAGTCCAGTAGTATAAACTATTTCACCCTTATAAAGATTTTTCTAGTATTACTCCAACTCTTCCTTGCTGCTATTGAAGCTTTATCTGCTACTGATGCAGAAACAAAATTGCTTCATTCCTTCTTAATTTTATGCCCCCTGTACTTGGTAGTTTAAAGTTTTGCCAGTATCTCCATGTGATGTTGTATTGCTGCACGAAAGGCAATCTGCACTCCTCTTCAGCTTGTGGTGCAGCAGAACCCAAGGACTTACTCTGAGACATCCCACATTTTGTCAGCTATTTTCTTGAGTAGCATTGATACCTTGCACTTGTTCCCAGGAAGAATAAACTAGCCCAGTTTTTTTTGACCACTCTTTGATTTGTTAGGATCACTATGCATCCTAATTCTGCCCTCCCAGCAGTCTTTGAGTTTTGTGATTTCTGCTTATTTAGTCAGTACACCCTGCTCAATACAGGTCAGTGAGTGTTGAACAAAACTAGCCCCAGGACAGACCTAAAAAGTAAGATATCTTTCCACTTTGATATAAGGACATCAACTAATCAGTAAACACTCTCTGAAAATGCTTTTCAAAGTACTTTGGAATTCAGCTTATATCTGTTTTAGCTAAGCCAAGTTTCCAAAACATGCAAGACAGTATCAAAATCTACAGCCCAAACATCTGCTTTTCTTCTATTCATGGGGCCCATAACTCTCATACATGCCTTTTTCTTCATATTACTTATTCTTTAGAAATCCAAGTTGGCTACTCATCTTTTTGCCATTTTCTTCCAGGTGCTTAAAATGCTTCCCTCACACTCCAAAACCTCTTCTTCCAACTGCAGTTATGCTTATTTTTTATTAATCCCCATTCCTCACAGTCTCCATCTGCATTTAAAGACAGATGATACACTGGAAATCTGAATGTAGTAAATTTATTATCTATCATCCAGGATCTGTCAGAAATACCTAAAAGTTCTGAAATTATTTAAGCTGTCTACTAAGTAATGGCCAAAAAGTTTAACTTTTACAGTTTATTTTAGAATAACACAACCAGTCTGAGTTCTTTCTAACTTTTTCTTTCCCTGTTTCCAGCTAAAAGCATAGTATTTCCACCAACAACAAAGGCATACTAGTCCCCCCATCCACGCTGATCTCTGTAGTGAAAACTGATACCAAAAAGAGAAGGAAATTACAAATGTCAGTCTTTCACAAGCATAAGGCAGCAGATGATACCATATTGATCTGATTTACTCACAGATAAATACTATTTCTTCCAGCCTGCAGGTAGAACTGTCTAAGAGCTTTGACATTTATAGAACCCGTATGGGATGGCTACATGATGAAGTGTAACTCCATCTTATTCCTGAAGAACATTACTAACTAAACTGATATCATCAAACAGGAGCTCGGCAAATTGCCTTATGGACTCAAGATACTGGACAGCAGAATGCAGAGCCCTGCATCTGCATCTCTAATTAAAACACGGTGGAAGTCAGACATGCTTGACTCCCATTAGAGTGCCACAGCTGTTGCTCTAAAATGAGCTCATGGTGTCAGTCCAGTTCTTGGCTGACAGGTATCCATGTCAAACAAAAAGGACACCAGCACAAATCGTTTTTACCAAAGAAACCAAATCACCTAGAAACTCCCATATTCCTACTAGCCACTTCCCATGAAACCTTTGAAAGGAGTTCAAAGCATGAGTTGTATTTTCTGTTGTCATTAAAATCCAGATTTCTCCAGAGTTCTCCAAACATTAGTATAGCTGAAAGACCTTGATGTGACTGCAAAGCATGACAAAACATTCTTCTGAGATTTCTACAACTGTTCCAATTAATTTATTTTAATTGTTTCAATCCTCTTTTACCTTGTTCTGGAAGAAAAATATTCTAAAGAAACTGCAGTGTTGAGAAGTAGCAATTAGAAATTCTGAAAATAGGCCAGAGTTATTGCTGCATCCCTTTTTGGGAAAATCATAGTGTTGTAGGAAAAATACAACAATCACGTTCACAAACCTGCAATACCAATTACACTACCACAGATGTTGCTATGCTGTAGGAAAACGGTTTCCACTGCATGCAGGATTTCCATGTGTGTCAGGAAAATAAATGAAAATTGCTGTCTTTCCCATAGGCACATTGGCTCCCTGTATTGGAAGAAGCAGAAGAAATTCAGGACTGTCTCAGATTATAAGACTGTAACTCTTAAGAAGTCAGAGACATAGTGCTTCCTAGTTAATATATTAAGGATGTATATTTACGCGTATTTCTTTAAAATGGTTGAATCATCCTCCTTTCTCCACAAATATTTTCAGTGACACAAATCTTCCAAATATGTGTCGGTTCTTGGAGAAGTAAGGAGGAGGGTCAGTGGAACTGCTATGTTGGACTCCCAGAGGGCAGACTTTGGCCTGCTTATGGCTCAGACAGGCAGAGTCCCTTGGGAGAGAAAGGAGTCCAGGAAGGCCTGACATTCTTCAAGAAGGAAACCGTGAAGGTGCAGAAGCAGGCCATCTTGACATGCCTGAAGACAAGACGAGCAGGAAGCAGACTGAACAGAGAGCTTTGGCTGAAAATCATGACAAAAAGGGGAGTTTATGACCTTTGCAAGAAGTGGCAGCAACTCGGGAGGAGTATAAAAATGCCAAGAGAACATGCAGGGAGAAAGTTAGAAGGGTCAAAGCCCACATAGAACTTTATCTGGCTACTGCTGTAAAAGGCAATTAAAAATGACAATTAAACATTAAAACATGTTAGCAACAAAGGAGGTGCTAAGGAGAATCTCCATCCTTTATAGAATGTGGGGAGAAATATAGTAAAAAAGGATGAGGAAAAGGATAAGGTACTTAATGTCTTCTTTGCCCTGGTCTCCAATAACATGACCAGTCATTCTGTGGGTACCCACCCCTCTGAGCTGGAAGACAGGGATGGGCAGCAGAATGAAGCCCCCATAATCCAAGGGAAAGTGATCAGTGATCTGCTATACCACTTGGGCACACACAGATCTATGGGGCTGGATGGCATCCATCCAAGGATCCTCAGTAGAGGCAATTGGTGGAATTGTTCACCAAGCCACTTCCCATCAGTTACCAGCACCTCTGTCCCCGGAGGTATTTAAAAGATGTGGAGATGCAGCACTCAGGGACACGGTTTGGTGGTGGGCTTGGTAGTGCTGGGTTGATAGTTGGATTTGATGGTCTTATAGGTCTTTTCCAACCTAAATGATTCTGTTACTATGGTTCTGTTACTGTTCCACAATATGCAGGAGTCTGGAAAATGCATTGAGGGAAAAAAAAGAAGTCAAAATGTCTGTTCTTTTTTATCTAGAGGCATTTTTCAGCTTAACTCAATTAAGTATAAGATCATTTAAGGGTTCATATATATATACTAACTTTCAAAAGCTACACAAGTTATATATGTCTTCCTGACTATATTGACTAGGCATCATCTCTCAGAGATTATTCTGAAGCCATGGACTCAGTATTTTCTCCATCAAGACAGCCAGAAAATCAAGACCTCTACACTTCAGCCTGACTCTTTCTGTTGCACTTGGAAGTAGGCCAAATTTCTGGTTTCAATCAGGAAAGATGTGTTCCTGTAAGCTCTGCTTTACCTTTACCTTGCTTTTAACCTCTCACCCACGATCTAGTTCAGTTGAACCTTGAAGATATGAACATGAAACACAGATGGATATTGTCACCAGTTACAGGAAGTTTTCTTTCAGTCACTGAAACGTTCCTATTACTGTTCCAAGGCCCTACTTTAGAGGCCACCAGCTGTTACCTACAAAGAACAGCAGTTACAGAAAATACCAGCCTTTCTTTAACTGCAAAGGGGATTCCTCTAACACACTGCAAATACCTCTTCTTTGCAGTTTATTTGACAGTGTTCAGTGGAAATTTTACCTTGGGTGACCAAGAAAACTCCAAACTCCATTCAAAATGAACCGTTCTGCCATCTTCCAACCTACCATGTGCCTCATTTCTGGGTGGTCCATCTTCTGCTCTGCCTTTGTTTTCCTGCTTCTCTCTGTGCCACAGACTTCAGCAGATGATCATACCAGACCTAGCTTGGAGCCTGTGACCAAAAAACTGTGATGTTCCTTCAGCCTTATTTGTTGCAGAGAGAGAGTCACCTAGTTTTACTCTCCCCAAACTACCTTCTACCTTGCAATTACATCTGCTTCATTTGTTGTTCCACATTACATCACCTGGTGTTCAATTATAGTGAAAGGTACTTCACAGAGCACAGGCACTGAACTGTGCCTTTAAAACCACTGTTCAAAAGCATGCTCATTTAGAACCAGCTGCAAACTCGGGAGGCTGAAGCTGAACTGTACCTCAAGCAGTGCGCCAGAAAAGTCTTAATTATACTCACTGAACTGACTTTCTGGTTTGACTTGACTCTCAGAGTATTAAAAAGTTGACTTACGTATCCAGTTATTTACTCCCCCCTGAAGGTAAGCACGTGCCTCACCAAAACCAGAGTGGCCAAAAGATAACTGCTTCGAAAAGACTGGAAATTTTGCAGTCATGAGCCTCACAAAACAGCTTAAACCACCTTAAATCTTAACGACAAACATGTAAGATGAACAGATGCAAAAGTGTCACATTGTACATAAGAATGAGGTAGTGGAAGTGACATATTTTGAGGGCAGATGATAACAGCTAGCTCAGAAATTTCAGTATGTGAACAGTAATACTTACTTCACAATTACAGGAATAAACAACTTTTCTACTTTGTATTATTATACTGATCAAAATAGTGCTTCAAACACGTAAGGCTTGCAAAAAAAGACATTTATGGTGATTCAGAGGGATCCTTCCTTCCCCCAAAATGCAATACATTACTTGAAAGAAACATTATCAGCAATGTTCAATCTTTTAAAATTAAGACAAATTAAACTGGAACCTTGCCTCACACAAAAAAGCAGCAGCTTCAGAAGTAAGTTTTCTTGGCTACTGGTAACAGTGTGTTGTTTGCATACAGTACAAATTCATGGAAAATGAGGCTTCTTGTCCATGATACTAAATTAAAAAAAAAAAAAAAATCATCATCCAACAGTGAAAAACAAAGCTGAAATTATGTGGTCATGGTATGGCACCTCACGTCTGGATGTAGAACAGTCCATGCACACAAGAAAAAGCTTTACAAGTTGCACAAAATTATAATAGTTTTGTAGAAAATAAGTTTTATTTGGCTCCTTTTGTACACTTTTTCTTAAAAAAAAAATGCACATTCATACAGTTTGCCTTTCCCAGTGCATGTCTGGATTTGCTCACATAGAGCATCAATATCGTTAATAGCAAGGCAAAAGGTGCCTTCACAATAATTTCAGACACATTGTATTCTGGCTGTAAAGCATCCAAAGTTACTAATTTTCTGATTATAACTTGGAAATCAACGTTTTGGGTGTTTCTTCTCTGATTCACATACATAATTGTCCCACACAGGGAAGAGGAGACAGACCTGCAACAAAGAACTGTCAAGTCAATGGCGAATACTCATTTCAGGTAGAGCTAAAGGTAGGTTCTCTACTTCATACTGAGATGGAATATAAAAGAAATACTCAGCTATATAACTTTCTCTTTTTCAAAAGCTCTACATCAGAAATGATAAAACATTGCTTGAAAACTACAGATCAGCCACTGGCAGGGAGAGTTTGTTTGCAGAGAAAGCACTCTTTCCCTAATTGTTTCTCATAGCCAGGTCTCTGCTGTTGATGGTGACTATGGAACTTGTTTCTTGCTGTTTCTTCTTAAAACACTTCATGAAGAGGAGTAAATTCAGCTCGAACTTTCACACAGCACAAGAGGTACTAACCCATCAAGTAGCCCCTACAGAAAAAAAATTAATTTAGAGAAAAAGTTAGCAAACATAGGCAGCACTCCTCAAAAATCAGGAGACATATATTCTTAAATCAGAACTTAAGACTGCAAAAGCCTCTGCTGATCAAGGCTATCTTAGCTACATGCTCCTTCCTCAGCTGATTTTCTTCAATGAACACTGAATGAAAATAGATTAGCCTATTCTCAATCCAACTTTGGTAATTGTTAGGAATTTTTGAAGCCCACATTACACCCTATGAAATATTCTTTATTTGTACCCTTTACACAAACTACAAGGGTTAAGATATTCAAAATAACCTGATCTTTTCTGGCACTCAAGACAAATCTGTTCTCTCTCTTCCATTTCTCTGAAGCCCTGTTCTTTACACAAATTTCAGAATGAGAACTGTTAAGACACACGTGTACTCAATGAAGCAAAAAAAATATACAGCATCAATGAAGCAAGAAAATATAGGGCAGGTCCCTATCCAGATACCTGCTGCCAGGGAACCCATCACTACTGTGTTATGAAACAAATTTTTTAAGTACACTGCAGAGGCCCAAAAAAGTTTTTAAGAACAGAAGAATGACTGTAACTATTAATTCAACACTTCATGGGGCTAATCCAAAAATTAGATACCAGTACCTCTAAACATCAGGTTTCAGCTATTCTAAATTACATAGGTGGATTGAAAAATACAGAGGGGGGAAAAATTGGAAAACCTGCATTTGGATTTTGCATAACCTGAAAGCTACAAATCTCCTTCTCCTTTGCCTTTCTTCAAGTACTTTAACAGTTCCATTTTCCTCAAAGCCCTGCTTTGTAACTACTTACCTGACCAGGACATACAATGAATTTTAAGGTACACTGAGCACATCAGACTCACTAATCATATTTTCTGATATACCAGGAACTGTCACCCTTTTCTAACTACAGCAGCATCTTACAGTAGCTGGCTCCCAAAGCATCTCACCTCATTCAAGGTAGCTTGTTCCAAAAAAAAAGCATTGAAAAAAGCAACTTATATTCAAGCTGAAGACCACCGTATTTTCTGTTACTCTTAAATTTAACACAGCACATGAGCCACAAAAGAGAATAAAGGCTGAAAGATAATCAAATCACTTACGGTAATTTCATCCTCATGAAAACTCTGGCCATGAAGAAGCTCAAAAGCACACTAACAAATCCAATAAAGAGCAAAAGAAACCTATTCAACTTGGGGATATTTGGTGCATTGGATCGATCCAGAATTATGAATCCTAGGCCACCCATTGTGAAGAGGAAGCTGGATGCAAGGCCTTCCATAATATACTGTCCATTTACTCTAAAGGAAAAAAAAAAGGGTGAAGTGAAAAGTGTCAGGAAAAGATTAAAGAAATTATTTACATTTCAAACCCCATCTACTCAGTATGATTTAGCTGTACAAACACATGGGATGATTAATTTTGATGGCTGACTTTCTAACTAAAAGTAAGTAGGAAATTGATGTTATACAATTACATCAAGACTTTAAAACATAATTTATCTCCAGAACTGAGAGTCTGCAGGGTGCCCAGTCCAGCACACGAGAGGATTTATACATATTTGTGCACACTAACAGGCTCATCTGTTTGCAGAAACACCTAGTCCAAGGAAGTCCCTGCTTACACAGATGGGCCCAAGGCATGGCACCACGACCTCCTTATTCCCATCCCGATGTTCAGGCAGGACTGCCTGAATCCTCCTCTCAGGACAAATCCCACTCAAAGCACTATGGCAGTGCATGAAGCACATCTTCTGCTTCCAGCACACATCCTGCAGGATGTTTCACTGCCTGCTCGCTGAGCCTGCACAGATCCATTGTGGGGACCCAGCCTGAGGGTGCCCCGTGGGGCTCTCTCTCAGCCCAGACAGCTGGACTTCCTTCTTACAAATGGAAACAGATGGAGGGAGAGGAAGACAAGATGCAGAATGAATATTGCACCTGGATCACTACAAGTCTCCTGCTTCCCACAGTCACTGAGCCATTTTCCTATCCTCCTAATTAGCAACCTCTTAAAACCGGCATTGATGAAACTACAGTGGGCGCCCATACAGAAATAAAGATTATCATTACTGTCTGATATACTGGGAACAAACAAGTTTGTCTTCTTTCATCTTGTTTACACTGACAAATGACAGTGCTAGCAACTGCCTGCAGTAACTTGTTTCATCTATATTGCAACAATCCAAGCCCAACTGAAACACACATCTAGTCCAAGTCAAAACCTGTCACATCAACCATGTCACAGACCTCACAAATTCGAACAACTTTTTTGGTATTAAACAAAAATTATTATTTATTTCCACACACATAAGCCCACCCCATTTACAAATGTAGATCTAACTCTCTTCAGACCAGTTTGTTACTGGGAGCCTGTAGCTCATTTTCAGTAATAGAACACAAGGGCTCTAAGAAGACCCTGTTGTCACACATTTGTAACTATGTTCCCCACCCTCAGACACCAGAATCCCAAGTACACTCGAGTTTAAAAGGTCAGAACCAGAAGTTTCCCAAACATTACCTATGCTGCAATGAAAGATGATCAAATGTATCTGCATCCACTATAAAACTCAACTTGAATAGCAAGAAACAGAAGTATTGCCAGCCCCAAATAATTTCTTTTTACCAGACTTTTCATTTTTAGAAGTTTTAGGACAAAGTTTTTCAATTTCCACTGGTTTCAATGCTGGTTTGGTGGCGGTTTTTTTAGTATTTGCAAACCAAGACTGATATAAGACAACTCAAAAGCAGCAGATGTACAGCTCTGCAAGACGGGGTTTATTCCCTTGAGCTTAGGCATTTGCAAGACGTCGCTAATGGGGACAGGGCCCTGCTCTTACCTGTATGCCAAGAAAGCCACCGGCCTCTGATGCCCGTGTTCGTCTGTCATCGACCCCACGCTGGGAGGTTCCACGATCACGTCATAGATAATTCCTACGGAGAGGAAAGCAAGCACCGACTTCGACTTGCAGCAGCGAGAACTGCCCTGACACCGCGGGGACGCTCGGGGCTGGCCGAGGTTCGTGTTTTACAGGCGGCTCGGACCCGGACACGGGGCCAGCAGCGGCTCTGCCACCCGGAGCAGGGACCGAGGGAGAGCTGCTCCGTGAGCGGGGCCTCCCCTTCACCCCGCCCGCCCCGCCGGTCCCGGCCTCACCTCCGGTGATGAGGAAGTAGGACACGACCACCAGCGCGTACACGGTCATGGCCGAGGGCATGTGCACCCAGCTCGGCCGCTTCAGCTTGATGTTGGGGCACTCGAGCACGGCGAAGGGCAGGCGGTACAGCGTCTCCATGGCCGCGGTGCAGTCCCGGGGCGGCCGCGGCACCGCTGCTCCCTGCCGGCACAGCCCACTCCGTCCCGCCGCCGCCGCGCTCCGCCACCGACACGAAGGCGGAAACGGAAATGGGCTGCCGTGTCCTGAGAGGGGGAGATCGATCACGTTTAAAAAGACAAACTAAAGAAAGCAATAGAAATTATGATCAGGCATAAATGACAGATTTAAAAAGAGAAATTTTTTTCTGCATAAAAAGATGGGAAATGCCGCCCGTTCGCCGTCGGGGGGTCTATCCGTTTTACTCACCTGCCAGGACCCAGCAGCCCTGACGTGTCGGCGCTGGGTAACGGCGCCGGGCGTGGGCGCGGCTGTGGGCGTGGCTGTGGGCGTGGCCAGGCGCGCGGGCCCCGCCCCGGGCTGGGCAGCCACGTGGCCGTCCCGGTGGTCCCGGTGCCGCGCACTCGCGAGTGCCCCGGGAGCCACCGGCGCTCCCCTCGGCTCATCCGCGGCACGCTGCCTGCAGCAGGGACATCGCCGGCGGCAGGGGCACCCTTTGGGCACTCGTGTGCTGGTGCAGTTTTCTGACGGGGGAAGGAAAAGCCACGTCCCGCGTGGGAGTTTGCGCAGTCAGCCTGGGGAGATGCAGACCCGGGAGCAAAGGTCGGTAGTAGGCCTTACCCCAGTCCCTGTGCTTGCAGGGGAGCGTGGGGCTGGGGTGCCCCTTGCCCGCACCGTGGGAGGTGGTGCCCATCATGACCCATAGCCAGAGGAGACCCGACAGCTGCACTCAGACCGGGGAGGAAAAGGCACATCACACCCGTAGCTGCAGAGAGCAATCAGGGTACCGTGTGTCACAGCCCATCTCACACGCTCCTCTAAGTGTGCTAACACCTCATCGGCCTGGCCCGGCCCAGCCAGGCCCCACCTGCCTCTGTCCTTAGCTCGCTTTGGAGAGAAGCACCCAGGCAGCACGTCAGAAAAACCCCCTTTTGTGTGGAAGCTCGCCTAGTTCCTCTTGCTTCAAGAAAGGTGCAGGGAAGAGCTCTTCACTCCGCGTTACAGGAGCTTATTTAAAAGCATACGTGTCAGCTGAACTCGCCCACCTCACCAAGCTACCCAGCCTACTTCCCACTGCACAGCCCTGCCCCAAATGACTGCCCCCATTCCTACACTGCAGCCATCTGCTCAAACTGTCTTAAAATAATTAAGGGCCTTATTACCATTTCACTGATGCTTTGCCTAATGACTGCTTTTATTTCTGCCTACAGTGGCAATACCACTTCTCCTAACTCAGTTATGTTGCCTTCAGGTGCAATCATGTCATTTATAGCTAGCTGCTTTCAGTCTTACCCTTCCTGTTTGGAAGAATCTCCCTCTCAGTGCCTGTCAACAGATGTTTATGACATTTATCCTCATTATTCCAAAATTACTCTCTCGCCATCTCGACTCCTTTCCAAAAGCCTGAAGGAAAACTCTAACCTCACAGCCTTTAATACAAAACAGGAGCACTTTTGGGGCAGGTTACACACACCTGCCCTAGTTGCTGCTTCTTTTAATTTTTCCAACATGCCGAAGCACTTAAGTTCGTACTAGGACAGTAAGATAACTAAGAAAATTTTAACCTTGTAAACTAACTAGAGTAACAGTACCTAAAAACGCCAGGGTAGTAATGTTAGTCTCAAAAGCTCCTTTAATGAGCTACAGCCTTTGCACCTGAGCTGAGGAGAAATGCTTCACATACTTCAAGCTACAGCATTTATCCATTTTGAGAATATTGATAGAATTATTTTAACTACTTGGGACACTGTGAAGAAATCCTTGCGGAGGTACAGCTCCTTTTGCCATGCACGGTGTTAAGTCACTTAACCTGGAGCAGAGCCACCTCCTGTTCTCACACCCAGGAGGCAGCTGAGAGTTGCCAGGCACCTCACCCAAAGCACCAGCTCACTGCCACTGAAAGGGATTTCAACTCGGCCTTCTGTTCTGTCCCTTGACTGACTGCACAGCCTGACAGAGCTAGGCAGGGTTAAAAGACAGCATACACGCAGGAGGGACCTGCACACATCTGAGCCACAGCCTGAGCAGACTCCACAGGTGACCTTAGAAACCCCTTCAAGTGGCACTCTCACAGCTCCCAGTAAGTCTGTGTGCTCAGAAATTATTTCGCCTGCTTCCTTACTCTCATGGTGGAGCTCACTGCTTTTTGAAAAAATAGTTATTGGTTAAAACCAGATAAAAATAGATGCTTGTCAGATACCAAAAGCAGTTCAAAACTCAAGAGTGGGGGCTGAGGAATGTCACTGCACACACAGGTAAAACAAGAATTATCCCGACTGTTTTAACACTCCTGGACAGCATTAGAGACACATTTGGAGTTCTCTACAAAACAGAATGAAGCAAAGCCATTTTCACTTTTTACACAATTACATCCTTGATGATAAACCAACTTTGGTTCAAATTTCAATAGCAGAGGCCCAAATTGCTACTCTAAAACCTAATCAGGAAGCCTTTAAAGGTCTGTCCTAGCTGTGCCCTAGGGCTCTGTTGGTATCATACCTGTAACTGCTGACCCAGGAAGACCTAAGAGGATACAGCACTGGCTTTGAGAAGTTAAGCCTACTCTCCTCCACCCTCACTTGAGTAATACCACATACAATAAAAAAAAAAAATCTACTTTAGGCCTATACTAGCTTATCTGACAGTCTCTCTTCTGGTCTTCAGTCATTTTTGTTTGCTCTTCTTTGTCAAAGTCCTAAGTTCTGAGCCAAGTCCTCCAATGCCTTCATAAACAGCTGTTGAAAGAAAACCTGCACTGCTGAAAGTTATTCCAATCCCTGTACAAGACTGAGCCTGAGCTGCGAGTCCTGTTTAACCAGATTTCCTTCCACTTGCTTGATTTCCCTGTCAGCAGGCAGCACTGAACAGAGCATCCTGACTTACAGGCTTCATTGCGCCAAAGCCCAGCTCTGCACTGCACAACCTGTGAGAAGCAGCAGCTCCTACCAGCTTTGGGTAGCATATGGAATGACAGGACACAAAAGAAGTGGAGATTTCATTTATTGGGCTGAAACTACAAATAGATTCACTTTGACTTCTGGCTCTGTGCTTGTGCCTTCAACACTTTCACAACGATCTTCTGCTCTTCAATAAGAAAAGCTCGTTTGATCCTGGAAAAGAAAAACTGCTTTAGGATATGTGTCTATCTACTAAAGAAAAAACACAAAAATAAGACAAATTACAACTGATTTTGCCATCTCCAACATTCATTGCACAGGTGGTGTTAGTTCCACAGTTACATAAAGAGGAAACCCATTGCTGTTCTTGCCAGCAGCAAAAGACAGGGACAGTGGCACTGTACAAATGTAGCAGTCTGGGGACGGCAGCCTAGGGTGCCTGCAAATTTAGGGTAAGTGGCTTGGAGGCAAGCAAGGTAATACTTGATGGCTGAACATGGGAAAATTTACCATCTTCACAAACTTCAAAGGCAAAAAGCAGAACTCCTAACTGGCGAATTAATTTCATTCTGGTTAAGTCAGAATTGGTGTGACCAGTTGTGGTCAGCTCTCTTCCTTACAACTACAGGAAACTCTGCACCCAGTTATCAAAAACAGGAACGCTTTCCCTGTCAGGATTAAAGCTCCTTGGCCATCGACAGGGAAAAGCCTAGCAGGTCAAGTCATGCCCAAGTACAACTATTTCTGGAAGACATGCAGAGCCACCAGGTAGATGGGACAGATTTATGTATCAGCACTCACAGGTCAACAGCCTAATTGATGGTTTGGAGTTAAGAGCACAACTGTATCATACACACTCTTCTACCTTTAAACATTAAAATGCCTTCTATATGGATCTGGCACGTATGGCTACTTCTGCAGTACACAAAACCTATCAAAGATGCCTAAGCAGATGCAGGAGAAAACCTGACCATTACAGGGGAGGAGGTGGCTGTGATTTCTGGTTTAGGCACAGTAAGAATAAAACATACTCATGCACTAAAAGCTACCTGTCAAGCTCATGAAGGGTTTGGGAAAACACTCAGAAAAAAAAGTGGCTTTTAACAGGGAAAAGTTATGCTATGGCTCTGCAGCTTTAACAGCTCATCTTCAGTGGTGCCTAATGTAATTTATCTTAGAACTTACACATGCAGAAAGAAAAAAAATGGTGGTACTACAGATGAAAAAAACTGGCATTAGACTGCTGACCCTGGAGATCTGCTTTGTTTACTATTCACAGAAATGACATACTCATGGTCGTGTTTTTCCTCAAACTTGCCAAGGAAGCACAGGCAAGTGCATATGCAGGAATTGCAAGGAAGCATATGCAGTTGCTACACAATAAAACTGAATTTAGTGAGGCCCAGCAAAAGCCATTTTAAAGCTTAACCACAAAAAGCTGCTTGACGTGCAAGCAAGTAATATTCCTGAACCCCAAAACACTACAAAGAAGTGAAAAATTCAATTAAACTTGCATAAAGCAGAATAGGACAACAGGAAAATCTTTACTATGGGGGCTCAATGCAAAAGATAAAAATCCAGCACAAGCAGATGGTTTAGCATCAATGCAACAGTGCAGTAAAAAATCCTGAAGAACATCAAGTCTCCACAAAGGAGCTCCACATGCAGAAACTCCTTCAAATCCAAGGGACAAAACAGCACACATCACTGCTTGATGTGCCCCATGCTCACACTCTCCACTTCCCTACACCAGTGTCAGACAAGAGCCTTCAAAGTTCTGGTCCATGTTATGTGAAGGAAGAGATGTGAAAATCTTGTGGGAAGCAACTTCAGGAATAAAGCTGGCTTTCTGTAAATTACCTGTCACGGACACACTTGGCACACATGGAACCACCATAGGCTCTGCTAACATGCTTCTTCGTTTTTGACAGCCTCATCAGAACTTTGGGGCGCACAGCGCGGACCTACAGACAGCAAAAACAAAGAAGTTTGTTGTAAGACAGCAATTTTGGGTATCTGCCACATAAAAACCAACATCACTTTCATAGCTAAAAAAAAAAAAGCAGCAACACCAGAAGTTGACTATTCAAGATGCTAAAAAGTGACCGAGGTCGCAGCTCATTGTATGTGCCATCTTCAGCATTCCTAAGCTGATCTTTTCATTCTACCACAGGGGTTCACCAACAGGTTCATTAAAAAATTAGTCATAAAAAAGACTGTTTTTTTAAACATTATGCAAGCATTCCCATAGCTATTAGAAGCAATGGTGTTACTCCAATAAAACATTCTGAAGAAAAATAGTTAAAAACATTCATTCCTTTTTTCTAAAACTGAAACTTTTCTGAACTTGGCTTACCCTTTTTTCTGCAGGTCTAACAGGTCCAATTTACATTTTTAAATCTGCTACAGAATCGCCTTGTCTAGCTTTAAAAATTTCACAGATTTTCTAAAACACAAGAATTCATATTTAACAATGCAAATCATGAGCATTAAAAAATTGAGTTTCCAAAGCTTATTTTACCAGTACAACATTTAATTAAGAGTATTTTAAAGGCAAAAGTTATTTCAACAAAAACTGATCAATAAACAAGCACACTGTATTATTTGGAAAGGCTCTTTATACTGATAAAAACGCTGCTGCAGACAAACACCCGTAGGTGTTTATGATCATACTTACACCACGGAGTCTTCCTGGGCAAATACCACATGCTGACTTGGGTGCCTTTCCCACTTTCTTGGTGTAAAGGTAAACAATCCTGTTCCCGGGTGTTCGGGACCTAGACAGAGCAGAAAAATACTCGAGTTAACATAACAATCAAAACTAAAACATCACCTACTTACAACAGAAATTTTTTAAGAAACTGTCTTACTTACAGTCTGGTCTTGTTGGAAGCTGTGTTGTAGGACAACCTACGGCGGTATGTCAGGCGCTGCACCATTTTTCACACCTGAATAAGTCAGAAACAAAGCGGCACTAGTTAAGAACTCGATGTCCACATGGAAGTTCACATCTCACAGGATCACCTGTACTGAACCACTGCACCAGATGTGAATCAGCCACTGCCGATCCTACATTAATAAAATTAAAGCCTTTCCTGACCAGAGACAGACAACACAACTCTATTAGAGAACAACAAAACGCGTGACAGCGGACACGATGCGATCTATAATGAAGATTCACCCCAAATAACCTGAACGCTGTTCAAACATCCTGGTCTTGCCTGGATTTTGCCATGCTCTTCTAAGAAACTGCTTAAAGCTTTATAAGCTACGTGTTTTATAGACAACATAAGCGCCATCTGCATCCCCGGGAGACGCGGGCCCTGCTCCGGAGCCCCACCACGGAGGCCTGGGGAGGCCCGGCCTCTCTGCCGGGCAGCTCTGCCCCCCGCTCCAGCCCAAGCGCGGGCAGCAGCAGCGCCGCCGGTCCCTCCCCACAGCACACGGGCCTCGGGCCGCCCTTGCCGCCCGCCGGGCCGCGGATGGAGGCGGATGGGCGCCCACAGCCCCTGGCCACCAGCCGCCATACCTAGCGCCGCCGGACCCGGAAGAGGAAGCGGAAATGCGTGGGTCAACATTGAAATAGGGGCGCGCTGGAGCCTGGAAAAAAAAAAAGCTGCGCCTGCGCGCTGTACTCCGGCTCCTAGACACACTGGCAAGTGGGCGCCGCCATGCCGCACGGAACAGAGGTGCAAAGGTGGCGCCATGTTGTACGGATGGGGCAGGGCGGGGCGCCGCTCGGCGGCGGGACCGGGAGCAGCAGCGATGGGTACGGTGGGAGCCCGATTTTATTTATTGTGTGTTCTACCGAATAACTGTTTTCCTAAAATATCGGCTTCTGTCGTCAGAAAGAAGGGTTTGTGCATCATTATGGTAGTTATGTATCTGTGAGCCCAGAAGCCATTCCCCATCCTGCTGTTCTAAGCTCTGAATTACAAGTCACTCATACGTGCTTTTCCACAGCAAACATGACACACCTGGAAACTCTGTGCCTTACAATAAACTTCCACAAGGAAAAGGCTGTTCCCCCAGATTCCCTTGAAAGCCTTGCCATGCCACATTCCCCTTGAGATGCCCTTGCTCCTGCCCAGCGCTGCCCTTCCCGGGCACTAGACCAGGCAGATGGGCTGATCCCAAAACTGGGCCCTCTGGAGAGCAACACAATACCTGACACCTCCTTGCTGTGCCAGCAGCTGCACTGGTAGCCTTGGATGGAAGATCCTCGTGCCTGTTTCCCAAGGCATGTACTCACTGTGTGATGTGCTCCAGGGCAGGTGCTCACGCAGGAGCTTGAAGTTGTAAACCTTTCTCTGCTGCTCAGGTCAAAGGTCCACCTGACTCTAACTCCCATTTCCAAGGCACAAGTACCTAGGAAAAGCCTTGGGTGAAACAGCACACAGCTAGTGGAACTCTCCTTTAGTACATCCTCCCCCATGTTCATCCGTCAGCATCGTCCAGGTTTCTCGAGCTGGGTCACGTTTTCTTACTTACAAGATTATCTCAGTTGGTGAGAGCATGGTGCTAATAACACCTAGGTTGTGGGTTCAGTCCCTGTATGGGACATTCTCCTAAGAGCTGGACTCAAATGAGGTCCTTGTGGGTCCCTTCCAGCTCAGAATATTCTGTGAAATCTATTTACTAGCCTCTGGTAGAGCCCCAAGAAAAGAAAAGAAAGGAAATAGCAAGAGCTAAGGGAGTATAGGATGGCTTGTCAGTAGCCAGAAACAGCATTCCAGTGGTGCCAGATCTGCCATATTAAAATCTAAATGCACAGAAGGTACCCCTGGCAGTCCCTTACATTTTCATTAAGCACTGTGTTGATAGGAAGGAAAGGAGGAACACTCCCTGGGCTACACTTCTCCCAGATGTTTGTTTCAGCTCCTATCCCACATACCCGGGTCTCTGCCAAGCTGAGGAGCATGTTGACAAGCAGAGCTGCCTCTGTGCTCTGAAATCAGCATCTGGCCTCTGCTATCCATGTGTGACCTCCCTAATGGATCTGGATCCCACCCCACCGCCTGGCACTGACCCATGAAAGACCAAGAGATTTTAAAGCACACGTTTCCATCACTTCTGCTCCCCAGCCTCTGGCGGCAGTGGTGGTGTTCCCACTGCCACACCAAGTCCATCCCCTCCTTCTCACGGTGCGTGTGAATGCCTTGTGGCTGCTGCCATAATCGCTGCTGACCCACATGGTCAAAATCTTTGTATAGCATCAATGGGAAACCACCATCTGCAAGGAGGACAGGGTTGGGCCCGTCTGTGAGCCCCAAAATGCTCTTTTGCTCCCCTGACCTGAGCACTGTTCCGCAGTGATACTTAGGGACCCACACACTAAACATGTAGGGTGCCGCTGCTGCCATCCTTAGCGGCTTCAGCTCTGCTTTTAGAGAGTAGCGGGTGCTCAGAAAGCTTTGATGTGTGCTCCTGGCCTTATTTATGGGTTTGTAACTCACAGTTTGTTGTACTGCACCCTCCCTGTTTTCAATCTATAATTATTATTTTGGTTAATTATTGACTCTTTTTAAGTGCAAATTATGGACATCATAATTTTTTTTTAATTCATGAAAGAAGAGAAAATATGTATGAACTAGATTTTAGGGTATATTTAAAATAGGAGCATATTTTAGAAGACAAGTAAATTTCAGAGCAATTAGAGTATTTAACATGAACTTTCTAAGCCCAGAACCCTGAGGGGAATAAGAAAGCCAATTAAATTAGATTAAATAATCATGCCTAAATATAAAAGTGTAACAGAATCCAATTGTTAAAGAACAACACTATTAAATTACGATAGAATAGTTTAGATGTTGTCAGTGCAACAGGTAGCTATTCTTTTATTGAACAATAGTATTGATACATTTTTGAATTTACCCCATTTAGGCTCTAATCTCAACTGGTTAAGTTTTAGAAACTGTCAATTAAATTCCAGCCATTCGCTTCTGCCGGTGCACTGGCCTAGTTTTTAGGCATTTTCAGTTCATTTTCTAAGAGGAACAGGGCTATCAGGCAAACGGCTCACCAGAGTATCTAGAAATGTTAGCTTAATGACAACTGGTTTAATGCTATCTAATGTGGGGATAAGATTTGAAGTAGAAGCTCACTAAGCCCATTTTGTACAGATTAGTCAAGTGATTCATGTTCTCTGCTACTCCTACCTCTTCACAGGACCAAAAAACGTCTCTTTTGGGAGCAGTCATTTTCCACATCCAACATGCCTCATTAACTCTTTCTGCATTTTCTTCTTTCCTTGAATACAACGAAGGGAATGGGTTAGCAAGTGCACAGCCCAACAATATGAAAAAGTAACAGTGGCATCCTTTAAATTTTTCCCTTCTAGGATGTCGGTGGAAGCACAGCACCTGAGGTTATGAGCCTTTTTCCTTGAGAAAACTGGAGGCTGGCTTCCAGGGTGTGCTTGCTTATTGGCAGTACAAAACTGTAAACCTCTTTTCCACCAGATCCGATTGGAAAGATAATCATCTCTGTTGGCAGTTTAGAAGTGGAATGTATTTTGCATGAGCCAGCAGGTTGTCACCGTATTCTGTTTATTGCACCAGAAGAATGCTTTGTGCAGAGTTTAAGACCAATTCTTGGTATGCTGACCATCCTTTCTTTCTTTTCCACATGGTCCTCTCTTTCTCTGTCTTTTTACGGAAAGCCCCTAACTATGTGCACGACCATTTGCTTGATCACATGGAAAGTTCCAACAGAGTAAGAGCAAGAGTTCCCAAAGGCATAAGGCTTGATAAGCCCGGCTGGATCCCCTTATGCTTTCCTCCCACTTCTGTACCACTTCCAGGAATCTACCAGGCCCCAGGAGGATTCTACTGCCCCATTAACTTCTCTTCATGGATCCTTCTAGGGCTTTTCCCCACCACAAGCTTCAGTTAAAAAATGAGAGATGTTTTCACTCATATTCACTTACTGTTTTACCAGTCCAGACTGGCAAAGTCTAAGAGGCATGGGAAGGAAAGCGAGCCTGTGGGCAAGCACACACTGGGTACTGCAGAGAGGAAAATATGTGATGGCTGAGGGGTATGCTGCTCCTGTTAAGTCACGGGCACGATACCATTTCCGTGAACAGCGTATGAATATGTGTTTTAGAAATGTCTCATTGAAATCAGAATCCAGCCTCAGGTGCTGCTTGGAGGCAACCAGCAGGCTTAGGTCCATAAATGTGGAAAGGAAACAAGAAACCTTGGAAAAGTACTAGCGACTGTTGTAAAGGGGAGAAAGAAGAGGGGCTAGGGTCCACTGTCTCTCCAGAGCTGATTTTGTTCTTAAAAATCTCATTCCCTTTCCTTGTTAACTATGTGGCATGTGTCACAATCTGATTACACTAATTTCTATCAACATAACCTTCCACAACACAGACCTGTGCAAATTATGTTATGAGAAGCTGTAGTTCATTTCCATTTCAGTGGAGCTTGTTAAACAAGCAAAATTATTTTGTAGCAAAGGGAAAAACAATTTAGTGGAATGCACTCCTAGCATAGGAAGTACATAATATCGTATTTGGGTTGAAACTTTTTCTGTCAAAAATGTCATAACCCTGTAAGAAAGAGAATTAAAATCCCGTTATTTTAATTTACATCTAGCCACGAGATAAGTAAAGTTATCATTGAAATTCTAATTAAATAGGATGATTGACTAAGGTAGGACATCAAAGAAGAGAAGTGAATATGATAAGTCAAAGTCTTATTAATTAGTCCGCATGGAAGAAATTCCAGGGACGTCAAGCTGAGGCTGCTGCAAGGAGAAAAAAAGCAGACAAGAAAATGTGTGTTTCTTTGAAGTTAGGAACTGAGATAGTGATGGAGGTAATTGTGTCTGACTGGATCCAGTAATGAAGAGCCGTAAATCAGACCTAGGAATCGGAGGAAAGATTCTAGTAACGAATGTGGCTGCCCCCCTGCTGCGAAGAAACAGAATGCAGAGCTGACTAATTGACCCAGTCTATCTCCCAGTAGCTCTCTGTTATTATTTATTAATTTTTAATTTCTGAATTATTTACGTTCTGGGAAATTATTTTTGACAGCCTGTTAGGCGTGCCAAAGTTAATGGAGGATGAAAGGACCGGTACTAGAATTAGCAGGGATGTAGTCACAGGCTACTGAATTTAATGATTTTGGAAGGGAAAATTGATTTCACACAGCGTGTCACTTTATACTACTTTAGGGATACACCAGCTATTTGATTAATTGAGGAATAACCAACTCAAAGTATATTTGAAGTGTAAATGAATCACAGTGCTCAGCTGTTTATTTTTCCCCTTTTCTGATGAGAACACTGAGTTTGCTTAAAGTTGCTGATTAAAACCAATACAGGTAGGCCCCATACTCACACCTGCTTATTTTATCCTGCCTTTAAAAAAAAAAAAATGCTTTCACCATCTGGAGGAGACACGCAATCCTCCATCTCACTTGGGATGGAGTTCATCCTTCCTACACAACGCCTAATTAAACAGGCTTTGTGTGCACTCCCCCTCCCCTGTGGGAAGTGTTTAAGTCGGAGCAGGGTACTGAGCCCGTGGGCAGCACGTGCAGCTGAGATGTGAATTCTGCATGGTGACAGCTCACATTTGCTTTTCATCAGCCCCCAAGCTGAAGTCAGGGTCCCTGGCCTACGACATCCCCTGTGTCGGTTCTCCTGGAACAGCCATGATAATTTGGGCTGTGCCATTTTCCACACAGAGCAATGGAAAAATAAAGGGGCTCTGAACAGCTCTTCCAGGCTGTGAAAACTGCATTTCGCCCTTGGTGCCAAACGAAGCTAAACCCTGTCTGCTTCTCGTGTCTAAGCCTTCTGATCATCCAGGCACCGAGGGCATGGAGGCAATCATTCCCCAGCAATGTGTACAATGCTGCAGGCATCTTACATCTCCAGGGAGACTCACACTGGAAATGTCTCCAGAGCTGCTTGGGATCATCACCTCACACTGCTCCCTCCTCCAACAGCAGCCACCCAAGGTGAGGGGTGTGGCTGAGTTTTCCCTGACTTACAGGGAGGATGTGCCCTGTGCCCAGGATCAAAGGGGCAAAGCACCCTCACTGACATGGTTTCCTGTGGCAGACTTGGGTCGATCACTTGATTAAGGGCAGTGTAATCAGCCATGTGGGCACTGGTGGTGGTGACCGTGATTTTGGGTATCTTTAATGTAATGTCTGCAGGTGACTCAGTGTTACCTCCCAAACACCGTAACAATCTAGTTCCCTAAATACTAGTCCTAATTGGTTTCAGTCCAACTTTCCCAGCTTTAAAATAAGCATAATTGATGTTACTATTTAATAAACTCTCAGGGACTCTGCAAAGAGAATTAAATTACAATTCTTTATCTGCCCAAGTTTTTGGGAGAGTAGTGAACACCAAATACTAGGAGTAGTTGCCCATTTCCACAAGAAATTATTCAAAATCATCTGCCATAAGTTGACGTGGATCCCATGAACAGATGAGAAAGGTATAGGCTAGATTCTATTTCAAGTTCAATAAACAATAAATCTCCTTTGAATTGACTGAGACCAAACTACTGAGTGAGAAGGTTAAGTGTCAAAGGGATCTGGAATTTTGGATATTTTGCTGTTGCTTTGTTCTTTAAAATAGGAAGGGCTACCTACCATGGCAAATGTTGACCATACAGGGATGAGGGGAGAGATAAAGAATGAAGAAAGGTCAATCATGCATTAGTTACCTTTAAAAAAAAATTGTATTTGTCTTAATGATTGAAAGATACATTAACAGTACAGGGAGGTTTTGCTGCTTAACTTCTCTAAGGGGTTTATAATTCATATAAACATCTCACTAGGTTTTTTTTCTGAGCACTTCAGGAACACTAGGGACATTTCTTTGTGATGTTTTACCAAGTCAAACATGTGAGAGAATCCTGTTTTTCCCAGTTACCTTTTGCATTATACCAGTGGCAATTAGCTGTGCAACAAGGATCAACTACAACAGGCTGCTAAAGGAGGTGTGTGACCTGTGGCCTCTGCTTGGCTCTGGGGATTTGTACTTTATCAATTTTTTCAGCGTGTGAGACTGGACTGGCTCCTAGAACAAAAGCCTAATGCAAAGACTATTTTTTCTGGGTCTCCTGAATTGGGTTTTGGGATTTTTTTGTGATTATTGTTAAAAATGTCTAAAGAAGGAACACTGTTTATAATGTCGATAAAACAACATGAAATACGATTTTCGAGATCGCACATTTTGTTAGTATCACTGAACACACACTCACTGCCATGGAATTCTGAAGAGTTCAATTCTCCAGCACCAGAACTGACTGCCCCAAACTACATAGGAAATGTGATCTAAATACGATAGCTTAAGGAACAGCAAGTCATATCTTCAGATATTACAGAACAATTAGGCAATTTATGCTACTTGAAGATTTACTTTACAGTTTCAAAATGCTCAATGGAGAAACAAATACCTTCTATAGTGCATGTGGAAATTAACCCTAAAATATTTACATTCAACAAATGCAACTTATTTCGAGGAAGATGATTTAGCGTGCTCTGCTGTTCTATAGTGGAATGAATCCATGACAGAACTGGCTTCTCCCTGTTTCAATATTAAAACAAAAGGGATATGCTTGCAGTGCAGCACCCTGGGAATTCAGCTCAGAAGTCCAATTAACAACAACTAATTCCCCATACTGCCTATTTACCCCTAAGATTTGGCTAGATATAATAAGTCATGCATTTTGCATTTAAGCTTTTAATGCCCAGAGGATAACAAAAATCTATCCTGATCACTTTTTATTTTCATCATATGTAGAGAGAAGAAAGCATCACTCCTTCCCTCTTCAGTTAAGTGTATCCATATCTCAGCGCTAAGTCTATGAATGAGCTGCCTCCTGTTCTTCTCCCCGTGTCTCCTTACCCTGCTTCTCCCTAAATGCCTTCATTCTTCAAGAGGAAATGCAGGTAAGAATCCCTTTGGATGTGTGTTCTGTATAGCTACATGTAAAATTATTCACCTTCAAACGATGATCTGCTGCACATTCGCTGGACCAAGTTTCCTGCCCTTTAGACTGTCACACTTTATTTATTGTAGACAGCTTACACTCCCCTCACACCAGGTTTCACTGCAGGAGCTATCGAGGTACTGCCCAGCTGTGAACATATTTTAAAAGCTAAAACTGTAACATACTGTAAATGGTAATGACCAGGCTAAGACATACTAAAGATTAGGTAAATACTCCCAATAATTAGAATGATCTTCTGCAACTCAATTTTGCTTACAAGGTAAGTCAGATTGAACCAAATTCTCCAAAGGTACAAGCCCAGCGCATTACTACACACTTTACATGCAAAAGGGAGAGAAGCAGAGAGAAAGCAAGCAAGCAAATACGTGCCCATGAGGCTTTGGCTATTCCTTGCTAGGTACAACCTAAACTGTACATTAATAATTAGAGACACATTAAAATATCTATCTGTCCAGATACATTTTTATTGGTGTTTAACAGGAAACAATTAAGTCCTAGAGGTACCCATATACATCTGTATTTATGAAGTTTTGTAACAAAGAAATAATGCAAATTCACCTTGTTTGAAGGGAAATTGGAAGAAAAATTAAATGGTTTGAGAAGCAAACAACAGAGCATATTAAATCCGAAAACATCACACTGCTAGAAACACAAGATGTGTTCCAACACTGCTGGAAGAAATGCCTGCATCAATGTTAGGTAGCCATGCCTGCAGAGCAGCAGGTTACTGTACGGAAAGCTGCCTACAAAATATTTCTGCAACAATGTACTTTGCTGTGCATGGCAAAAAACCCAGAAGGTGTTACTTTTTCATGAAGCTGTGATGAACTTGGCTTATGGTTGGCATCAGACTGGCTGCTCCTTACGGGGGTTTCCGAGCTGCATATTTGCAGATTCAAGGCCAGACTTTCAGAGGGGCTCACAGCCAGCTTTCCAAGCACTCGGCTGCCAAACTGCTTCTCACAGGTCCAGGAATCAGAATGACTGAACGGGAACCAATCTCCTATGAACATCCCAGAGTAACTGGCTGATTCCTCTCTCAGCAGATATGCCTGTGACAGAAGCTGAGACAGCTGAATGCAGCATTTCTGACATAGTCAGATGTGAATTTTAGTACCTGTCTGCACAGAAATGGCAGGTGCAAAGAAGAGCCTGCTCCAAACTTCTGAAGGAAAGTGTTGGCTTCATCTTATTCTTGAGCAGATTTTCTGATTGCTCTGCACCCTCCTCCCTGTGAGCAGCAAAAAGAGCAAAAGTCTGACAGGCTGATCCCAAATAGGGCTCTGTGGAGAGCAACACAACACCCCCATTCGTGTCACACCCCATGGTCAAACTTTCTGCTCGCTGGGAAGCGGAGAATGGCAGCACTAATGATGCTCTCCCTTCTAAAGCTGCTAGATTTTAAGTGCTTTGAGGAGATTGAAGACAAGCATTAAATTTTGATTAAAGGGACACCGCCAACTTACATTAAGCTTAGAATTTAGGGTTTGTAACAGGCAGGCAAAGGTGGATGAGAGCTTGCATTTTGGATGTAAGTATTTCTTTGCAGCAGGATGAAGACCTTATCTGCTGAGAACAGAAGGCATCAAAATTAACTTGAATAGAAAACTAACAAGGTCCACTTTAGTTTTGCTGCTGAGGGAGAAAGAATGCAGATGGGAAGATACTATGTAGCTTCCCAAATGTAACAGCCCACCAGTTGTGTTTTGTGTGGGAAAAGCTTGTTTGTTTGTAGCATAATGTGTTTTTTACAGTGAGAAGAAGCCACACCAAAGTCCCATTTGAAAGAATTGACAAAGGAGTAGAGTGACAGGAAAGGTTAGTACAGGCGAGCTGGCACATGGACTAAATGCCTTTCATCTGCTTTTCCTTAATAGTGAATACTTAGAGATGGTGAAGCTACCTAGTGTTAAATGTATGGTCCATTGCAACTGATGAGAGAGTAGTTAATTACTTTCAACAGTCAGAGATATTTTCTGCAAATCATTTTGCTATAATGAGATCAAAATCTGAACCAAATTTTTCAAGGGAAGAGCCTAAAAGACAGTAACTCACTGTAACTTTAATGTCCACTAGCCTTATAGCAAGGATATTACCCAGAAATGCTCATTCTCAGAGAAACTGTGGAAATGCGAATCCAGATCTTCAGCTGATAAAAACCAGCTCCCTGAACAGATATGTTGATTTATAATAGCCACAGGCCTGACCCCACATCCCAATGAGAATTAGCTGCAGCCACAGAACTATTCTGCAGTAAAGATGTAGCTCAGTTTGGTCTTGTCTCAACCAAAAGCTGGGTTTTTGATGCAGAGTTCTCTGCTATCATTGCAGCATTCATTTGAACAAGCCTTTCAAAGGAACAGGCCAAATAAATCAAAGTGAAAGGCAACAATGGCCCTGATTTTCTTTTAGTTCTTCATTGAGTACCAAAAACTGAAGATAACATCAGATAACAAGCCTTGTGGCTTCAAATACATTTTGAGTGCAATGACACTGCCCCCTCCAAGGGTCCATGCAGCAGATGAGAGGTGCTTCCCCAAGCTGTAGCATTAAGTGTATAGGATATGTAAGAGGAAGGATGAAATAAGGCCATGCTACTGCTCTGGAGATGGTGGAGTGCGGAAGAGTGCTGGAACACAAATTGAAAACTACTTGTTAAACAAGGTTAATTTGTTCTCCTTCCAGAGTATAAAATGGCTTCAAACACTTCTAAACTAGGTCATTTGACTGCTCAAGAAATACATGGTGCTAGTCAGCTGTCTTTAGCAACAAGTTTATTGGAGAGTTTGATTGCATCCCAAAAGCATGCTAGATATTTCTGACCATATCAAAGAAAACTCAACTATGTTATCAAGGCACACTAATGAGGTGGTTTGTTTAATTGAAATACTTTAAGTTTCCATGTAGTACAGCATGAAAAAATCATTATTTTCATTAGATGAGCTACTCGTTAGCTGAAAATCTAAGTTACAAAATATCACAGTGTGAGATAATAAATACATTGTAAAATGCATTAAACCCAGGTTATTAAAAGGAAGTTCTATTTAAAATATAGAGCCATGTAACTTGGGCATGCTTCCTTGTATTAGGAATCAGGCTAGGTTCTTTGAAAAATATAGCCAAACCCAAAGGACCTCACTGCGCTTTCACTAAAAAAATCACTGTCAAAACTCTGACCCGTTTTAGCCTGGATGGATTACTTCATTATTCTGTGTCACAATTCTGTAGTAACGGGGTTTGTGTGCAGCAGCTGGAAATTCTGAGGGTCATTGAAAGACCCCCATTCTGGCCTTGAATTCATCACTGCTCTGTTTGTTGCAATCACTAACAGAGAGTCAGGAAGCACTTTATAGCTTGCATTTTTTAGGGGCAAATGTTTACCTAAAAGTGTAAGACATGGAGGATTTGTGAACTTTATGTAAAAACATGCATCTCCATGGGATGTCTCACATGTGTTTGCTGAGGAGTTTAAGAACTGTACTGATCTGATGAAGAGGGTGCAATTTGAATCCATGATGAGATTGGGTGTAAAGGGAAAAAAATGGCTGGAAGGGGTCTCTGGAGCCCATCTAGTCCAACCCCCCTGCTCAAAGCAGGGTCAACTGGAGCAGTTTGCACAAAACTGCATTGAGTTGGGTTCAGAACACCTCCAGAGATGGTGACTCCACAACCTTTCTGAGCAACCTGTTCCTGTGATTGACTGCTTTCATAGTAAATACATTTTATTTAAAGTATAAATTGGATTTACCATATTTCAATACCTCTTGTATTTCGGGTATTTTGTTCTTTATTCTCCCTCACTCAGTATTTCTACAGATTGGTAAGATTCCCTTTGAGCCTTCTCTTCTTGAGGCTTAATAAGCTCAGGGTCCTTCTGAGAGTGCTTCCTCATCACTTGCACTTAAACATTGAGTTGAGATGAGGACGAAATTGTATTTTGGTTATCAATTCACAGGTGGGCTTGGTCCATATGAAAAAAGACTAAACTAAGACTCTGATTCAACTCTTGTTCTATGTATTTCTACAATGGGGCCAAGTTTTATCCTTTGTCCCTGCACATCCCATGCCACCCCTCGTCTTTTCTATGTCTTGGACTAATGAGGGCATGTTGTCCTCAATTCTCACAGCAATGGTTACTTCCTAACTTATTGCTACACATATGCCGAGGGATCTTCTCTCTTATCTCACTCGTGCTATTCCTCTCTCTCCTCCCCTGCTGAGGGATTAGTCCACCAGCCCTGTGAAAGTGTCCTTATAGCATTACTCTGTCACTAATCTGGCCAGCACAGGTCACCAGGGCTGTGCAGAGCCAGCCGCAAGATTTAGAAGCCACATCTTAATTCCCGAGGAGTCCTGGGCATGCATTCAGGTTGCCTCCAATGTTGGCAGCCAGGGATGTTGACACATCTTCACAGCTATTGCTCTCCCTGTCAGCTAGAGTCAAGTCAGTGACACTGAAGGGTGCCACCAGGAGCACATGGACGTGGAGGAGATACAGCAGGAGTGCTGAAAGATCCCCTTAGCCAGAGAGCCAGCCAGAGATTCAGGAGAGTGTATGGATTACAGATGGTACAGTAATCTCACAACTGGCCAAATTTGGAGGCCAAGCAATACTTATATGGAGATGAGCATACATTAAAGGCTGCCAATGTGACAGCAGAGAGGGCCAATATTTCGGCTCTCCCAGGAATGGGCACGCTGCCCTCACAGAGCCACCTGCTGAGATCATTCATGCCAGAAATGCACGTAATCCTGGTAAGGCAGGTGCCTGGGGGGATCAAGTCCTCAGTCAAAAAAAAAAAAAAAAAAACCAAAAACAAAAGGAAGGGCAAAACCCTGAGCCCCAGGCCACCTTCATACACCTGGCAAGAGCCCCTCTGCAGTCAGCCTGCAGACTGTAAACTCTGGAGGTTGGAGCACAGAGGATGAGAGCTGCACCCCATGCTCCTGCCTCTGCACTCAGTTATGAAAACAGACTTTTCTTCTTCCACAAAGTTGCACATCTTTGAGTTATCTCTTGCTCTTCTTATTTTCTCTGGATTTTGTTAAACATTTTTAGAAGTATTTCCTTTTTTTTTTCCTACTGGGGCCAACAGAGATGTGGCTTGCAGATTAGTACAACTGTTAGCTCCCTTTAATAGGGCTTTTCTTATCCCATTTAAGTAGAATAAAGAAGCTTCATTTGTTAGCTTAAAAAAAATCAAGGCTTTAATTCTTGATCATTGCTCCCAAGCGGACCCAGTTGGAATTCTCTCATCATCACTGATCAAGTCTGAACTTTTTTTTGTTTGCTATTCAATTTCATTTACTTTCATCATTTCAAAGCACTAACAGGCTTTCAGCCCTGCTGAAACATAGGATGAGGCTTTAAGTACATTGCAGTGAAGTCCCTGTGTGAACGGAAAACTGCTAGATGGCATTTAGCTATGTACTATCCCTTCCATAAAACCTGTATTTGCATTGTATTAAAATTAACCTGCTAACTAGTTTAGTCATAGAAATAAATACTCCATTTGGTTCTTCACATTATTTATTTGCTGTAGAGAGACTGTCAGTCAATTCCTCTGATTTCAGATCTGAGAAAAATTTTGTCTCAGAGCAGCATAAAAATCTTTCTGGTTACTAAGTTGCTGACCTAAGCAGATCACCATCCGGATCCATTGCTAAAATAATATCCGTGGTATGTTTCTCATGTCATGGATAAACTTGCTCTGATGTTTGATAAATGTTGGGGGTTTTTTCTTAAGAGATCCCAAGATGAATTTGCAAGGAAGATCAGCACAGAGCAAGTCTGCAAAATAGTTTTCCAGTTAGGATACAGTCTATCCAGGCCCCTTCTCTGGTTGCTTGGACCTATAATTTCCTAAGTGAGGAGATGCCAGAGCAGTTTTTGAGTAAAATTTTCCTTAGATCTGCTCTGTGAGTGCTCCTTGAGGATGAATGTTGCCAAAACTGTTAGCCCTTGCACGTGGAGAAAGCTGTTTTGATAAACTGATCGAGTCCAGCCACTGCTGGACTATTGCTGATAAGAGCAATGCAAAGCCAACCCACCAGTTATAATTTTTGTTCTTCAGGGTTCTTGTAATTTTCTGCGTGGGCAAGTCCCCTGTTTCCAGAGAGGGTCTGAGTAAGACAGAAATGCTGTCTGCTCAGCCTCTGATGCTTTTCAGCTTAGTTTTTATGCTCAGGGTGCTCATCTCTGTTTCTAGGTTTCTCCAGGTGTTTCACGACTTACATGCCTGAAGGAAGTCATCAGCACCAATTTTGGGTGCATTAAAGATGTTTACCTGGCAGAAACAATACAAAATACATGTTCCTTCAACCACAGCTGGCAGAGGGAAGGAGACCCTGCTGAAGACTGGCAGGCAGGAGTGTACCCAGCAGAGAGCCCTCTGCCCAAGAGAAAGCAGTGGCACATGGCTCCACCTCGGCCCGGCTGATGCCACCCAAATGCCCTGGAGTTTCAGTGCTCCAGCTCTGCAGTCAGCTTGTGGTTTCTCCTTGGAGGGCTGGACTGTGGGAAGAGAGCTCCCTGCACCTTGCCAGAGCATGGGAACAGCTGCAATTCGAAACATACAAATACTTTTTTACCCCAAGCAGTTTCCAATTAATGCGCAGATGGAAACCACATAGATGGTCTGTGGGAGAGAATCCTTGCTTGGCAAAAGATGGATTATTGCTTTTATGAAATGCCATAAGAGCTCTAGGAGCAGAGGGCTTTGTTTTTTAAGATCCCAGCTCCCCATTTGGGGAGCTCAGATTTATACTGAAGGAAAAATGTTTCTGGAATGTAAGCTTGTTATTTTGTGGATCTGGGATGCAGAAGATAGTCAAGAAAATATAACTTCTGTAAAAATTACACCATTTTGTGTACAAGGGAGGAAGAAATAAATTGGGCTGGGGGAAGCCTGTCAGAGTTTAGTAGTCATTGGCAGAAGAGAACCTAGAAACATCAGTGGGCACCTATCAAAATAGTGGAGAAATGAGGTAAGGCCAGAGAAGTGAACCTTCTCCCACTCTTATCTGGAATCAGCATCCAAAATAGGTGGCATTTTCTTGCAAATTCATCTTCAAATCATCACAGCTTTATCCAGAACACATAAGTTTTCACTCTTAAATTCAACAATAAAGAAGATGTCACAGTGGGACACTTTCCCCTCAAAAAATGTTGGATCATGTGGTTTATCAATATGAATCCACTGCCATCCTTTATATAGCTGAAAGCGCTACACACCTGTGAATATTAATATCTTTTGTTTGAAAGGACAACAGGAGATGAAGGATTCTAGTTTTTAGACCTAAACACTTTGTACTCGATTTTTTTCCTCAGATTTCCATTTATGTAAAACAAAACCAAATTTAATCTTTGCTTGTCCATTGTGATTTTTGAGATAATTACCTCCACATAATTATTTTGCAAATAATTAATTTGTAAACCATTACTTGTAAGCCTTTAGAGTTCTTCAGATGATAAAGTGGTAGAAAAATACAGGACATGATAACTTTTTCTACCTTCTTTTTGCTAGCATCACTATAACTCATTCTGTTCCTCTACATTTTTCCTCAAATACTTCCAAAGAAGGAATGATATTGCCATAGAGTGTTTTTAAAGTCAAGAGGCAGATTTACTTCTGAGTTCTCTCTTTTTTTTTTTTTTTTTTTTTTTTTTGTTAGGTAAATGCGTTGTCATTCTAGTTTCCAAACATGACTAGTATAGCTCATTGCTCTTTCATCCACTGACATTTGAGCTGATTAGGTCAGGGTGAAAGTAAGGACCTTTGCCATAATATATGTGGAACTCTATGGAACCCTCAAAGTGGCTTCCACCTGGCATCATCATGTCCCAGATGGATTATTTTGGGTTATTGTAACAGGTTGGTTATTAGCTGGGTTATTAATATAACAGGTTCTCCATAAGCATATCCCACGGACTGAATGGTTAATTCATGGGGATTGAATGGTTAATTCATTACAATTTTGCCTTCATGTATGGAACCTGCAAATAGTGCATTAACAAACATGTCAAAAAGCAAAATTATAAGCTTTGTTTGGAACTGAACATATGGGTTTTAGAAAGTTGTGATTTTTTTTGTGGGGATAAAACTCTATGCTGAATTTTGTTGTTAATAACTGCAGTTTAGATTTTTTTTCTGCAGATGGATCCATTCTCAATAGAGGGCAGTAGAGGATGAAAATGTTAACTCTTGGCCTATTCACTGTGTTGTGTTCAGATCAATTCTCTAATATTCTTTTAACCGGCTTTAAAACGGACCCTTTCATCTTGAAAAAGAAGGAAGCAAGAGCATTGGCCATCTGGGACACACTCTGCCAACACCCAGATGTTCGCATCCTTCTGTACAATTTACTCAATCAATGCAACATCAGGTTGTGCTGGGTGGGTGGGAGAGTGAAAGCATGGGAAGAAGGGAATAGGGCTTTCCTTGAAGGGGAAAGTCACTAGTCCTGTGCCTTCACAAGGCAAAAATGCTGTCATTGCTCCATGTCTGCAGTCTATTAGCTCATGGTAACCCTGGGAAACAACGCTGAATTCTCTCAGTGAAAACATATGAAAAGGTAGAAACTTCTCGTGCATGCATCAGTATAATTATTCTGCCAGAAACAGGAGCAGATGTAACTCCCCAGAGGTTTTCCTTACAGCTGATGAGCTGTGCTGGCTTCAGCCCCAGCTGGGTGCCAGCAGGAGATGGCACTGCCCCTCACACACAGGTGGGAGCCTTGGCCTTGACAGAGTGGCTGCTGTGCTCAGGGCAGGGAGAGCAAGGGTTGAGATGGGGCTGGGAAAGGAAGCCAAAACCTGACTGAAGGAAGAGCTGGCACATCTAGGAGCTGGGGCACAGCCAAGGTGGGAAGGGCCAAGGTGGGGCAAATGCAATGAATGTTCTGAGCAGCCCTTTGGACGTACTGAAGTTTAGACTAAATACCATAATGGAGACTCTGCCTTTTGCTTGAATCCCCAAGCACCTCTGTGGGGTGTCCTTTGGCAGAAGTTAGGCTGTCTTAGATACATGGCTAGGACTATACATATTCTTGGTTGATTTATGATGCATATCACAACAGCCTAATTCAGTTCCAAGGGCTAAAAATAGTACAGTCCTTTCCACAACATTCACTGTGCAAAGGAATGAGTCTACCTTTTTGTACCTGCCAATCACGGATATGTTTGCCATCCCAATGCCCTCGTCTCCATTTCCCAGCTTGTTCCCTTATATCCATTCCCTGCCTTGCAGGGCCCTTCCCATCACTGCTGTCTCAGATCTGCTGCTTCTCTTAGTTCTGACACATGCAGCTCCAGTGCTGACAGGCACGTTATCCTCTCCGTACTATCATCATGTCCTGCCTGATCTATCATCCCTGACCATCCACCTCTTCTAGATCCCCATCATTCACACTTAGCCTTCCCAGGTCTTTTTAATCAGCTATGGTAATTAAAGCTTGTCAGAGACCAGGTAAATTATTATACGTTGTATGTAGCTCTCTGACTACTCTTCTTGTTCCAGTGCAGAACAGCAGATAGTGCCTGAGGCGGCCCATGGTGAGACCCCAGTAAAGGCTGTGTATTCAGGTTTGTCTTTCTCAGTATTTACTGAGAAATGCACCAAGTCTACTCCAGCTGACAACAAAAAGCAGAAGGACAGGAAAGAAGAGTCTGTTGTGAATTTGGATGGGGGAGTTCAAAGAATTTGAGGTTTTAGGGAAAAGGTCTTTTTGGTTCAGAACATGTTATAAAGAAGTCACAAATGTTGGATCAGAACTCAGTTTAGAGGCAGATTGTGAAAGGCTCTTGCAAGATACATAAGAAGGAAGATACGAGTTGCCTCAAAAGGATGAGGAAGAGGATGCCTGTATAGAAGATTTTCCAGTGGAATCTGACAGCAACATAATGTGGGGTAGAGAGGAAGTCCTGATCCTCCAAATCTCTCACAGCAGTAACCAGACCTGGGCATCTTTCCATGAAAGGCAAACACATAAACAGAAAGGCAGAGCCACCACTCAGTGAATAATTTTTTGGACAGGTAGTTGCCTGCATCAGCCAGAATTCTACTGGTGCTCCTTTTCCATTATATCCTACGTACCAAGCTTAAATGGGCTGCACTCGGAAAAAAGAAAAATGACAACCTTTTCCTAAATAGCTCACTTTTCTGTAAATGCCAATATGAAGGTGGCCAGAAGGTTCACTAGGGAGAGAAGCAAGATGCTGGTGTCTTCCCACTCCCCGGTGGCTGAGCTCCTCTGCCTCATAGCTACCCTGCTGCAGCAGCTCTGTTCAAAGCTGAACAAGTCCCACTGGTGATGCTGGCACACTTGGGTCCCAGCGATGAGAGCTGCCTGCTGCAGATGCCTCAGTGCAGCCGGCTCAATAGCACATTTTCCCGGGAGGTGCTGAGACTGGTTGGGACAGTAAATAATTAGCTTTTCTGCCTTTGGCTATAGAAATGATTATGAATTTTTAAGCAATGAGAGCGATTGAAGAAATTTCTGTTTGCTTTCTTTTAGTTGTGTTGCAAAGTTTAGCTTCAAGAAGGAAAATACCCTCAGAGGAGGTTGACAGACAGGTGGGAAGATACAAAGATGCTAAGAGATCAGAAGAAATTCGGTGAGCATTAAAAGCTGGGGTAGAAGGTCCTGATAAAGGGGGATGACTTTCATAACAAAGGAATTATCTTTCTTGTTCAGTCCTTCCTTTATCTGATAACAGGCTATTCCCCGAGAAAGTTGGCTCCTGGGAAGTTAGTTTCAAGCAGAAGTTGAACATGAAAGTTAATTTTCTGGCAGAAGTTACTTTCTCTTTAATTTATTTATTTTTGTAAATTTATCCTAGTCCTTTTTTTTTTTTTTTTAATTTTTTTAGTTTCTTTTTTTTTTTTTTTTTTTTTTTTTTAAATTAACAGAATGCTGAAAGATACTGTAGAGAGAAGTTGTCTCTATTAAGGCACATAGGATTTAAGTATACCACCTCCCCCATGGCCTGCTTATGCCTCCTCTGTTGATGGCAGTTCTGCCTCCAGGACTCTTGTCCTCTCTGGCAGACTGGCAGTAAGGGGTCCCCTGATGCCACATTTTGCAGTCTTGGCTCTTGATCAACCTACTTGGCACAGCAATGAACCTGGAGGTACTTCATGTTTTGCACACAATGCCTCACACTTGTTAACTTTATGTCTTGCCTTGTCAAGTGAAATCAATATTGATAATAATAAATCCATTAGCAATTAATTATGAACGAATTATCATTCCCTGAAAAATACTTCTAAGGTAAAAAACACAGAGAGGCATTTTCTAAAGGTTCCCTGTTTACCTCCTCTATTGCATAAATGTTTTTTAAGGGTTTTAAAACCCTTACTAAAACATTCAGTTTTATCAGCTTTTCCTCCACTTTCCTGGCACTTTTTCCCAGATGATTTTAATCCCACTGTTGTACACAACAAACACCACACTCCTTCTGTATTTGCAAACAGGGCTGCAGATCTGACCACACAATGGTGTAACATCAGATGAATGTACATTGAAAACTTCCTCAGGGTGGCAGTGAGGGCCCAGAACAATTTGCCCGAGGTATGATACCTAAAACGTGCAACTCTGTTATCCCACCATGGCACCATGAACTGTTTTCCCTACTGGAGAGACTGGGTTGGTTGTGATTGCAGATTGGGGATCTCTTTTAAACCAGGGGGAGAAGCTGAATGAGGCTCCTCAAGTCCTTCAAGCAGGAGACCAAAGCATATTTTACATCTCATGGAGGAAAGTTAAGAGGATGAACAAAAAGGAAAAATGGGAGCTTCTGCTAAACAGAGTAGCTGTATGGCTTTGAAAACTCTTCCCAAAAAAGCTGACACAGGAAAGACTTCATTTCCTACTGTTGAAAGGACACCAGGGTGACTGGAGTTACCAGTTAGAAAAAGCAACTACGCATTTACCCAGCTCAAATCTTTTCCCTTCAAAGTCCTTCTTCATAAATTTATAAAGCTGTAAGTCTTGAAAAGAATCTCCTGCGATCATTTTGTCCTATACCTTCCCATGAGTCAGAATAAGGTTTAGCCACTTCCTCCCTATAAGATGTTTGTCCAACCTGTTCTCAAATCTGCCAATGGAAGGGCTCAATATCCAGACAAAACCTAGTTCCTAAAGCGTAGCTTAACTTTTTTTTTCTGCAAATGACGTTGATTTATTTTTATCCTTCTCACAGTGGCAATGGAGAACAAATGATGGCTGTCCTCTCTAAAGCAATTGTTTACATATTGAAAAACTCATAGGTTTTCCCCCATAGTCTTTTTCCTGTAGACTAAACAAACTCAGTTTCTTTAACATTTCCTCATCACTCATGTTTTATAAAGCTTTTATCATTCCTGTTGCTTTCTTCTGGACAGTCTCCAATTCATCCACATCCTCAACTCTGTTGGACCCTGCTTGGCCATGGCTGACAATCTGTCGCTAAGAAAAATGCCACACTTCTGAGTGAGACGTTAGAGATCTGTTTCCAGATTTAGCATTCTTCCATGGTAGATGTAAGCATTTTAGTTTCTGTTAGTACTGATAAATATATATATATACACATATATAATAAAACAAACAAAACAACACAAAGTCTCACATTCTTGAAGGTGATCTGTCAGTTTTGCACTTCAGTGGCTACTGTCTTTATAACACTTACATGTGTTCCATGGCACTTTCCCCACCCAGCAGCATGGCTGCTGAGGCAGTCAGAGGCCTTGCAACCCTTGTAGAAGAGCCTCTTACAAGGCAATGTAATTAAAGTCAGCATTCAAAGCACTTCAAATAATCAAAAGACCTACCAGCTCCCAAACAGAGGCAAAATCAAAGAGCCTGGCATGGAAAGAAACCCAGCAACCCTGAAGGCATGAGCAACCAACCTAAAGAGATTACATGCCAACAAAGGGAAGTAGGGGAGGAACTGATGGCATCAACAGCTGAAAAACAAACAAATTCAGGAGACTTCAAAAAAGGAGTAACTGGGCTACCAAATTACATGTTTTTTAAGTATTTGGGATAAGGAGGAACGTGTGTGGTTAGAGTGTCCAGGCTTGGTTTAATCCTGGCCATGGAAAGCAGTGGGTGTTTCCTCCTTGGTATCAGTCATGGCTACCAGCAAGCACTTGTGTAGTTTTGAGTGGTCCCACACTCACAGTCAAATCAGAAACACTCTATTGTCTTCTTGCTAAGCTTAGAAATGGGCTTGTGCACTCAAAAGCCAATCTGTTTTATAGATCAGTATCAGCTACAAACCTCATCACATCAATGTCCTTAAGATGTTGTAGCTGCTATCATGAAGCTTGCAACTTTTGCTGGTAGGTTGTTTACTCAAGAAGACCACACAACTCAAGAGCAGTCTCATTTCCAGACATCTCTTCTTCTTCTGTGGGCTGACAGAGGTTGCACAAAATTCTCAGCAACATACAGAGTAGGCAACTCGTATCTGATTTGAACTCTTTAGCGAAAACACCTCCTTGACTTCCTCTTCCAGGAAAATTCATGGATCCCTCCACATAAATTCAGGGATCTATTCACTAAGCTAAGCAGCAGCTTTATCACCCATACATTGGCTCCTTCTGTATTTCTAATAACGTTAGGAGAGAAACACAAATTCCACGTCGTCTACATCATGAAGTTCTTTTAAATGAACTGGGACCAACTCGTCCTAAGGGTGAAACCAACAAAAAAGAATTTGGTGCAATTAATTTAGCAAGCTTTCAGCCTGATGATGCTTATTTAACCAATGTGGATGAAAGCAAAATTTCCCCATGGCCCCTTCTAAACACCTCAACTAAGAAAATAAGCATGAGTGTGGTAAAGAGCATGTTGATACCCCAAGGGACCAGAGAAAGTGCAACAACAGAGTGCCTTATACAGAAGGGGGAGTGTTAAGCATGTTTAAACCAAACATTTCTTTCCCTTTCCTTTGGGATAAAACATTTCCCATGGAAACTAAGGCTGTGCCCCTACATGTGTAGCCCGGGGAGAGATGCTTTGATGTGAAAGAGAATCCTGGTAAAGTACCGGATGCAGAAGCCAATGTGGAAATAGGAGGGACTTCCAGAAGCAGGAAAAAGCATTGTCCCAGAGGGGCTTCCATCACCCCCCCTAGGTCATCACTCAGACTGTCTGGCTAGTTTCCTCCTGACAGTCACTTTGCCATAAGGAAAGTCTTGTCTCAGACATGGGGCAAAAGTTTATAACTTTTCCCTTACTTTAGACAGCTAAATGAATGTGAGATTTTACGGCATAATCTAGATAAAAAAACTAAAGTGAAAATGTCACAAATTATAAACCAAATGCTGTTTTTAAGGGTACCACAGAAAACCCGGGGAAACCATGAGAACTTCAGAAAAGTAGAAGTGCTGCAAATTTGATTTAGTCTAGGGAAAAGGGAGAGTGATTTAATTCTGTAAATTTTTAGGAATAATACAAAGAAATTAATATGAGAATTAGCATGAAAGTCTTACAAGTGTGTACACTCATATGCTATTGGAGCTATATGGTCTATATGAAGGGAACCTGCCTATAGTGTGCAGATGATTTGCTTTAGATTATTAGTCTCCAAGGCAGATGGTGTGGGGGATCTGCATATAAACACTTGCCTGGTATTGCAGGACTCACAGCCCAAGAGGAGCCTGTTCCAGAGATAAAAAGTTCTATGGTGATTCTCCCATCTTGTTCTTTAAAAGAGCCAAACATTATTCTCTGCTTTCTTCACCCATCACTGAGGTCAGTGCTGGTCATGGCCTAAACTCCACCAGTGAGCTTCCACAGAGAGCACTGCTAGTGCTACCACCTGACATAGAAGGAGCAGAAGTCCTCCTGCACGCCCACGAGCAGATTATGGTCACATGTGGAATCTGTTCAGCAGCAGCAAAAGTCAGTGTGAACCATGAAAACTTGTTATTGTACAGTAAGTCCCTCTTCACCCTCCAAGTATTCACCACTGTCAAGGTTCTTGTGGGTGCTGGTTCTGAAACAGCTGAAAGGAAACTGAAGTATCATTTGATCAGAGACCCTATCCAGGCACATGGACCATATCTAAGCAAATGGCCCTATGATGGCAATGGTCAGGGTTTGTTCCTGTAAATATTTCAGCATGAGGCTCACAGGCAATAAACTACGTCATCATTTCTTTGTATGCTCTGGCTCATGGTGACACATCCAGTGCGATTTCTGTGACAAAGACTTTGTCAGTGCTCCCTCCCAGAGTAAAATCTGGCGCCTCGTTTCACATTCAGAACAATGTATTTGTTTTAACTACTTAACTGAATGTGTTGAATTATTTCTTCGGTGACTAGAGAGGACTTCATATTGGTGACCTTTGAGGCTAACAAAGTAGGTGTATTTATTACTAAGTTTGCACTTGGTGCCTACCTCACATAAATTAAGTACACCAGCTATCTTCAACATCATTTGCATTGACTGTCTACTAAATAGATTACTGCTTTACCCCATGTTCTTAAAGATAAATAGAATATTGGCCTATGGATCTCTAAGCAACATCTCTGCCTGAAGATGTGGGGAGCTGGAGGAGGTCAGAGTTCCTGAAAACAGAGCCACAGGGTCAATGCCACAACTAAATCTTTGTGGTCACAGCTAGATCTGATGTCCAGTTGACCACTCAAAGTCCTTTGAAATAAGACCCAGAGCCAGAAGAAATTCCAAGCCCTCGTGTGCAAGCACTGGTTTCCTCTCTTTCTTTAGTGGGAGTAAGAGTATTTTACACAGGGAGCCCTGAGGTGTATTTAATTAATGCTTATTATGAACTCTGAGAGGAGGTTGAGACATAAACATTATTATAGCTTCAAAGCCTGTGGGGATCACTCAGGTTTTACTCAGCTCTCTTATGCTGGCAGAGTTCTTACTGACCTCTGGACAACTCGAATATATGGAACAAAGTGTTCAGAATCTGGCCCATAATGTACCTGTCTCTCTCCTGGGCTGGACTTTGCTCTAATCCGTCCTACATTCTTTGAGCCTCCTCTATTCATTGACTAAACCACCAAATGCCTTCAGAGGTGTTGCTCCACCAGTAGTGGTTCTCATTCAAACATTACTCACTATCAAACAGTCTAACCCTATTAATAATAACTTTAAAGAGAACAGAGGAAGAGGAGACAAGAATTAGATTGAGTTTAATAAGATTTTTCTTTCACCCAAGTTTTATGTTCTTTTATTTTATCTTTTTATCAAGGCAACTGTATTCTGAAAAGCCCGAGGGTACAATAAACAACAGAAGGTGATGCAATGGCTGCTCGTTATTGCTTGATGGGTGAATCATCATCGTACTGGCTGTTATCTGCGTTATTGGAACAGATCACTCGAGGGCTGCACTGAACACGGGCCACAAAATGTAACGCTGCACTAATATCATGATGTGACACATCAGTCTCTTTATTTCTAGATGGGCTTCCTTTCAATTGCACATAGATAAAATCACAAGAAAGGGTGCCCATGGGATATATTAAAAATTATACCTGGGCCTTATTTTTAACAAAGCTCAGTTGGTACTGACTGGCCAAATCCAGCAACCTGTGCTTACACCAGTGAGCAGCTGTTCATGCAAAAAATTCCATTGTTTCATCAGGGCATCTCAAGCAAGCAACTGCTCCCTTTCCAGAATTAGTACTGAGGTTTTTTCCTACCCCACCCTGCTGTTTTTACACAAAATGCCACATCCTGCTTAGTTTTTATGCTATACTAAGGTACTTTTTTTCCCCTGGGTTTTATGAATATTGTACTACTGGGACTAAACTGAGAATTAAATGTTTCCACAAGCAATAAATGCTCCAATGAGCATTAAAAAAAGCCAATATAAACATATTTTACCAAAACCAAGATTACTTCTTTTATCTTTCTCACACATGATGCCTAGTCTACACGAAGACCTCCATAATTAAGATCCTAAAACCTGCCTTGCCCAGCAGAAGAGGCTGTTCTGTGAGTTTGTACCTGAGGTCCTCTAACCAAATGACAGACACTTTTGACGTAGAAATACTAGCTTTTAGTGTTAACTATACAATTTAGCAGCTGTGATATTCTTTTGGTTTGGGTATTTAATTATACTGACCTATTGTCTTACATCTGGAGTCCATGAAAACACTTCAGGTCCTTCAGGAAACAGGCACAGAGGCAGCAAATAAAATTTGTGACTTTAGGAAGTGCCTCTGCCGAGCTGTCTCTAGTCAGCCTCTGCAAACCAGATCTTGTTTACTCCACACTATTTTGTGGTATCTTTTTCCCTTTGTTTCTTGCAAGTCTCTGTGTGCCTTATCCCAAACCAAAGCTTTCAGGGTTTGAACTAACAACTGCAGTACCATCAGCTGTCCCCTGGGAGGGGGATGTGGTGCTGCATGGCTGTAATCAGACCACAGAGTGCCTAGAGCAGAAAGAGAGGCTTACACTTCATGCTGAGCTATCTGTGAAGAATGAGAAATCAGGACAGCATGGACTTAATGAACTCATAGTACTGCTTAGAGACAAGACCCACTGCACTGTCCAGTATTCACATAAGGACATCTTTGCTCTGCACCAGGGAAGGGATTTGTAACAGCAAAGGTGTCTAAAAGGCTTCGTTAGTCATGTCACCAATGAAGGGAATTAGGATGACACTCACAGTTGCCTGGCCCAAACCAGCCATGCCGTGGTGGAGCAAGGCAGGGCTGCAGCAACCTAAGGCAGTCCAGCAGCCCATAGGTAAATGGTGTGGCTGTCCCAGCTCGGTCAGATCTCCCCATGCAGGGGCTAGCAGTTGCAGAAAAGCCCAGGATGGGGTTAGGACTGGTTGCTTGAAGCTCTGTTGGCCAGCCTTTCCCTCCCTGTGGATAACATATCCCTAAAAGAGCAGCACAAAGTCATGGAATCATACAATCATTTAGTTTGGAAGAGACCTTTAAGATCATCAAGTCCAAACATTAACCCAGCACTGCCAAACACACCACTAAACCATGATCCCAGGTCTTTAAAATCCCTCCAGGAATGGTGACTCCACCACTTCCCTGGGCAGCCTGTTTCCACATTTCCTTACTCTGACTACAAGAAATATGCAAGTTAGCATCAACACTGCTGATTCCCCTGTTTCTGCTGCTAAACTCAGTATTACATTTCCACGGCTGCTTGGATTTTGCTGCATAAGGCATTGTCCACCAGCTCCCCAGTCTCCTCACTGCACCCCTTCTCACATCACTAAGAGCTCAGGACCATGGCCAGCAGGACCAACACCTATTTCGCTTGGTGCCAAGGGCAACTTAAGGCTCCCTTCCAGTTTCTTTTTACCAGATTAAATAAAGTCAAGCTCCCACACCGAACACAAAGTGGTGGGGCTGAACACACACCTCAAAGCTTCCAGGAGAAATTCACCACTTCAGAAATCACTCTCTATTAAGCTGCCCCACCACAAGAGATAAAATGTCCCTGAGCATTTACAAAAGCATTCCTCTTGCACCTTTGCCCAGCCCGAGGCAGAGCTGGGCGCTCAGGCAGGGCCCTGCCCCACCCTCACAGAGCTCTGGTCCCACCACACCCTGCACCCAGACTGGCCCAATGGCCATCTCAGGTAAAGAACAGAAACAAGGCCAGAGTGAAGCTCAGCCATGATGGATTGACCATCTTCATCTGGATGGTACAACATAAACTATATTTGGAGGCCAGAATGTGGCTGTGTGTGCCTGCTTACCACCTGAGTTCCTTGCAGCTGCATATTTTGAAGACCGATTTGCCTTTTACATTTTGATTTGTTGTCCAGTGGAGAAAGAAACTTCTCAGAGATAAGCCCTTTCTCCCCTTTAACATATCTCACTCTCTTTTGCTTTAAAAGATTTACAATGATGGCAATGAATGCTTATGCATTAGAAGCAAGTGAAGCCACTAAATTTTTATTTAAAAAACCCAGACAGAGACTGTGATTTTTTTAAGCTACATTTTCTCTATGAAGGAGTGTGTCCAAGATGAAAGAAGTAACTGTTATTGTAAGGTATTCTCCATTTTGAATCCAGAAAGTACAGGAAGCTGAGCAGTCTCTTTGTTCATCCAGCTACTGCTGCTGATGGAGACAAAGCAAGTCATGTGTCTACATAGTCTTGTGTTGATTTTGCTTTTCTTAGACAAAAGCTTTTCTAATGGGTGGGGTCAGTCAACAAGGATGGAGGAAGAGGGATTTGCAGTTACAGCTGAACTGCCTTCTGTGTGCCCTAGGTCAGCTTTCATCTACTTCATTGCCGTGTACATTAGGCTATAGCAAAATAGTCCAGAGAGAGAGGGAAAGAAATTCCAGAATAACGCCAACATCCTGGGAGAAACCTTGCCCATGAAGATAAGGAGCAGCAAAGAACCCCTGACCTGATACACCATCCAGCCTCTCCAGCTGCAGAGTGTTTGGTGTTAGTTAAACACAAAAGAGATATTGATGGTTGTTCCCCTTCCCTCTCAATTTTTATGAAATTTCATATGGAAAATTGCAAAACCATTGACCAGCTCTATGACTGGGAAAAATATTTTTGTAAGTGGACCAAAGGTTTTTCCCTTGTTAATTCTCGAGAGTTCAAAGGTTAATCAATATTTCAACCTATGATAATTTTCAATCAAAAAAGTTCTAAGGAATCATAGCTTGAAAACCTTCTGGAAGAAAACTTGAGAAAGATTTGGTAGCAATTTGAGAAAATGAGTGGATTTCATTTACTCAGAACAGTCATATGCTACAGAGGTTTTTTCCTACACTTCAGCATTTTTTACATCTACTTGAAAAATACAGTAGAATGAATTGTACAAAATGCATTGTATTTACATTAAATAGATGTTCTGTGGTAGGCAAAAATAATAATAATAAAAAAGCCAAAATAGGAATGAGGCAAGTTAATTGCATGACAAGAAAGGACAGGAAAGTCCCACGAAAACAGAAGCAATGCAATGCTGTCCCTGCATTCTCTGACCCGAGTCCGGAGACGTGTGTTAACAGCACACACTGCAGCCTGAGGCAGAAAAATGTGATGTGGTTGACAAAACTGTGGCATGACTAAAGACAGAGCATGTGAATTGTATTTATGTACTAGTCTCTGAAGTGGAGAGCATATTGTCAAGCAGCCTGAGGGAGCTGTATCATATGTAGCTCCGTGTGCAGCATGGTATAGCTGTATCCCATTAAGATGCTGGTAATGGAATATATTAAATATCCTCTTGAAGGCTAAGGGTCCAATCCTCCTGCACTGAAATCAATACAATTTTTGCAATTTATTTTTAATGGGAAGAGAATCAAACCCTTTCAGCTGCCACTCTTCTGAAGGATCCACATGCATACACAACAACCAGTAAAACTAGAAGAGAGCTGTGTGTTCTGCACTCCCAAAAATGCCCATCCGTGATCATATCACAATGACTAAGGGTAAGCTTGTCTGTTGACAGATTTGCAACTCCTCTGCCTGGACCCCACCCAAAAGCCAAGAGACACATTCACAGAGCAAAAGCTGTTGAATGCTGTCTTTCAGAGGAAGTACACCAGCCTAATGCACAGAAATTTGTTTTCTGGTTGTAATATATGCCTACATGTATCCTAAAAGATAGTAGCATTTTATAGCCTGCTGTTACAAAAGCCATCAAGTGCTATCTTCATTCACTCCCTCCACAACATTTCTTCTTTTTTTTTTAATAATCATCTTCATAGCTCACCTCCAGCTAAATAACTTGTGTGTATGATTCTGTTTCCAGATCTCTCAGGAAATACACAGAGCCAGAGAAATAATCAGAGTTTAGTACACTGGCTTCCTGTTCTGTTTCTTGAGGAGAACAAGCTGGGTCCTGTTCTGCCTTCTCCTGGGGAAACAGAGAGGACTGCTGATGGTGGTGGAGCTAAACGAAGGTAAAACATCAAAACCCAAGAAAAAGTGATTCACAGAGGAGATTCTGGACTAAAAATATGGGGCACATTTTTAAAAAGCCAGCTGTTGGCTTGCAGAGAAGTTTCCTTTAAGCACAATGCACAGTTAAGTTTTCCATTTGAAACTAACTTGAAAATAAAACTCAATGTATCCTGAAGGCTCGGAAGTCCTGTTGGCACATTTAAAAAATGCCATTAAATTAAGAAAATCCCACAATGTGTGTGTGTGTGGTGGCTCATGGCCAGGTGCTGGAAGTGGACAACAGTGGTCCTCTTCACTGATGGCGGTGTCCTACATCATAGCTCTGCTTCAAAAGAGAGGCTGGGGAAGGAGCCAGCTCTGGGCGCTGCAGGATTCAGACCTCGGTGTCTCCTTGGATTTTTTTTCTTGCAGAGCACACTGCTTCTGGCCACGGCACAGCAGGCAGGGGTGTGCTGCTTAGTAAATGATCTTACTGCAGTGCTCCATGAACATCACCAGTTCTACACAGGTACAGCAGGATGAATTTCTCTTGAAGGCCACAGTAACAGGTTTTAGGTGACTGCTTGTTAATCTCATTCCCTTAACCAACCCAAGTGTAGCCCATACAGGTGAGGCCACTTGGAGGTTTCCATTGCACAGGCAGGCATCTTCATCTCCTCGGAAAGAGGCAATCTGAGTTTTATACGAAGTGCTGCACAGCAGGACTGGGTTCAGCTTCTTACCAAGAAATCTGTTGCTTCACTGTGGCTCTGGTGTCTCTGGCTCCAACTATTTATCTGAAGCAGAGAAGTAAACCAAAATACCAAATCTCAGACTGGTTTTTTGCTTGCCTGTGTTGTAAAAACCTTATGGCATTTTTCTTAACAGCTGAAGATTCTGCATTCTCAAGAGATTTATGAACAGGGGCAGAAAAATACAGAGTTTGTACAGTCTCTTCAAATGGAGGCAGCTTATTTTTGTTCCTGCTGATTCAAGGGACAATTTGTACAACCTCAGTGATGAACTTCCCCTTTTTAATTTGCCAATAGCATACACCAAGCACAGATCCAGTGTGCAACAGGGCATGCCAGATTCAAGAAAAACTGGACAGTATGTGAGCTGAACACTACATATATATGTACACAATAGTGATGCTTTCTCTGAGCCTCAGGGGTTCTCAGCTAGGCTTGGGGCAAGACAGCAGATTGCACACAAGACTTTCTCCTTTTTGGAGTGGAAGAAGCATCTGTGCAATAAGTGCAAATGCAGGGAAAGTGCATCTGTCTGCAACTGCCTGCCACAGCAGCCTTCATGCATGTTTTGTGTAGGACTAGGATGCACGAGCTCACCTGAAGGCTTGATGAACTTATTCCATCACCTTTCACACCTCTGTTTCTGGGAAGAGCAGGGAGGACTGGTAGAGCTCAGGAGAGCTGACTCAGAGCAGACCCTGGCTGGGCACGGTGAGAGTACTGCAGCTCCTTAGAGCCCACCTCCAGACCTGCCCAGAGCTGTTGCTGTTGTGGGCAAGAGGCGTTTCCTGTCAGCTGTGGCCTGGCTCTTCAATCTTTGTGAAGAACAGGTCCATTTTAGCTATGCGGGGATAGCAAATACGCCTCATCCTTCCACAACCAGCTCCACAGCCTTGGAGCTCCACTGCAAGATCTCAGTGGTCGTACTTCTGTGACCTGGATGTCTTGGTCTTACTGACACCCACACTTTTGGAATGCTTTCTGAGAGGTAGATATATATTCCCTGTAATTCAAGCAGATACAAGACCTGTAGCATGGTACAGAGATCTCAGGAAGAAATGCAGCAGAGAAGGGGTTCAAGGTTTTGACCTTCCATCTGTGAAGCATCAAAGAGCAAAATCTAGAACCTGAAATCAGAAATAGCATAGATTTACCAAGACAGTAAACCATTGAGGCAAAGAGAATGGATGACCTGAGAGCCTGCAGTGTCATGGGAAGTCCTCAAATAGTCCAAACACCAGGAAGGGATCACATAAACAAAAGCTGACCAATGGCATTACAAAACATGGGGAGATGCCCTAAATTCACCAAAAGGGCAGGGTGGCAAGACCTGCAGACTGAAAATGCCCACATTCAGCTTTCCTGCTTGGAGTGAAAAGTGTTTCACCCACAGCTGGTGACATCATTTGGATCTTCCCAACACTAAAGTGAAATATTGTCTGAACACTCCCACATGAAAGTAAAATAATTTCCAAGCATTGTCATCTTTTCTGTGTTATTAAAAATACTTTTAAATATGTCCACAATAATTTGATTCCAAAGAGACAAAATCATTCCTAAGTTATTTCTACCAGAAATGTTTATTGTAGAAACAATCCCTTTTCCGCTGTAATTCTTAAATTTCTAGCTTCTAAGTTATACAAATTGCTGTGAACTTTCTTAATTTAGTCATTTTGGGTTTTTTTTATCCATGTCTCAAATATTCTTATTTTTTCTTTTCTCTTTTGTTTGAATAATTTTACTTGTAGGTATTTTCTTTAGAAAAACAGGAGAATCCTCTTTTCCAAATGTGAAGTTCTGACTTTTGTCCATCTGAGAAAATGTTTCTTCTCAGTTGTCAATTACAATTTTTACTTCCTTTTAAAATTCCGTTCCTCCAACTGATTTGGCCCATAACTCATCTTTGAATGGTGACAGAGAGGCCACCATCTGAAGAACATTTCACGAGGCATCCTATACATCTTACCTTTCCTCAGTGTAGGAAGAAAACAGATAACTCTATCAGGCCACAAATATTTAGAAAACAGCTTTTTTTTTCCACTAAAAATGGGAAATTTAGTTGTGGTACTAAAAGAAAATCAGCATCCATTGCTCATTTTTTGCCTCAAAACACTGACTGTGATCTTGATGTTTGACTTTGTGGGAAGCTGTTTGAGCTAGTATGAGCACGGGGGGGCAGGTTTCGATTTGTTAGGCTCGCACATGAGAAAACTGCTCCTACCACATCAGATCCCTGGCAGCAGAGACTGTATCATACATCTAAGTGAGGAAACAGAGGGTGAGTCGGACTTTGCTTCTACAAATGGAGCTCTGCAGATGGCACAGTGCTTACAGAGAGGCAGGAATATTGTCTTTTGATCTCAGTAGGAGGGTGGGGACAAGTAGGGAGAAATCTGATATTACCCACAAGCTGGGGAAAATTTCAAATCTCTCGCTCAAACAGGCAAAGTATTTGCTGCTGGGTTTCTGCTTTTATCCTTCTCATCACCAATATTAGCTCCTGATGCCTCCTTGGTTTTTTTCCTCAATGAATTTGCAGTAATCGACAAAACAAGGTTTAAGATACACTGGAAGATGAGTGAGTGCCATTCTTAAATTATAAACTCTATTAGAAAAAGAAAGACTTCTAAAAGCATTAGCTAGTAAAACATATTTTACTAATATTAATTGTTCCTTTCCAAGAATAATGATTTTAAAAAATCCTAGAGCAGAGCAAAATTTCTGATAGGTTAAGTGGGAGATTTGTTTGGGCTCAGACAGAAATTTGTGAACCAGCAAAGCTGATTAAATTTAGTGAAAGAAATAGATTTAAGATATGTATTTGATAAAGCATCTGTTGCAAGAAGGATATGCCTTCTCCTTTCAGTTTAACCACAATAGCAAATAGCTGTGCTGAAGTCAGTAATATTGCACAGAAAATTATTACAAGAATGATAAGGCTCATTCTATGCAGTTTTGTAATCTGTTGAAAGGAACATCCTGAAACAGTCAGATTGATAAGCAAAGAAAATAAACAAGCAAACAAAATATGTCTCAATGGGGACAGATGCTTTTTTATGAAAAATACTGTTTCTATATATTTTTTAACGTGTTTTGAAAACCTGACAACAATTTTAAGAGCAAAATATCGTTATCCTTTACAGGTTTTAAAAACCTTGAAATTCTCCAAACAAATCTTGGGAAATTTTGTTTTCGTTTCTTGTCAAATACTGTAGTGAAACTATCTTCTAAAATAAATCCTAGCAGTTTAAAAGACCAGTTTGTTTACATGTGTGTGTGTGTATCTCAGAGAAAGAAGGAAGAGACTTCTGAGAGCAATGCCAATTACTCAGCAGATGAGCAATTCCCACGCCCCACTGACATAACAGCAAACTGAGAGGACTCGTGGTTGGCCCCAGAGCAAGGTAGACAGGTGTTACACTCTTCTTTTATTACATATTTCCAGTCCTATCAGCTGTATCTTCATTGTCATGGAAGATAATACGATTTTTATTTTTTTTCTTATCTTACACTGCAAAGGATAGATGACAACTTAAAAGCAACCTTGCTTGATTTATAGGGTCTCAAACCTTTTGGCCACATTTGTCACTTAAGAAAAAAGTCATTTAAGTTCTGTGTAAAGTTGCATGTTAGAAAGAGAGGGAAAGAAGGTTTTCATATGGCACAAAGCCCTTCACATTTAAAGCAGAAGAAAGCCTCATCAATATTGAAAATTTCTTCTGTGTGTACTGAAAACAGGCTGATATTTATATGCCGAATCAGCAGAAGAGGTGGAAAAGGCAGAAGAACAGTGTGTAAAACCGTTACCAGAAATCCCATTCATACAGATAAAATAGCATGGATGAGCTGACTTTGTGGGGCTTTTGCATTAATTGGGTGTGACACTAGATATAAGGCTCAGTTGCAGAGACTGGTGTTGACTCTCCTAAAAGTTTGAGTATTTAATCCAAATTCTCCAAAGAGAAAGCTTTGTACACGACCTGGACTTGGAACACGTGAAAAATTCTGCATGTAAGTTTCTCTGTTTCATTAATATTTTTGTAAAGATTTTTCAGTGAGAAACTAAGTGAGTGAAAGATGCGTGAAACATTAGAAAATGGCAAAACCTGAAATGCATATTTCTGGTGCAGGATGTCTAGTTCTTCATGGAAAATAATAAGCCAGTTTTGATCTCTTGGGCTGGAACTACTATCTGGAGATGATTCTCTCTTTCTCTTCACTGACTACAGAGGGAGCCAAGTTTCCTCAGTTAGTTTAGGTAGGTGTCTGAATTTTTGTAGCTTAAATTCCTCTAAAATTTCTAATGTAGAGAGCATAAGCAAACTAAAAGTTTGATTCCCTTCAATTTTACAATAATTTTGGTGATACAACCTTTCTGTGTGGAAGTGAAATCTTCAGTTTGTCTGTTTCTCCTCTTAATGTGTTTCAATGTTTACAGCTCAGAAGTTTGTGTACATTTCCAATGCCAAATAAAGAGCAATAACAAAGACAGGATCCTAATGTAGCTAGCACTAGCAGCAGCACATTACAAAGAGTGAATACGGTAAATTAAAAGCAATAGAAGTGTCAGCTAAAGTTGATTTAAATCTATGAAATCTAAAAATCTATGAAAGTGGTAAACCTGTGTGCATCTGGGGAATCAGTTAACAAACTTTCTGTGCTTGCTTTTCTCCAAGCTTACAGCTTCCAGAAGAAACTGGACAATACCCTGCATGCAGGAAGCCATTTCTGAAGGACCTCAACATAAAGACCATTGTGGTGGCTGTGATGTTCCACATCTTCACCAAAAGCTCTGCTAGAGGAGGCCTGCACTAAGAAATAATTGCCAAGAGCTGTATGAGCTGCGAGTCAGTCACATCCTGGTGAGGAAGGACAAATGGGTCAGCCCCACTCACAACCAACCAGAGGATCCCAACTCCCCAGACCACGCAGGCTGCAAGTGTTACAAGAGCAAATGCTCCAGATCCCTTGGGATACGGTGAAAGATGAATACCTCATCTGCTTCTCCTTATTAGCACTTGGAACACATGCACTAGGGTGAGATCATGTTTGAGGAAACTGCAAAAGGTGGCACGGTGAGTGCTTTGCTCCAAGGAAGGAAGACATTTGGTGGAGTACCAACTATTTACTCCACTTTGCTGCAAATGGGAAGAATCACAGACGGATCCTATTGATGCAGCTTCTTCCCAGATTTCTTGAGTACAAAAATTTTACCACTCAGTTCCTTTAAATTTTACGATATTTTTTGGTGCTACAAAATTTTTGATGGAAGTAAGGCTTTCTAAGAGCAAATAATCTTCTGAGATGTGAAACACCTTTTCAACAAAAAGCACAATCTAGACTTAGCATACTTCCACAGATATTTCAGTCCTTCTGGCTCTGCATATGAATGACTTAATGGTTTGTCACTAATTTCTGAGCTGCTCTAGGCTAGTATATCTGACTGCACAAATAGTTAAAGTGTTCACCCCTGAGTTCAGACCAATGTGACACAACAAAAGAGGCAACAATGTGGTTTATATCTATTTTGACATGATTATGTCAGAAAAGAAACATGTCACTGACAACAAAATCTGTAGGAGACAGACAAGATGCACATGCCAGGGATGCTCTCTGAAGACAGACTGCTAGACACGTTCCTATCAAACCTTACCCCATCAGTTTGTTGAGAATGAAAATCAAAAATTACATTTAACCTTCTGTGGTGTGGGAGCTAACCAGAAGAAATGTGATGTCAAAATCCATGCTTATGAAATAATGAGTTGAGTGTCCACCTGCTCTAGTCAGGGACCACTCCTCTGCTCGTACTGTCTTGCCTGGAATTTGAAACACTGTATTTGGGAAAAGAAGTTAATTTAACTTCACTGAATGAAAAACTTTGGGAGTAGTGACATCAGCTGAGCACCTGCTCTTCTGTCTCTTCGGTACCACAGGTTTCACTTTGCTGTAGCTGCAGACTCTTAACAATTTTCCATCTGATTAGTGCTTCTGGCATTGCAAAAGGTAACATGGGAAATCCCTGCTTTGAGGTAATGCAGAATTAGCAATAAGGAGTTCTGTAAAAACCTGAGGCTGGTGAAGTGAATTTGGGTTAAGACCACAACCAGAATGTTTTTGGTGCTGTTTTTTTCTACACACATGAAGACATGCACACAGGTGTATCATAATTACGCTTGACATGTGCTTACTGTTTTGATCTTTGTACCTGTATGTGCATCTCTACAGACATTAGCAATTACACTCCTCACTACAGAGATAAACCCATGTGGGAGTGCAGGAAGGGGTAACTGATAGTATCTTTTCTCATAGTGTAAGGGTTCAGAGGATGTAGGAGAAAATAAAAAGAAGCAAGGCAGAAGTTGTTCCCTAGACACCTTGATGCTCAGGGAGATGTAACATTCCTGTAGACAGCCCACATAACACAAAAGGGAGCTGTTGCAATTGCAAGCCCACAACAGCATGGGGCTCTGCTGGTGGCAGGTCTGAGCACTTATTTCTGCTGTTGACATGAGACTGAAGAATTTCAAATGCATTCCAGTTCACAGACCTTGGGAAGAAGAAAGAGGAACATTTGATCACTCTTCTATTAATATTTCTTTCTCCACTCAGGCCAGTGATTTATTGGACATATTTTTAAGGTAATCATGGATGCAATGCCCAGTGAAGGCAATTTTTCCCTAAATCACTCTTTCAATCTACTGTTTACATTTCCTTGGATGAGGACAACACAGTTCTGAAGAACGAGGTCATACAGAAATTGGGCAGCCCAAAAGCACAGGGAGAGAGGCGACATTCCAGTCACTGCACATTTACTTGGGATTCAGAAGGGACTACATCTAATTCCCCTGAAGGGTGGCAGATGGGGTGTAGGTAATCAAACAACTAGCAGAGCCAATGACAGAAAGGGATTTCCATTGATTTCAAAAGTTTCCTCCACTAGAGCAGGAGAGGACCTGAAAGAGGAAAGTGCTTTGGGAACAAAGTGACAGCAAGCTGGCAGGAAGGGAGCTACAGGGGGAGGTGCTGTTCAAAGAGGAAGGCTTGCACCCCTTTCATAATTTGAAATAAAATCTGATTCAGACAGACATTTCAGTAATTCTGACTCATCTGGAGGCAAATACACCTCCATGGCAACTCCCTAAATCTTGCTAAACACCCAAGGAATATATTTGGAAATGCTGTTAACTTAGTAGCTTCCAGCTCAGTTCTTAATGCACTGGAGCCCACTTAAAGTTATTTCCTCTTGAAATAAGCAACTTCTTCAAAGAATTGATTTCTTTTTGCTCCAGAATATACATACAAAATACAGTGGAACTGCAGAAAAAATAAAATCCCTTCTGAAGAAATAAACTAATTAAGAGAATACTGACGTGATTCTGCTAGCATGATCTGATCAAGCAGGAGTTTTTATAAAAATAATGAGGGCCAGTTGTTCACTACTCCATGTGAATCTACTGTAAACAGCCTCTGGAGAAAAATATAATTATATAACAGCAAGAAAGCATGCTTCTGAGCCCTCACTCAGAGAATCCCAGCATAACTTCTGTGCCCTGGGAAGTCGTGCAAAGAGCAACAGCAGCTGCTGACCCCCAGAGCTCAACTGGTTGGGGTGATCTTAAAATGGGAGGGAGGGACGCCCCACACAAACCTTTCTATCTCTTTTAAACACTTTGTAAATTAAGTAGATCCTGTCCAGTTCTACTGCTGTGACCAGGCAACACACCACCTCTCTGAGCATTCCCACTGGGCTGAGATCTTCCATTCTCACTCACGTTCAGCAGGACATGGACACAGATCTCATGGAGCGAGCTGGCCCTATGCTTCTACCTCACATCCCCTGCACTTTTTGTTATGCCTTTGCCCCATTTGGTGCCTTGCCTATTCAGATTTCACTGGTCTGTACTCTAGTAGACCAGAAAAAAACAGTCCTGTAAAACCAAAGTAGCTTCACTAAGAGTCAACAGGGTTTGGTTTGGGTTTGTAGGGCTATAATTCAAAGCAGTGCAATTCTGTGTATGTACGCAATGTTTCTTCTCTCTCTAAACACTTGTTCCCTGTATCTCATAGCACATCACATATAAAAAATGTCTTTCCCAAAAAGGCATGAGAAAAGCAAAGAAGCTCCTATCTCTCACACTTCTTTCCTGCAAAGCTAAATTGATGAGAATGAATTATGAATGCCTTTCAGTTCAGCTTTAAAAATATGAGGACCCAATTCCCTTCAACAGTGTCAATAAATATGGATCATGCATGTGTTCATTAGAAAACATAGCTCATCAAGATAGATAGATAATATTGTGATTTATGCGTTTAAGTAATAAAGTAACTTTTCATTTGAAAGCAGAATGGGCCTCTACCAGGACAGCTAACATGGGAGAGAATATGAAATATTGTGCAAAACTAGAGAGACACTTATGCTGCACAACCCTTCCACTTGTTTGTAGGGCATGGTGATGGGTTGGATGCTATTTTTCTTTGTGGATTACACAGCTCACTGAGTTTTTACGTTGTCTGAAACACGATAAACATAGCAACACCGTTTCTAATGCCAACACCTTTGACTATAAACCTAATCAAACAGGACCAGGGACCTTTTATGGCCTAACCATACCATGTAGAACTTTCCAGAGTCTTTCACAGGCTCCACAGATGCCCTGAAGTCTAATATATAATTACTATTTTTCATTTATTTATTTCAGTTCAAAGTGTGTGCATAATGTGTTGCAGCTTCCGAGATTTCAAAGCGAGATGCTGAGGTTATACCTTGCATGCAGAGACAGGTAGGCACCAGGGGGCCTCCCAAGGGTGCAAAGCCTGGGAGGACAGTGCCGTGGATGGAGTTAAGCAAACCACAGAACCTGGAAGGAACCAGACAGCGTAGCATTGAATGTACCACACAGCTGGGAATAGTCCTTGTGTACGCCTTCCCCTGGCTTGTGTCAGGAGTGTGCTAACAATTAGGCAGCAAAGGCAATCTGCAGTCCAGCTTGCTCCCTGGACCTGTTTTATTTAGCTGCCTAGATGTACATATGATTTCGTTGATACAGCACTCACAGAGACAAGAATCAGACCCTGCCTGGGAAGACCCTGCTGATAAAGGCTGGAGATGCATTCCCTCCTGGATCAAGATTAAAGAGACCCTTAGGGAGCTGGTTATAAATTCCTGACTCCCAGGTTGCTGCTATTTCCTGGACTGAGCTAGAAGAGCACAGTGCTAGCTGGCTGTGGGTAATGGGATATTTTGTATTACATATGGATTGGTGAAACTGGTGATGAGCCTACCTTCTCAACACTCCCATACATCCCTTGATCCCCTTATTCTGGTGCTGGGTGAAGTGGAATGGGCATAACTGAACTGGCCAGCCAGCTCCACGTCCCCTAGAATACAAATATCAGCTGAGCAGGTGTTGCTCCAGTTTCCATCTGTTGTATTATGAAGGGGCGCAGAACTGGGGCAAGTAAATATGATGTTTCTCTGGATATGCTGGGTTTGATTGTTGATGCAGTTTTTAGAACAGTCTTAATCAAGCAGTGTTCTGTGATTTTAGTGCTTTTGGGTATTAACATTTCTGAGGTCTCAGTGTGAGTCTCAATTATTGAAATGGCCAAGATTCTGGCAAGAAACCACAGGGAAGAAATCAGTTCTGTGAGGAAGATGCCAGGAGGCAAATATTATTTACATAGACTACAGAACTACAGAAATATAACAGTATGTAAATTTCTTGACAGATGCCCTGTTTGGCAGCTGCTCAGAAGCAAATTTCATTCTCAGCCAGATCTGCAAAAACACAGATCAGTAATCCAGGGTAGAAGTGATTTGGTAGAAATTCTGGATGACAACTTACAACTCCCCAAAGTACTACTGAATTAACAAAGAAATAACAGATCAGGGAACTGATAATCTTTGTGGGCCTGAATCAGGTAAGGTCTCAAAACATGAGAAACCTCAGTGAAGTCAGGAGAGACTCCTGCATCTGTAATCTACCAAAAGATTGTTTGCCTGACTCTCTAATCTAACACAGGGTTATGCTGAAGAAGGTACTGCTTGCTGGGGTGCCCTGTTATACAGGCACAAATCTGAGAACTACTTGAGACCTAATTCTGCAGTGAAACTAAGATCAAACATTAGTTTATCGTGTCTGTTTGGAGCCCTCGGAAAGATGAGTTTGGATAGGTGTGCATCTCATATGGCAGCTGATGCTACCAGGCAGAGTTTCTGCCAATACAGCAGACACCCAGTGTGAACCATGCCTCAGATGATAGGTGAGGTATGCTTGTGGGGGAGTTTGACTTGTTCACAATCATATCTGTTCCATGGATAAACTTAAGCCCTTGTTTCTAATAATACACACTGAAAATGGAACTTTATGTGATTTGAAAGAAAATTCTGAATTGATGTCCCTTTCGTTAGGAAATGCAGGAGAGAAAGGTGGTGGAATTGCAGCTTCAGATGGTGGGGATTTACAAGTTTTAATCATATCCGGAGGGCCTTGGAGTGTATTTAACCCAGGATCCAGCTACGACCAGTCTATTAGAAGGCATCTTCATGTTTTTAACAGGCTGACATGGTTCACTGGGAAGGTCTCTTTGAGCTATGACTAAACGTTCAACACCAGCTGATTGGCAAGGGCTGCTTGCACTTGGGGGAAAGAAATTTCTACTTTTGCTTGCCAGAAGGTCTCTGAGCTCTGCCTTACGTGATTTTTGTGACTGCAATTTTTCTTTGAAACCAGCAGCTTTCTGCAGTGGAACATCAGCACGATGATTGTGTGCGCTGCTGTCGAGGGATGCTGGGAACACGGCCTGTGTTATGCATCCCCATGGAGGCTACAGGCCAGTCTTGCCCCCTGCCCAAATCAAGAAAATCTAAGCAACATCAGTGCAAATCTGTCAGGTTTTATTCTACAGTGTACGTCAGGCAATACTGGCCGTCAGTTAAGGTAAGAGGAAATCCTGCTTCAGTTTTCAGACAGTTTTTGCTTTGAAGCATCTCTACTTCTGCAGTCATAGCCCTGGACATACTCCTAGCACGTGTGCCCTATCCTGTCACAAGCCAGGTGAGCTGCTCCCTCTTCAAGCAACCTATTTACTCTGCTACAAAAGCATCCTGCCCCAGTCTGTTTCCCTCATCATCCCTTCCCACTGGCCAGATGTTACCTTTTAACTCTAAATAAACACTCTGCTCTGGCCAGGGCACATGCAGCACAGCTGCCCTGGGACACAGGCACAGCCTTTGCCTTGGTGTGCGGGGAGCAGGATGGTAAAGCCACACCAAAAGCTGAGAGCAAATCAGGCGATAAGTAGCAAAACTGTATTATCAGCAGATCTGAGTTCAGGATTTCGTGGTCATTTGCCTTTATTTATGCCTCCTATTAACCTTACTCAACCATGACATGTGTTACACAGATGGGAAAACCAAAGCAAAAATAGGCGCAGCGGTTTTCCCAGCTCGTGCAGAACAGCGGGAAAAGCCGAGCGGGAGCACCGGAGGGCCGTGGTGTCCAGCGGTGTCCATGGGCAAGCGGGGCCGGTACCGACCCAGCCTGGGAAAATTACAGCCACGAGGCGAGACACATCCATACTCTTCGGCGAGACCACCGGAGCATTTCCCGGGATCTCCTGCCCCCGGCAGCCGCGGGGTCCCGCTAGATGGTGCTGGAGGGACGGACAGACCCCGCCGCGCTGCGCTGGGGGACAGAGGGAGGGAGGCAGCATCCCCCGCTCCCTCCCTGGCTGCGGCTACCAAAGTGTTTCCTCCGGAATGCCTGCCTGATGATAACAGGATCCCTTTCATATATATTAGGCAAACACGGGCCCAAGGTGGGTAAACATCACGAGCAGACTCATCTTTCTGCTCGACGCCGCGACGGTGAAAGCCCGGTTGCGCGAAATAACAAGCTGCCGAGGTTTTGTTTTCAGGCCGTCTCTCCAACAACAAAGCAGCTTTTGAAACACACGGATAACACATTTAAAAAGAAATAATTACGAGCCAGTCATCTGAACTGTCCTTCTGCACCAAATGTAAGACTTGTTATCGCCCATAAAATCAATGTCCTGCATATGCTAACCTGAATATTTATAGATGCAAAAAAGCATGTCACTTATGTAAGGCTAAGGAATCGTGCACATGCATGAATAGTCCCTTGTAAAAATAAATAATAAAAAAGGCTCTGTCAAGATATTAAATTAATTTTCCTTTTCAGTTAAGATCCTTGTATTTAGTTCTGTAAAAGTCCTCTTGGCAGCCTGAAATGTATCCTGTTTAAACAGGAGCTTGTACTCAAACACTTTTTTTTTTTTCTGAATACTATTCCCACTTAAGCCCTGCACAAAAAGCATTGAGAAAGCAGAAAACAGGAATAAAGTCATCTTTGTTTCAACTTTTCCTGTCCCCTTTTACTTAAAGGGAAAAGTAAGTATCTGATGAATGATCAATCCTTATGTGTTGGGGAACAGAGGTAAGTGACCTATAGACTTGGGGACTATTGGCTGTTTTGTCATTCTTCTAAAGGCTGGGTGAAAAAGTGATATAGAGTTATTGAAATAACTTATTCGGAAAAGGAAAATATTTTATGTTTTCAGTAAAGATCATTATTTTGTTAAACCACTAATTTACGCAGAGATTCATGACACTAGGCTCAAGTCCCTGGGAAATGTTCTTCTTTCTGAAAGCCCAAACCAATTCATCATTGGAGGGATGCGCTTACCAGTCCAGCCAGACATGGAGAAGCAAGTGCTGTGGTTTTTTTTCCACAGTGGCAGTCACAGTGTCAGGACCTCGGTGGCAGGATGCACCTCAGTGCAGGAGGTGTTAGGGAAAGGAGAGAATACACAGAAGAATTATGATGAAAAATGAAGAAGCTACCGATAGAGAAGGTAGCTGTTCATGCAGTGGGGGCTATACAGCATCTCTCTGTGTGGAAGTCTTGGAACAGAATGTGTTTAAGGGGGCAAGAAAAGTGTACATGTCTGCATAGCACATGGGAGAGAGGGGGGCTGAGAACAGTGTGGAAGGGAGCACGCTGAGCTGTGTCTGAGCATTTAATTCAAACTGCTATATTGTTAAGACTCTTGAGCAATAAAGCAAATTTTCATTCCAATTAAAGATTCAAGGGTTTTAGAACAATCACCAGAAGAAAGAGAGAAAAAAGGCATATCCTCAGAGGACTTGGTAATGAATAACAAAAACAGTTCTTGTGCATTGTCCAAAATGAATGGTATTCAATATAACTGCAGAGAGAGGATTTAATGCTACAATCCACTGTGGTGTTCTCTGTGAGTAGATGTGGGATGGCCCATGATTGACAGCAATACTTAGCCCAGGTCAGCATCTTCTGGTCAATGTGTAACACAGGTCATTCTTGGTGTTGCTGCCTTATTGTTGTTGCTGGGGTGGCAAACACTGGAAGGGGCAGAGCCTGAGGGAAATTACCAATTGCTTAAAGCTGTTGGAATGAGTTCACTCACACAACATGAATCATACTGCCCATGCATATGCTTCTCTGAGGATATATGTAGCAGTCTATCAGCCAAGCCTGCAAAGCCACTGCAATGGAGCAAAGGAACTACAGCCCAGGGAGAAAAAGAGGATCAGGTTGGAAGCTCAAGGATGAAGCACGTGTTGGAGGAGGAGGAGGAGAAGATATATACACTTCATAACTTGTAGTCATAGCTGGGGTAAATCTGCCCTACATTCATACATAAGCCATGTACGGGATAGAAAATGTGGTTCAGAGCACTGAAGCAAAATTCACTGTGTTTACTAACTGCATATTAAACTCTTCTAGGGGCAGAGCTACAAGACAGAAAGACTGTATTTCAACTCAACCCCAGCTCTTTCCTGGCCCACAGTCCTATGTCTCCTTTCTATGGGTATCCCCTTACTTTTACTGCGCCATGAGGCAACAACACGGCCAAGGCACTAACCATGTCCTGGGTCCCTGGCTGAGAAGATGCCATTCAAAAGGGCAGCAGGTAGGAAACCTTGGGAAAACTCTGAAGGCTGTATAGGATAGCTCTGCACGTTTCACCACTTTACCACCAGGAGCAAAGAGGGCTGCCCCAGCGTTAACTCTGCTGCCTCACAGCTGGGAGCCAGCTCTGGCCAGCCCGTGCCAGCACTGGGCTGCTGCCTTCCCTGCTGAAAGTGCTCTCACGCTCATGGAGTTCAAGAGCTCAGATTAGTTATCTTTCCTCTAGTAGAACGGGCTCTGGATTAGGACTCTAGAAGCTTAAATTCATTTGTCAGGTTAAGTACAGACTTTGTGTGCAACCATGAGCAAGGTCTTTAATCTGCCTGAGTGTTGATATCCTTTGGAAAGGGGCAGTAATTCTTCCCTAATTCCTGGGGGCTCGGGGAATAAAATTGGTAAATAACAGAGCAGTGCTCCTCTACTGAGAGGATGGCTGGCACAGCTCTCCTGGCTGTACTGAGTTCCCTTGCTAACTACCCGGCATATGTGCTGCAGATCTGGGGCACTCGCAGTTAGTGTTTTCATGAAACAGAATATAAAATCAGAAGGAAGCAGCAGCTACAGGGAAATTGCACGTCCCCTGACTAGCACACCTTTAAGAACCCTTCACTGTTTCGAAGCATTCACTGGGGAGCCATGCTCCCAAATTATATCTAATGCCTAAACTCAGTCAGATAGCTGAGGTGCTGCCAGCGCTTGGGCACAATCGTTCTCTCCACAGACACACGTGGAAACTGTGATAAGGATGTAGAAAATACCAATACCAAAGCAAGGCTGCTTTAGTGGCACTTCCCAGAAACAAAGTAAAAATTGAAGAAGACGGTGGGTCCCTCTTTCACCAGGTTTAGGTTGCCTATTCCCTCTCTTTAAACTTTGCCTTCCCCCTTTTTAATATTTCCCTTTCACACGTTTTCTGCATGCAGGTCTGCAGTTTTCCTTCCTGCTGAGTTACAAACTCACTCCTGCTTTATTCCTCCTCTCGGCACTTCCCTGCCCCGGCTCAGAGCACGTAGGCTTCATCCCCTTGATGATCAGCTGAGGAGCAGATGGAGGATCAGAGGAGCAGGATGGCTGCTTTATGAGGTGTACCCACGGCATCACTCATGGCAGCACAACCAACAAGTGACCAGGAGCCAGGATTACAAATGATGCAATATCCGAAGTTGGAATGCAGGGGAAGTCATAGTCAAAGTCATAGGACCCAGGGATCCTGCAGTTTTAGATTTTTCTCAGCTTTCATTTAAAGCTAAGTTTCTAGTGTTCATATTCTCAGACAAAAGCTTGGAAATGGGAAGCCTTGAACATCAAAGAAAATAAAAGAATCCAGAACTGATTTATTTCTTTTTTTAAATCTCATGATTTTGCCATCAACCTCACATTATGTTGGGGAGTAGCTCGGGATTTTTGAGCATGAAAGGCTGGCAGGACTACAGATGCCTCAAAATCATAATGAATTGAGGCCACAGTCAGCTTTTGACAAGGCTGCTCCCTTGCAGCTAAGACAGTACCAGGGTTTTGCAGAATGGTTTGGTCCTCCCCACACGGCTCACTGGTGAGCCTTGCTATCTCCGCCCATCGCAGGCATGGATATTTTCTGTCTTTTATCCCAGTTAAAGAGGAAAGGTATCTTTTAAGTGCAAAGTGGCTGCCGCACCACACCACTACTCAAGGTGGTGAAGGCTGCAGGCTGATGAAGATGCCCAGAGGATCTCCCAGGCCTGCCTTCAGGGCCAGCACAGCTTCTTGAAGCGACAGGAGCCCTGCATAGCTGTAGCCGTATGTTGAATGTAGTGAAGGCATATGGAGCTAATTATATAAATAAACAACTCGGTCCATGATGATTCTAAATAATGCAAAACATAAAGAGGCAAAACACTAATGTTCTAACTAATGAAAATAGATTCTTAGGGTGATTAATTTACAATAAAGAGATGCTGCATATGTCAAAAATGGTGCGTCATCGTATGATTTAATATAATCAGGCACAGCTGCATTGCTCTTGATGTTTGCAAACAATGGTCTTGTTCACCTCCTCCTGCATCTGTACCACAGTATTAAAAGAGAAGAAAACTGCACAATAGAGCCAGCAAACACTTGTGAGAAAAATATTTTTAAAGCATCTTGATAAATATTTACCAACCTTTGGGATGTTTGAACGCTTGAGGTTGTGTCAGGAAAAAAGCATGGGCTGATATCCTCAAAAAACAACACAAGTGGTCAACAGCCTCCGTACAAAAGGGACTTGCTCAATACAATAGGCCACTGTTGCTGGGACTCTCAGCATTGTTTACCTCTCACAGAGCTTCCAAGTACAAAGCACTTCAAACAAACTACACTGAGACTTTAAACTGAATCCACCCATCAGGTTAATAAAACAAATATTGATTGGGTTTGAGAGTCATTACAGAAAACAAACCCTTTTGGATTGACAGAGTTCCTTTGTTCAAGCAGTATTGTCCAGAGCCTTCAAGCAACATATTAAAATCTCAGCTTAAATCCTGAGGCAATATTCTACGGTGTTTGCCCTCAAATCTACTTTTTATTTGTAGCATATGTATAAATACAGATACATGAAAAGATAGGAGCAAGCATTTCATGCATGCAAAGGAAGGAAATCATGCCAGCCTCAAAAATATCCTGGAGATTCTAATAATGAAGAGCAAAAGTGAAATTTTTTCAAGTGCATATATTGATTTTTACACCTAAATCTCATTCCAAAACCTGTACCTTGTAGCAACTTTTACCTTCACTCCTCTAGAAACCCAACCTCTGCAATGCAGAAGAAAAATCACATGAGCCTGTATATGCCCTTTCACAAGATGTCTTGCAAGATCTAATGGACTAGGAAAGCATCTTGGCATGGTCCAACACAGAAAGGCAACCCAGAGCAAAGGCAGAAACAGCAAGGATGCAGCACACAGAAAAGATTTGCAGAGAATTATTTCCTCAGGTACAGGCTGATCTGGATTGTTCAGACCTTGTTGCCTGATTACTTGACAGGGAGCAAAGACATCTAAATGATTATAGGTCCTCACCCCACTTTTAAAACCAGTTTGGGTTCTAAGAGACTGTTGTCAAAAGATTATGCAAAATGAAATGAGTGACCAGGAGCTCTAGCGCTGCCACCTTGTGCAAGTGCTTCAAGATGTGGATTGAGAACATCAAGCCTCTAGCACAGAAAAGGATGTTTGAAAAGGAATAGATTCTCCACATGGTTTTTAAACTTTCATCCACAATCAAACCAGATTTATTCCCACAAGTAACAGCACAGGCTACAAATTCAAACATAACTAGCCATGTATATTTTCTTGTCCTCTTGCAAAATTTAATTCTTTCTCTAAACATAAAAGACACATTAGAAACATATGCACACAAAGAGTGACCAGTAGGACACTGACATGTTTTAGTAACCATATTTTAGCCTAGTAATGCCAAATCGAGAATGGTTCATACTTGTCACAGTAGTGTGAAAATGAAGGGAACAGTAAAGAATGAAAATATTGTCAGAAGGTAAAAAAAATATTCAATACTCCCATACAAATGGATTAAGCTCCATAGGGCTGACAATTCCTGCAAACCCAGTTCTTCCAGTGCACCAGGCTCACAGTTCCTTCCCGTCAATAAGGTACTGCAGAGAGAAATGGCAAAAACACAGGTAAATACCTGGAGAGGAAGATTCTCCAGACATTTGAGCAAACCATGGCACAGGCGCTTTAAGTAGCATTCACTGGTACTCATTAACTCCGTATACACATCACTTAAATAATAATTTATTCTCTTTTCCTGGCCACATAAAGCAAGTTGTGTTAAGTACATCCCAGAGCAGACACCTGGCCACTGCATGCAAACCTTCTGGCACTGTGTATTTCTTCTTCAGCATTCAAACAGGCCCTGTCTGGCTTTTTCTCTCTCATTCACAACATTCAGGTAATTGTTGACAGAGAATTCTCAGCAGAGCCCAGTCAGCAGTGAAGACTGGTGTGATACTACAGTGAGTCCCTCTAACACAAGGCACAGCTTCTAAGTGACAGGGAAGGTATTAAGAAATTACACCATCACTGAATGAAAGTGCAACACATACCCAGTGCTCAGCATCTGCCTTAGCTTAAGGGCACAGCATTCTGCAAATCTTGTAAAATCAGGTGGTTGATCTGATAAGATACTCTGCATCACTGGGGCTCTCCCTATCTGAAGACAGAATCAAACCCCATGAGCTTTGCTCAGAGTATCTCACTCGCAGCTAGACTTCTTTGCTGGAAGAGTTATGCAATCTTAGTTTATATCTTATCACCACTACTGCAACAGTCAGACTGCAGGGTTTGTTGTCTTGCAGGCACCCACTTTATTCTCATTGCTGAGGAGCAGCATTAGAAGCACAGCTTCAGAGTGAAAGAACAACAGGGAGGGCATGAGTGATAAGGAGCAGAAAGAGCTTGCAGAGTTAGCACCTGCACAGCAGACTTGGGCTGAAGCTCATTTCATTGATGTGGGGCGCTTCTTGCATCTGGAGTGTAATGATTAAGAGAATGAAATACATGTTCTGCCACACTGAATGCCAGAAGTAACTGTCATGTTCACTCACACTGCTCTGCTTAGTGACAATATAGGCTATTAGGCTTGGGTAGGACAAGACATATTTTAAGAAATCACTCAAAGGACTAAAGAAATGCAGAAAAATTTCCAGAATGGAGAATAATATTACATATCCTTAATAAGTGAGAGGATCAATTGTTTCATCTTTTTACAGTCGAGACGGGACCTTCTTTAACAAGTATCTATGTCCAAACACTAACACATACACTGAGGCTTTTGCAGACTTTTGCACTCAAACTCCCTCAAGTTGTGGGTTTTCTGTTAACCTCTGTTCTTCATCATGGTGCTGAATAAAATATGTCAAGCTTCTGAACCACTCACTGCACTCCTTGAGGACCAGCAATAGCTAAAATGCCCTTAGGTGAGAAGAGGGACCTCCCCCCTTGCCTTGCCCCATACTCCTCCCAGTACCACTCCCAAATGTGACCTATTGAAGGTGGATCCTCAGTAAAGCAGTGACCTCCTCTGCTCTTACTCTAAATACCACAAGTCCTTGATGCTGTCTCTGATCGCCTGTAGCTGAAACTGTGGGTGCAGCTGCACCACAATTCATGTTCAAAGTTTTAGAAAAGACTACAGTAATTTGAAAACAGAAACACATTTGCGTAACCAGACAGTACTAAGGAATCACTTCTGTCTGCTGCTGTGCATACGCTTGTCCTTCCCATTTCTAGCCCTGGTTCCTGGGGATTGCCAAGAGTTAATCTAAAGTAGGGACTTTCTAATGGAATTGAGCTTTATGGTCCCATTTTTTCCCAAACCATGTCAAACCAGCAAAAAACAATGAACAAACACAAATCTAGACCCATGCATAGCCATGAGAAACTCATAGTCAGAGGAACAGAAAAGCTTCAGAATAAAATATGAGGCTGCATGTCAATAACAGAAAACAATGTATTGCAGATAAATTTAGGATTTTTTTTCTTTTCTTAGACACAGGAAAAACTAAATCTTTATTTTTGATCAGATATGGAAATAAAAGGATTAAAAGAATCAGACGAGTGATTTGTAATTGGTCTCCAGACTGCACCTCTTCCTTTAGTAAAGTGCATGCAAGTGGATAAAACTGCATGGATGGACTTTATTAGCTACAGCTTTCCTTCCTCACTCTGGGATTAGAGGAATATTTTAACCTTGACACATTCATCTTACACTCGCAAAGCTTCACTTTTAACAGTCACTTCTCCTTTCCTCTTCACTTGTCTGGTTCTGGCACATAGTTTTCTAAATTAGAAGAGGCTACTGTTCTGTCTTAAAAAGCAAGGGAATTCTCACCTATCTTTGTTAGCAAGAGCATGGAGAAATTCAAGATGGTTACTACATCCTAGAATTCTATTGCAGATGACAGAAATATGGCAAAAGCAGAGGTTTGTATAAATAAGGCTCTTGGAAGGATGCATTAGGCTGTCCTTTAAATAAATTAAAGGAAAAATAAGAGGAGCATGATTTTACTTATCAGATAGTAACATAAAGCCAAGTATACAAATTCATCTTACTTATATAGTGAGAAACCATATGTTTTTTTAAAGCTTCCGTTATGCTAAAGAAGTTTGCAATGGGATTTTCAAAAGCACTCAGCACTGCCCCAGCCTTGTGCCCAGCAGGATGTATGAATACTGCTCCTGCTGCTGTCCACAAAGGCAAAACTGGGCCTTTACAGGGTATCCACGAGAAGCCCACAGCTAGGGGGGAAACTGAGATGCACCACTACTGGCACACACCTATCAGCCACAGACAGGAGGAGAAGGGTCTGTGGAAATGAATGCTTATTCAGAGGGCTGGGGAATATGAGAATTCAAGGAAGTTTTTTTTATGTGTGCATGGAAGAGGGTGTTATTAAGCAAAACACTTGAAAGTTAATTGCAGAATAAAAGAATATACCTCAAGGGTACACACTTTCTCAGTACACTGATTTATTATAATTACAGAGTTTACCCTCACCTTTTTTCTTTATCCAGCCACATATTTGAGTTGCTTTAGATTAAAGTATACATCTTGTTAATTATGGCATTTAGTTCTCAAATTGTAATTGGTGTCTGGTGCTAAGCTCCTATAACTCTTCTTGTCACTGTTTCAAGGGGGCCTGTTTAATTTGCCTGAGGTAAACTAAAATGGAAAGTACCGTCTTATTTGAGTAATATGAGATATTTCTTGTGGCTTTAATGACCAAATATTTTACTGTTTATGGGGGGCACAATTAGGTGGGGGTGTCTGTGTGACAATGGGCTGCCAAGAGCTAATCAAGGTGGATGCTGCCATAATAATTTTTAGGAGTTTTATTGTGTCCTTTAAGCAGATGAAAGTAATTCCACTTAGAATAAACAAACACCATTAGACATTGGATAAAAATCATTACAGTGAGCTACTAGGAACTTTCCTGCCATGTGTGTGATTTAAAAATATCTTGCTAGAGTGTGGGAGACTGAAACTCTTACCCTGCCTAATCACAGTTTTCTCCAACCACTTGGGAAATGCATCAGGGACAAAAGCTGAAGAAAGGACTTTGTGGGTATTTGGGAGGGGAGCACCTGACAACTTCCAGGTGCAAACCAGAAATGGCTGCTGCATCCTTTTGTAAACCCACACTACCTAAAACTAATGCACTCTACCTTCCTCAAGGCTTTCCTTCAGGTACTTTAGGTTTTGTCTGATAACTCTTCATTCAGGTCAAGGTAAATGGGTATCTTCAAGTTAGATTCCAAAGCTGTATTTCAGCATCAGCCAGATTTGCAAGGCACTTAAGAAGTTTCTAAATTTGTTCTCCCAGTGGCAATTTACCTCAATAAGCATTTTCTCCCACAATTTCCCATTAAATTAAACAATTAGCCTGTTTTGTAGCTTTGAGGGCCTACTCTTTCTGCATAAATAAAGTGTGTGCTTTTTTTGCTTCTATTTCCTCTGTCAGCATCATCCCCCACACTTTTTCTGTGTGCCAACTTATCAGTATGGAGAGATGGTTAGACAGTCTAGATAGTAAGTAATGTCACTGCTTTAAAAAAGTGTTTTTTCCTAAGAGACACATACTAGGCAGAAATCAAACCACTCCACCTCACATTTACATGAACAAGTTTTCCCACTTTTGCACCATCACAGTTTTGCAGCTGAAAGGAGATGACAGAAGCACAAGGTAGGTTCCTCTTTTGTTCATGGGAACACTGATTCCCTCCTCTCCTCTGCACTTCCCTCTGGAAGGCAAGAGGTTAAAATATCTCTCTTTCTGCTTTGGCTCTTGATAGCAAGTATCAATGTGACAAATTATCTCTAAATTTTTTTAGTCAGAAATAGGTTTCCAGCAGGTATTTTAAGCAGGCTCACACTTGAATTGCTCCTGTTTCAAAGCAGCAATAATCAATTATTTGGTTCACAGTCTTTTTACATTCCCTTCAGGTAAGATATGCATCATTATAAGAGCATCTCAGTTTTATGTAGCATTAATGCCTATCTATCTTAGGTGTTCTATTTCTTGTTTATACCAAAGGAAAAAAATATCATATTGTATTCTCTTCCTTCTCCTCTTTCTTCATCCAGCAACAGCCAGGGGAATCAGGGCAGCCATTCATTCACTGCTGTAACTCATAGTGCTGTCAGCGAAAAGTTATGTTTGCTTGCTGCTTCAAGTCTCTGCAATCTTTCCCATAAATGAGCTGTCAAATTTCTGATCATCAGTACTGGGTCCTGCTAAGGGATAGGAGCAAGCAGCAAGACTTCTGGAGCCACTGAGAGGTGAAAGAAGTCTTTCAACCAGCAAGCCCTTGCACTAAAAGCTTTGCCACTGAGGGGTACAAACAAATGTGCTCTCCTACAATTTGAGATGACAACTCTGGGATGGACTGAGGAATTCCAGAGGTGTCATGAGATTCTTGTGCATGACTTTTACATCACCTTGAAGCCAACAAGATAGACAGTCCAAATCAGAAACAGACTATTCCTTTTGTAGTTCTTGGGAACTAAGACATTTGTCATCATCATATTTCTCATAGTTCTCACTTTGCCTCACATGGAGAGAAACAGCAGAACTGTAGTCTTGCTGAAGGCACAATTGTTGCCTGCTACATCATTAGTCACTGGCCACAGTTTTCAATTTCACAAGCAGAATGAGAAAGCTGATGTGGCTGGTGTTAGCTGGGCTGCCCATCATACTGCATCATATATCTGAACAATGAAACTTCGGCAGCTTGGTGAGAAACTGTCTCCTCTGGAGATGATGAGGTGGAAGGAGATTTTTGAATCCCCTTCCTTAGTGCTACCTGATCTAATGGAAGGTGTCCCTGCCCTAGGCATGGGGTTTGGAACTAGATGATTTTTAGGGTCCCTTCCAACCCCTAACACTGTATGATTCTATGATTTACTCCAAAGTCACCCCGGAAAAGGTCTTTTGCAGGGAATGAATGCAAATATATATAAAGGAAATTTATATTTTGGAAACCCCTACAAGCACATTTTTTCATCACAGTCTTCATTGAGAAACCCACTGGAACTTTGGGAACTCAGCCACATCAATATCATCTGCCAAGAGCAAACACCCAAGTCTCTGCTGAGGCTGGGGACGACATCTGTGATAGTCTTTATTTAGCAAGACACTCATTCCAAGACACTGCGAATCATTTCAGGAAAGGAAAAGAACCATGGAAAATACAGAAGCCTGCTGATCCAAAGACAACAATTATTCTTACTTTATTCAGCAAGGAAATGAAGAGACTTCGTGTCCATAGAAGTGACTTGTATGGGCTAACGAAAGAAGCTGTATAAGGGAAGTCAGATCCAGCTGAGGGGTGACAATTGCCAATGGAGACACCTTAAATCCTCCCTTTTGCATCAGCCTGTTTAGTAGGGTCAATACCACTCTGTCCTGTCTCTGACACTACAGGGGTCATAACAGTGATACCTTTGGAAGTTACAAGGTTAAGTTTTTACAACAGTTCTGTTCAAACGGTAATTCCTATGTTAAGAACCTCCTTGTAGTCAAGAGCCCCTAACTTTATTTTCCACGAGTACTTTCCGAAAATGAGGAATGCATCCTCCCTGTGCTGGTCCTTATAGAACATCTCTTCCCCTTCACCCAAAGCCTGACAGAGCTTGACCATCTCATTGGCAAAAAAGCCCCAAAGCAATCCCAACAAAGAAACATGCTACATCAATTGTGCCAAGTTAGAAGTCAACTGGTATCATGCAGCATGTGGTAGTCATAAGTGCACTAACACCAATCTCAACACACCCTTCATATCAGCATCTGCTGTAATTGGCCATACAGTGTTATTGCTGAGGGAAAACCTGTCAAGAAATTAGACCCACTTAAGCATATAAAAAGCAGATCATTGGCAAGGACACTGCAGGACATGAAGTGATGCTATTTAGAGAGACCACTTTCTGCGGTCTCTTTCCCTCTTATCTGTTCAGGAACTGCAGTGGTGTTAGTGCTAGAGGCTATATACTCCCTTGCCTCTTCCTCTTAATATCTCTTTATATATTTCTTATCTGTGAATCTGTCTAATCACTTTCTGAACTTGCTAACACCGTGCCTGCAAAATATCCTGGGTAAGAAAGTCCAGAAGTTCATTACCTGCCTTATCAAGGATTATTTGATGTCTTTTAAATTCCCTCCTACTAGTTTCCCAAAGTGCTTATTAGTTTTAGTGCTAACAGTTTGTCATTTAGTTTATATATCCCTTTCATATCCCCATACACATCTCAATCATATCCCCCTTCAGTCTTCTGCCAGTCTGAAGAGTCTCTGAATTTCTAATCTCTCCTTGTAAGACAATTGCTCTCTTGTGTCAATCATTTTAGCAATCCTCTTCTGGGCATTTTCCAGCTCCACTATTTTATTCTTCACGTGCAGAGACTGGAACTGTGCCCAACACTCAAGATGTGGACATATCAGTTTTACACAGGAGCAAAATGTCAGTCTTGTTCACAATATCATTCCTTCTGATGCCCACAACTTCATTGGCTTTTTATTGGCTTCAGCTCATTAAGCCAAGAATTTCAGGGAATCACTGGTAATGACTTCAAAATTTCATTTATGAAAGTGATAACATACAGCTCAGAGTACAGCACAGTGTAGCCTGGTTAAGATCACTTTTTCCTAAATGAATTACCTCTTATTTACCTAAGGTGAAGTGTATCCAGAAGTTTTTTGTTAATTCAGTTTTATGATGTTTCTGAGCAACTTTGGAAATTACTAAGGAACCAAGTATCCAAGTTATAAAGAGAAAATGTAAAATTGGTGGGGTTAGTGCCATCCTTCTCAGAGTGCTGCACCATTGCAGCTGGCATCATTCTCACAGATACTAATAGGAACAATCCAGTAAGCCTCTGTGCCAAAACCCAGACAGGCACTCAGCTTCTACCACAGCTTTCCACCACAGAAAAAGGATTAAAGTGCTGAACTTCACTACATTTTCTCCATGAGATTTTCATGGCAATAGACTTGCCAGTACATAGAGGCCTTTAAAACTATTTGACAAGACACGTTCAATGCAGTAAACAGACACAGAACAAACAGAAACAAACACCACTTTTGGTTAATTGTGAGAAGCTGTATGTACCTTGATGTACCTCTTATCTAGAAATGAAGCTCCTAATGCTTCAATCAAGGCATGTAATAACAATAGATAAAATTGTGCACGACTTACAGAGAAGCATTTCCTACTCTTGCAGGAATCAAATTTTTCCATAGCTAATATATACAAGTTGTCCAGAGTAGGTTTATGTAAGGCACAGGTCACTCCCGTGATTCTCTTGAAATACTCCTTGTTAATCCATATGAATGCAAAAGTGAAATATTTTGCTAGATCTTATCATTTTTTCAAGCCAGTAAGAACTCCTAACACAAGTGTTCCAAGCAACGTGCAGCTGCAGATGTGGTCCCAGACTGTGCTGTTTCCTTGTCACTGCAAACTTTGCTGCTGGAATATTTCCTTGCTTTGTCTGCTCATGCTGACTGTTCAGGTAGCAAGACTGAATGTGAAACAGTCAATGCTGCCCTATGTTTCTTACTGGCATTAGGGAACAGCCAGCCAAAAAATTGTCCAAGAAGTTCACTTCATTTTTAACATGACAAAAAAAGCTACCTGCTCATAATGTGTGGGGACACTATCTTCTTATTCTCAAGCAAACTGGTTGACACTTTTGTTATCTTAATATACTGTCCCCAAGAAAACATGGTCATGAAAGTACTGACCTGATGCTGTGTATGAGACCAGCTGAAAAAGTCCTAAAGGAGTTAACCACTTGCAAGGGGTTAAATATACTTGTTGACATAAACAAAAGCTTCAATGTATTTTTTTCAAAAATGCCCAAGAAATCCTGATCCAAATCCCATACTGATAACACAACTGATTTCTTGGAAATCAATTTAAAATTTTATCTAGGGAAGGCTCAAAGTGATTTTGCTTTACACAAACAGCTAGTGTAACCGTCTCTGCTCTTTATCAACTATGAAACTTAACAGACTCTTGGATACTGTCACATCTGACCCTAGGATCTCCTTTTAACTCTGGTGATTTTAAGAACTTCACCAAAAGCACACTAATTTGAGCTGTCACTATCACGCTGTGCTGTCTCTAGGCACATGGTCTGGTTGAATGTAAGGTGCAACCAGCCAAATATTTAATCCTTTCAAGCTGTTATTCAGGGAGACTGGCTGATGAGGCTTGCGGGGTTCCTCATTGTTCTGCATGTCACTCCTCATCTGACTATTGCACACAGCCCCTGAAGCTGTCCCATTGGACAAGTTATCAAACCATGCCTCACTCGTCGCAACCCCAATCTATCTGAAGGATTGCAACACAAGCAGGAACAGGTTTTGGATTCGTCTCTGACATCATCTACCTGGCATCCCTTTGCAGTGTATATGAGAGTATATTTGCTCAAAGCTACGGAGCTGTGCCAAAGGCAGGCCCTTCTGTTATCAAGGCCACTGCACTTGACTCATTCAAAGTGCAGATTGCCAAAGGATAAGTTGGAACTGCCGTTTCAACTGGTTGACAAGACACCTGTCTTTCAGCTCTTCACGGGCCTCTCTCCAGAGCCTGGGACTATCATTGCATTCACAACCTGATAGTCCAAGATCAGCAAAGCTCACAAACTCAAGTGCGTAATACTTCTTTCTTGTTGAGGGTTCATAATGAGTCACAGACCTCACCACTCCTAAGAGAAAAGAGTGCAAGTGACAGAGAAGCTGAATTTGTTTCTTTCAGATGGATAGTTACCACCTAAAACATAGGGCTTCAAGGTTTCAAGCAGTCTGAAACACCTACCAGAGGCTGTTGTGTTATATATGGGGGATACTGTTCCTTGTTTGTGCAAGCACAACTGCTGCCATGACCTGTTTCTCTACTTCTCCATTCAAGCAGAACCCAGAAAGATGGGGGAAGGCTGGGGAGGGAGGAAGGGGAGAGCTGTTTGTGGTGATATTTTGCTTGTACTGATGAGAAGTTACATTCACATACCCAGGCTGCCCCTAGTCTGCTCCACAAGCACAACAGTGTACATGCAGGAATCCACTGGCTCAAACATATGCAGAAAGCTGTTTTAGGGACAGCTTCTCTTTGCTTTACCCATGAATGACTTCTTAGTGGGATTATTCCACATGAGTAAGGAAGGGTTATCTGGTCTGTAAGACCTGCTTTCTTTTGAGTCTTGCAAGGGAAACAGTGGAAACTCTATTGTTGAGTCACATAAAACTGGAACAGACAAGTTGCTACGGACAAGGCTATGTCATTTAGACTCAACCTCTCTCATGGGAGTCATGTAGAAGGCCCTCTTGTTATGGGCATTTTCCCTTCCAAGGCCTCACAGTTACTAATTCTGGTAAAAGATTGTCTCTGTCTCTCCATGCTGCTGGCCAAACTGGGAGAAGACAGACTTCTAGTGGCTTTTCAACATTCCCCTCAGAATGCTGAGCTCACTGTGAGGAGCAGGCAGGGAATACCCTGCCTCTGTGTCAAAAGGACCAAGCAGCATTGCAAGGGGAAGCAGTTTTTGTTCATCCCTATCCCTTCCAGCCAGCCATATCTAGGAGAGGGAGATATGAACCCCAAGAAGAGCACGGGAAAAAGCCCCAGGCTCCTGCAGAAGGGATGAAGGCGAGGAGATGTACAGGGCCATTGTTTTCCCAACTCTGATTGAAACAACATCAGCTTTAGTCAGCTGCCTAGCACTCTAACCCTCCCAGCTTTAATTCTGCCTCCTTGCCCCTATTACAAGCCTCTGTGGTTGCAATAGGGCACTATCTATTTCTTTCTGGATGTGTCACTATATTCTTTTTTGATGTCACTCTGCTTTTTTGATGACTAATTGCAGGCAGCACAGCCCTGAACACTGACACCAGGATCAGTCAGAGAATAGGCACACACAGAATTGTGCACTATACTTGTCCATGCACTGGTGCAAACACTTTTCCTGGGTTTATGGTAATTTGTACTATGATGGTTACAAGGGCAAGGAATAGGCCAGTTGTCCTTAGTGGCTTGGTAGACCCTATGGCCAATCTGCTGGGAACTGGGAACAGTTTAAAGCAGCAGCTACAGCAAGGAGTTAAAAATCATTAAGCTCATTCCAAAAGCCTAGCTGAAGGGCTGGTGCACTGTTTGGGTTTGAATTAGTCACTTGACCTCTGTTTGTTTTATTCACCCCAGCCGGAGAACTGGGCATAAAAACACCCTTGCCACAAGTCAATAGCAGATTAAAAGAGGGAAAACAGAGCACACTAAGAGAAAGAAAAAAATCCACTTCACAGTATTTTCATCAGTGTAACAGCTTTGGGCTTCAGGTAGAGTGTTAAAAATGTCTTTCTGACTTAGGATGCAGTTTCTCAAGAAACAGGGGTTACTACAGCATGCACAAGGCAATGACATGCAGAGGTACCAAATATTTCACCCTAGACTCGCCTTATGCTGCATTCAAACCTGAATCCCAACCACATTAACGAAGGTCCAGATGCACCATGGTCCAAGAAATTAGGACAAGATGAGTGGCTCTGCTGGATACACCCACATTTTTTGATCCTAGAAATCTTGTTGAGGTAGAATTTAAGAACTTTGGAGGTTTGCCTGGGGCTCCTAGGTCTACAGCCCCCTCAGAGCAACCTTTTGGACACACGTATTGTCACCACAGAGTCATGGTTGGAGCATACCAGCTCTTTCTAGACCAAACCGTGCCGCTATGAATAAGCTGGACCCATGGCTTGTTAGTAAATTCAGCTAAGTCTGATTTAGTGTGTGCACACCTCCACGTACTTCAGCAGTGATATACATGAGCCAGAGACTCTTCTCTCAGGCTCAGTAGTCATAACTAGGGTAAAATAGGACCTATGGAGCCAGAATTGGTCGGATTCTATCGTGCACTGTCCTGCTGCCAGTTAGATCACACCAAGTCATCTGGGGCATCTCTGCACCTAAGAAACATGTACATCTCTATGGACAAAAGGGCATTTCCAGAAGTTACTTGGAAGTTGTAGAAATTTCTCTTCTCTGCCTGACCTTTAGATAACTACAATAAGATCCCAAATCCTTTCTAGACAGTCAGTTTCCTCTGAAGCAAGGTTTTAAGAGATTCATTTTGAATTCTAGAAAGCTTTATGAGTTAATGAACATGAACAGCATAAGAACGTAAATTATAAACAAATGTACTGAAAGACAGCTGGAAAAGCTCCATTCAGAAGCAAGCACCAATGATATAATGGAGGATTAATTTGCGCAATATAGTTTATATTTACTTTTCACCTCTTCAAGGAGGTGAGCTTACCCTCACTTGTTTTGTTTTGTTTTACTGCCATCTTTCCATTTGCCAGCACATGCACTCACTTGCCTCTCTGCATACAGTATTGTTGTAGTATCTGGACAGAGTTTAAAACTCCAGAAGCTTTCTTAAGCTTTCCAAGGACATGCACATCCAACAACCTCTTCTGATGGTTTATTTTTGTTCAAATGGGTAGGATTAATTCAAATAAATAAATAAATGAAATTATTAAGTAAATATTTTCTGCAACCGTTATTGAGACATGCCATTACACTTGGTTCTAAATAAGCTGACTGATCTCAGGATCTCTTTGATAACACGTGGTCACTACTGACAACTGAACACTTGCTAGTGCTCAAGAAGTAAATCTGTCTCTATGCAGTGGATGAGTTCATGGACCAAGTGCCATTTAGGCTCCTGCTGAAGCCTACCCAGAAGGCTGACATGGAATTCAGCCAGAGTTGGCGCCCTGTACCAGGTACAGTGCCATGACCCACACTACCTGTAACAAAGGCAGATAAAACCAAGCTGGCAGGGTGAGAATGGATTTTTCTCCATGTTTCTTTTGCACCAGCGTACAATGCTCTAGCCCTGGCAAGCATCACATGGTGATATTACCAACAACATCAAATCCCTTTTTCTAAGAAAAAAGAATGGAAATCTGACTCACATGCACACAATAAAATTTTAAAGCTATAGCATAATAAAATTATAGCAAGTTCTAACTGTTGAAAGCCACCTTTTTTATTTAATAGAAAATAATTTTCTTATTACGTATGATGAAATTCAGGTAATCTGAGAAACCCAGAAAGGGATTCTTGAACTTCTCTCCCTCAGGCTACTCATAAACAAAATGATGTACAACTTTGGAAAGTTTATTTCAAAATCATTCTAGACCCTCATTTTTAAGAGCTGTTTAGAAGCAAATTCCAGCTGAAGACTTAGAAGCCTTTTTTTATGCAAAATTTGTTTCAGGGACTCTTGTTCTTCTAGCAGTTTTACCCATCCAGATATATAACAATCTGCCAGGCATTGACTTTACCTGGTTTATTCACCCCTTCTGACAATTTAACCTTGTGAGAGGATGGAAATAGAGCAAGACTATTTTGAGTAGTGTACGAAGGACACATCCTTCAAGGAGTTTGCATTTCCTGCAGACAGGTGGTGGTGACCACAGAAGAGCACACCAGCACATGCAATTTGGGTGACTGCATGCAAATACGTGCACTCTGTTACTGGATTTACACATACAGATGGAAGACATTTTCATAGATTTATCCACTAAGGCCATACCAATGAATTTATCCTCAAAATGGCTAGGGAGGAAAAGGAAAATCAACATTCTTCTCCAAATTTTGCTTTTAAAACTTTATGTTCAGAATAATGGATGACACTGCAATTCCAGCATAGAAGCAACGTATTCCATGATGCTTAACTGCATATGACTTCTGTCAAGTTACAATGGTATCATTAGACAGAGGCTACTTACTCAGAACTTTGCCTTTGGAGGTTCCATATTCAGTAAAAACAGGCTCCAACATGTATACAAGTCTAGTCTTGAATCTCTCTGCTGAGTCAGCCATGAGGGAGGAATAAATGCTCATTGGAAATCAGACTCCAGACCGCTATGGCCTGGAGTTACACCTCAAAACAATAGTTCTTTCTTCTCTTTCCCCCTTCATTACATATTTCACTGACGAGTTAGCCTGGAGTGCCCATCCAGGTTACCACCCTCAGTTGCTGGTCCCATTCTGTACAGGGTACATGTAGCTCAGGAACCAGTTTCCAAAATGCTACAGCTTTCATCACAAGGGAAGAAGTGTGATCTGAACATGGCGGTCACTGGGAATCCCTCATCAGAGCTGTTAATTTTAAGAGTTCTTGTGCTGATTCAGTAGCAGAACAAGACTGAGAAGAACAGATAGCTGGGGTCAGTAGCAACACCTGTTCCACAGTCTGAATTGTCTCCATCAGCCTATCACTCTCTTGGGATTTGTAAGCCATCCATCTTTCCCTCATACCTACATATTTCTAATGTAATCCTGTTCTCACATCAGCTAAACTTCGAACAATGTCCACTAAGGCCACGAAAAAACAAGCCCTGATGACTAAGAGAACAAAATGTATTTGCAGCTGTGTTGGTGTAAATGGCAGGAATCTCTTCCCCATCTTCTTTCACGGCAGCTTTAGCAAAGTGCAACTCCTTGAAGCCAAGACACAGAGTCTTAACACATCTATTTCCAAAGCTGTGGCTTTTTAAACATAACCATTTTCCAAAACTCTAATCAATCATTAAAAATTACAAGCAAATAGAAACAAAATATATATGGCCCTGGATTGCCTCCAGAGGCCTGTGGTACACTGCAGGCAGAGGATAATGTAATTAAATATGGGCAGTCTGCCGACTACTCACTGTCGGTTTTGGCCGGATGTGAGCTGAACAAGTTTGCCCTATTGCAAACACTTGTTTTACAGTGCTACAACTTAATTGAGCTTGGAAAGCTTCTGCAGGCATTAACAATGGCTTACCTCACTAATGAGTAGGGATAATATGACCACTTTGACTCGGTGGGCAAAATCCCCCTCATATTCATTTTGCAACCTCACAAGTGAAGTAGGCACTTATGGATGGATATGTGTGCTTGGTGAAGAAAAGAGAGTGATAAAGTAAGCTTAAAATGGTTCCCTGAGTTGAAAATTTGCTGCTGGGAAGAAGATCTCAGCTACATGATAAAGGGAATATACAGGCACGTTTTGCCGAAAAATCAGTGGGGAACTTCCTCTGCACTGCTGATGCTCACCTCCTTTCTGAAGTTGCTTAGTCACCTATGTCAGAAGAGATTTAGCCCAGGGTATCACAGAAGGGCTACTGAAATACCCTTCTGCAATAGGCCAGTTCGTACTCAGTGACAAGAAGCCACCTCTCAGTTCCTGATGTCTCTCTGGGTGCCATTTTGACTTAGGCAAACCAAGCACTCTGGCACTAGCAAACTCAACCAACTTCCAAAAGCAGAGCAGGAACATTTTCAGCAAAGTTTATTTGCTGGGTGGTGTTATTTCGTTCCTTGTTTGGGTTATGAAGCAGCATTTATTTTGAATGGAAAAACAAATTAGTACATTGCCCAAACCCCTCCTTCTCCCTGGGAAGACAGACGTTCTACCCACAAGCTTTATCCCAGACTAAGTCTGGAAGTCTCTTGAGGAAGCCCCTTGTTAAAAATATTGGCAGTTACTGCAAAAACAGAATTATGGTACTCTGTCTTCCCGAATTTCATATTGTACGATCTAGTTTGAAATACTCTGCCTAGAATGGCTGCAAAATACAGGGCAGATATGAGTGATCTGTCTGCTACTGTAAGGCAGATGAGACTGAATGGTTGCATATCTGTTCTACAAAATGAGATCGAGAGGTTTTCCTTTAAAAGTCCCATGAAAGATGGCAATGCCAGAGAGTGGCTGAAGCTCCCTGAAGTATGACATTTTGCCAGACTGTGGCTGGGTTTTGAAATAAAAAAAGACCCTGCATGTTTGTCTCTCAGAAGGTCTTTTCACAATGCTCAGTCTTATACTTGAACACACACAATGAAGGCAGGCACAGGAAGGAGACTTGGCTTGAGCTCAGGATTCCCTGGTGGTTGGGACTTCAGGGTTATTTTCATTCTGTCTGACTTGTATGCTGTAATTGCACTGGGGCTGCAGATGACAAATTAACTTATATTTGCTGCTATTTACAGGTATTTGTTTGGATTCGGGGTGTGATTTTTTTTTTGCACATAGGGATGTGTCAAGCATGTGTGAACTTTGCATTTCATAAGGTTAACATTAAGCAATGCACCTGGGAGATGACATAGCCTGCAGCCCATTACCTGTAAGAAGAGACTTCTGGAAAGCCATGTCCGTGTTTTGTACAGAATATGGCATAAGGTTCACACAAAATGCATCCTTAACAATTCTGCCAAGACACATTTGGAATGAACAGGGCAGACAGTTCAAAGCCAACTTGCTCTCCAGCACCACTCAAGGAGAACCTCCGTCTGTTTATATTTGTACATAAGAGATACCAAAACCAGATAGTGTCTGCACCTGGTTTGCTTCTGACTTTCCCAAGTGACTTCCCACATGACTCACCTGGGTGGAGGATGGCAAGCAAACCACCAGTGAGATCCCTGTAAGCAGGCACAAAAACAAACAGCAGCCTTTTTACTGTTGTGCATGAAAGGCAACCCACGTACAGCTCTTACCTTGAATAACTGAAACAGGAAGACGTTTGACTTTGTTTAGCCTTCCACAGGCAAAGAAGGTTTGCCCCCAGCTCAGGCCAGGCCTGGAGCCCTCTTGAGACCTCTTTGAAGCAGTAGCATCACAGGTGAGTAGAGTACCAAGGTAAACCTCTACACTGAGTCCCAGAGTGAAAACCATGCCTGGCAGAGGGCCTTGGAATGAGCGGCTCCAGATCAGAAGCCAGGTATTACTATTCCTGTTGTGTATCGAGTTTTAGAAAAAGCCTTTAGCAAGTTGCCCTACGTTCATCTGCTATTTATGCACGTACATATGCACACGTAAGAACAGCCATAAACATCTGACTAGTGGTCTGATTTTGAGAGTAGCTAACATCATCAGATACTTAAAAAATACTACAGCCACCCAGCATGTGCAGCTGACAATTTTCTGGAATCTAGGAACATCACTAGCTAAACACTGACTTCAGGAGACTACCATACATTGCATTTGACACATTTCTTAGTCACTCTTCCAGCCTAGGACATGTGACACAGAAGACCAAAAGGTTTCAGCAGCTGGGAATATACAGAGCATGAGCAAAAGGCATCCTTGTGGTTGGTGTGATTGGGCACAAACTGGCTTTGAGATAAAGAAAGGAAAAAAATGCGGCACAAAGCTCACTGCTTTCCATTCCCTTCCAAACATATACACATCCTGCACTAAGTGTAACTGACTGAAATGAGCATTAATCTTTATTAAGTATTCCTTTCCCTATACTTTGAATAACAATTTAATTCAGTAGCTTAGGTATTGTTAGTAAATGAATGTTACTGAGTTCCTGGACACCTGTATCTATCTAAGAAAACAAGAGTATAGATAGACAGGGACATATCTATAGTATAGATATTGAAAGACAAAGACAAACTGTTGTTTTCTGAATTATCAAGAAAACGTTTGATTCGAGTTTTGATGGAAGCTCAGTTCAGCTTTGCTGTTTGAACATGCTGGTGATAATGGACACTTCCTGCAGTAGTGGCAACAACATTTCTTGTGAATTTAGACATATATTTTTCCTTGCAAAAGTGAATTTTTCCAGGTCCCACAAAAACAGGAACTGCCCTGCTTACTGTCTTAGAAGCTAATGACAGCTTTTTATTATATACTCATGCTACAGCAACATATTCTGACCTCAGCTGGACCCTTTGAGCTTAGTACCATAGAAAAAAGGAGTAAATGATAGCTCCTGTTTGCCAGAAACATCCCAGTAAGATCCAGACATGCCTACTCCTGAGATAAGGAAAGTGTACAAGATATCACAGGATCTCCTGCTTCTCACAAGTTGTACCTGCAGTTTCCACAGACAAGTTGCAGTAACCCACCCCTACAGGTAGGAGAGAACAGTGTGCATCATGTGAACAAGAACAGCTCCTGCAGTTTGTCCCTACTGCTCCCTTTCCCAAAAGCCCCAGTGCACACCTGTGGCTGAGTGAATTTTCGTGGTCGATTCATAGGTTTGTTCAGCCATGAAAAGAGAAGGCTAATTGCAGCTTTCCTGAAGGGAGCCTGCAAGAAAGATGAAGAGGAACTTTTTACAGTGACATGTAGTGTCAGGGCAAAGAGGAGTCGCTTCAAACTCAAAGAGGGTAGGTTTAGATTATATATTAGGTATAAGTTCTTCGCTCTGAAGGTTGTGAGACGCTGGAACAGAGTGCCCAGAGAAGCTGTGGATGCCCCATCCATGGGAATGTTGAAGACCAGGTTGAATATAGCTCTGAGTGACCTGGTCTAGTGAAAGACCAACAGCAGCAGAGTTGGAACTAAATGATCCTTAAGGTCCCTTCCAACCCAAGCCATTCTATGATGCTATGATTTGTCATGGCACAAAATCTGTAATTTGGGTACCCTAGTCTCAGGCATCAAGACTGACAAGAACATAGAGTTCTGTGCCATGGCAGAGAGATGGAAGAAAAATAAATCACTTCAGTATAGCCTGACAGTATGTGTAGCCTACATGGATGAGTATAAATCCAGATAACAGCAGCAGGGAGCTTAACTCATCACCAAACTATTACAAAAGTGCAATCTCATTTCCTCTCACCATCTTGTCTAATATTTTATTATTTGCTCATATCAGGGCTACTCACATGGCTTTCCAATTTAGTAGAATAGGAAGGAAAAAAAAAATCTTCCCACATAATATTATTGTTGTTGTTGATAAATGAATAAAGAGAAAAAAACCTAAGCCCAAAGTTATGAGTCACCTGAATGCACTTAAGTCAGATATAGAATTAAGGAACAGGCACTGACATGCAGTTACGAGAAAATAAAAAGTTGCTTTAGCCTCTCTCAAAACGAATGCTGCAGGGCAGTAGGACTAAGGGGAGTTTAAAAAATAAAAAGAGAATGGGGGAGGGGGGAGGCTTCTTAACATATAAATCACAGTGTCAAAATCCTTTTATCTTTTGGCGCCCAAATCTCTCATCTGCTTCAGAAAATGCTAAACAAGTCACTAGCAATTCTTTGTGAATTTTTAATTGGTGTTTTCACAACCTTATTCTTGATATTTCTAAGAGAAATTAGCAGATGTTCTTGAGAGGCGTTTTAGAGAGAGAAATCTCTCAGATAGGGTAGGGGTGAGCCTGAGAAAGAGCTGGATGTCCTCTACCTTAGCACCGGCTCCAATAAAACCTCCCAGCTTTTCTCAGCTTCCGAATATACTCTCCAGGAGTGTAAAAAAGTGGGCTGAAATTGCTCACATTTGTGGGAGTGTTAAGTTTTATATACAGAACCTGCAGCACCCGGTCTCTAGTTTGTACACAGCAAGGTCACAGCAAGAGAGAAGTTTAACCCTTCTCCCTGGTGCCAACACAAAACTGTTTTATGTTGCTAGAGGATGAAGAAAGAAGTGAAAACTTTAGGATGTACAGAAAACAGCCTGCAACACAGTTTCAAAAGCTTTATTTTCTGATCTCATCTACTGACTTGACAGAAAGCTTCTTGAAGAGGGAAGTGTTGGGTCTGGTCCTGGAAACAGTTTAGTAGATGGCTTATGAATAGACAGGCAACAAACACATCTCTTGGTAAGTTCTTCAAAAATTGTGTTTTGTTCAAGAGCCAGAGAACAAAACGCGACAAGTTTCAATTTCAAAGATACTGAAAATGGTTTTCTTCAAAATTTTTGAGACAGATTTTTCAATTGTCATTGTGCAATGCCATTTTCATTTAAAGGTTGCCCTGTGTAAGAGTAGGAAAGAAAGCTAAATAGCCAAAAACTGAAATAAATCTTTTTGTTTGAAGATAAATGAAATCGTCAACGTTGACTCTAACACAAATTTTCTCATATTGGTGTTACACCAATAGAAAGAAAATGAACAATTTTGTTTGGCCTAACCCAATTTTAAGTCAGCCACTGAAACAAAACATCCACTATCGACCCAACTTGCCTAAATGACTAAAACCTCCTGCCGCTGGAACATGTTGGGAACAAGAGAAAGTTTTAAGGAAAGGGGAGGGCATGAAGTCAGTACATTTTTGAGGTTGAGGTTTTTGAGTACATTTTTTGAGGTTCCAAACACTGTATGGCTGAGCAGAAGTGTGAAAGGAGCCATTAAGCTGTTCACCATGCTGGAGCCAGGGCTGGATTACAGAAGCCAGAAACTTGGTCATTATCTTACTGTTTCTTCTTCCCTGTTTCCCACTTCCGCATCATAGACTCAAAGAGCAAGTTCCTCAGGATAGCAAGCAATATTTTATTTTGTGTCTGGCCAGTATCTGCCTGGTCCATTGCAAAGGCTCTTCAGCACAAATCTGTACTGCCACAGGAAGAATAATTTTTCTCAAATGCAATATTGGCTTTCTTGTTCTCCTAAAATAAATAGGACAAGTTGGTTGAAACAATTTTATCTCACTTCTCCCAGTGAAAATATGACTTCAAACAAAATTAAAATTCTCATTTTCTACAAGTTGCAGCATCTAGCTCTTTAAAATGGGAGAGGAAGTCCAGGCCTGCACTACTGAATAAAGACACTATTGACCTGAGTTGGGGCTTTTACTGCACATACCTACTAGCTCTTCATATGAACTCTGGTTTTAGCAGAGGTGGAACTGCAGGTCTCAGGAAAATAAGCTGTGGGGTAGAACAGGTGTAAATCAGCTACGTAATTGGACCTATCTCATTTGGATTTCTTAGTTCTAACTGGAACCTCTGAAACCATGGATATTTGCAGAATTTTGGGCATGGTCAATGAAAATCTAACCAGATATTGTGATTTTCAACAGGTACCTATCACAGCTGCACCATCAAGCCTAGCTGAGAACAATCTGAGTCTGTGCAGTTTGTGTTCCCTAAGTCCATCAGCTTCCCCTCTCGTTACCCCTTATTCTTATCCAAGCTGTGCCTTAAAGGGGCTCAAGAAAACAAAACAAAACAAAAAAAAAAAAATGTGTTTGTAAAGTTGTTCTTCTTTTTCTTCACACCAGATTGAGAGAAGGGAAAAAAGGCATCCTGAAATATGAAAGAGCCTTTCTGTTTCTCACACATCTGTAGCTTATTAAGGAGACTATCATAACTGAAGACACTCTGACCAAGCAATTCCAGGTTTCCTCTGGTAGGGCATGATCAGACTGTGGTGTCAGAGGCTGACAGGATGCCAGGAATCACCAGCAAACTGGCAGCAGGGGTAGTAGCCAGTGTGGTGTGAAGTGTGTTCTTTGGTGCAAACAGTCCTGGAGGACTGAGAAACTGCCGAAGAATTTGAAGTCATTTGAAGAGATTGTGGCATGTTAGAACCCACAGAAAATTGTTTCTTCAATGCATTATTTATTGCTTTTCTGTATTTATATAATATCCAGCTTCCTGAGAGTAATTTGTTTTGGATTGTGTAACACTGGGCAGAACATCAAACATATGTTAATCAGTGGTAATAAAACACTGAGGTTTATGGTCACTGAGGTATTAAATATTGCTAATAAATTATAGGGCTAACATTTTAAATGAGCTTATAGTTTGGAGAAGAGCAGTAACACCATGTCTGAGAGCATTAACTGCCATTGCCCGACTTCCTAATTACCAAGAGTTTCAAATATGTTTTTAAACCAATATATCATTCTCTGTTATACTTGCAATGAAATACAGCTGAAATTTGAAAAGCTACAATAGTGCTAAGTATTTTACCCCTTCAAAGCACTCTATGGACATGAAAGCATGGTACCTCTGTGAAAGAGTTAATTATTACTATCCCCATGTTATACATAGGGGAAGCAGGAGTGCAGAGAGGTTAAAAGTCTCCACTGAGACCACCCAGCTTGTCAGGGTTTGTGTGAAGGGGACACACATATTCTCCAGTCTTAGAGCACAACGAACAGGCAGTGCTCCCTTTCCCCAGATGCAGCCTGACTGTGCAGCAACAGCAATCCACTCATAGCAGGGGCATCCCGTCCCCATACTTCTTCTTCTGGAAGGCCTGGAAGACCAGCAAGGCACTGGAAGAAGCAAGAGGCACTAATCTTCTCCTGGAATAACTCACAGAGAGGGAAACCATACTGCATATGACAGGCTCTCCTGCTTTCTGTACATTACATCTTAAAAGCAACATTTTTGGTGACCTACTGTCCTAGGATTTGCCACAGGATTGCATTGCCCCACAAGTCGTGCCCGTCAGTGGAGATGCCACTGGTGTAGCACAAAAGGCATGGGGTGCATGTGAACACCACAGCACTGGGAGAAACATAAAGTCCAGAAGGATCTGGCAAGTGTTCTGCTGCAGGCTTTTCTCAACACAACAGTGAGCACATTCCACGGGCCGTGCGGGCAGGTGTGCTCCTAGCGAGGCAATCCAGGTGCTCCAGAACGGGACTTTCGCCAGGGTCTTAAGGCATTGCCCTTACACCAGGTGACAGCCTCCCTAGTGGAATGGTCCTTACTGAGAGCTGCACGAGGTTCAGGTTTCAAAGCAAGGGGCATCAGAAAGGCAAGAGCTAGGGAAGCTTGCTACATCTTTTCAGAGAACAGGGGTTATGCTCATCTGAAGAGGACTGGCCAAAAGAGCCATAGACAAGCCACACACAGTAGGTTTGAGAAGCCTGGCAGCATTTAAGGATGAACACTGCTTGTCTTCTGCCTTTCATTCACCTTGTTTTTAGCCCAGTTCCCATTCTGTATGAAAAACAGGAGCCACCTCTGGTGCAGCTTGATTCCGTTTGCTCTCATCCTCTCACTCATTGCCTGGGAGAAGAGGTCAACCTCCACCTGGCCCCAGTCTCCTCTCAGGTGGTTGTAGAGAGCAGTAAGGTCTCCCCTGAGCCTCCTTTTCTCCAGGCTAAACACCCACAGCTCCTTCAGCTGCTCAGCTCACGTAAGTTACTCTCTAGACCCTTCAGCAGCTCCATTGCCCTTCTCTGGACACACTCCAGCACCTCAATGTCCTTCTTGCAGTGAGGAGCCCGGAACCAGACACAGCATTCCAGGTGTGGCCTCACCAGTGCTGAGTACAGAAGGACAATCACTGCCCTGGTCCTTCTGGCCACACTATTCCTGACACAAACCAGGATGCCATTGGCCTTCTTGGCCACCTGGGCACACACTGGCTTATGTTCAGCTGCTGTTGACCAGGACCCCCAGGTCCTTTTGCACCAGGCAGCTTCCCAGCCACTCTGCCCAAGCCTGTAGCACTGCCTGGGGTTGCTGCAACCCAAGGGCAGGACCCAGCACTTCCCTGTGTTGAACCTCATATCACTGGCCTTGGTCCACCAATCCAACCTGTCCAGACCCCTCTGTAGAGACTTCCTACCCTCCAGCAGATCAACACTCCCACACAAGTTGGTATCATTGAGATTTCAGACAGCTCCAGGCACATTGATGCTCACCAGACCTTGTGTTTTGGGGCAAGAGGAAACAGGAACAGCTAGCCCTGACTCACCCATAAGTCACAGGGGCTACAACCAAACACGTAACACGACAGCAAGTCTGCAGGCAGGGAGTGACTCATGGAACCCAGGAGGGGCTGTGGCTTGTCCAGCATGGCCACGTCTGGGTGAGGGTGGGGAGACAGATCATGCACAGCAATGTGGCACCACAGGAGCCACAGGACACCTCTGTTCCACTGGCCTGCCTGCTGCCCCCCTTCTGGCTGTTCCTGCAGCTCTGTTCCCTCCCTTCAAAACAAGGAGGGTCACAGAGCCCACCTGTACATCCAGGTACCTCCCTGCCCACTGCAGAGTGGGAGAGCAAGCCCTCACCTCACCCGGGGCTGGGCTCTGGGTCCTGGTGTGGTGTAGGGGCCACCAGCCCTGGCAGCAAACCTCCTGCTGACGTGGCAGGGCAAGGAAGAGGCTGAATAATGAACCCTCGCTGCAGGGTGTCTGATGAGGCATGCAGAGCATAAGGACATTATATTTGGCAGCAGGAGCCTGCCTTTCTGCTTTGTGGGCTCTTTGCTGGCTGCCTTGTGCCTCCTGACGTAGGCACTCTGCGTGTGGCGTAGCCCAGGCTGCCTCGGGGGCTCCAAGGGGGCCATCTGGCCCTGGCATCCCCTCGCTGGCACTGCCACGAATAACAGCATTCCCACTGCTCCCAAGAGGACGCTGGTGCCATCACAGGGTGACCTGTCAAGGAGTCTGGCCTGGGGCTGGCAGCAAGAGGACACAGCTGAAAGAAACATCTTTGCTCCAACAAGGCAGTCGCTTTGCTGCCAAAAAAAGAAAATTATTTAATTTCTCAGGACAAAAGGCAGCTGAAAATTGGGATGAGAAGAAAGACAGAAAAGAAATAATGCAAATCAAAGGACATTCAGACATTTCACAATTGTATAGTGAGAAAGCATAAAGAGCCTTCACAAACAAACCGTCACAGACATGTTCCAGCCTCAAAATCAAGGATGACACAAAAATTGCATTTAAGGAAGAAATATTTATCAAACGAGAAGCTAAATTCTGTGGGAGAAGTTCCCTAAGCTTCCTTCAGCAAATATATGTAAACTCCTAAGGTGTTTCCAATTTTTTTTATTAACCCTCTTATCTCCCATTCCTTGCACAGACTTATTAAAGAAAACACAACCTAATACATTGGTTTGTAATACTCTGAGCACTCCTGACACTCATGATCAATGGTGTTATGTGTTGAAAAAATACATTTTTGCCTCTAAAACACATTTAAAGTTATGAATAATTTGCAGTCCATCCTGCCTCTTATCTCCCTGATCTTTTAATTGCTGACGACGACTGTATACTCTGGCAACCACTTGGAAAAGCCATGCAGGTGTTTCTTGCAAAGCCCTGCTTGAATTCTCTGTGCAGTGAACATGATATGGCTTCAGGTCATAGTAACTGGGCTTGGATTTATAATAACAACGAATTTGAGTGCTTTCCCACAAGGCTGCAGCCTCAGTTGCACTATGCAGTACTAGAAGCACATCTGGTCACAAACAACTTAAAATTGCACATGAGCAATGCTTTGCTATTCATACATTCCGCCAGCACTGGCAAACCCTAAAACCTTTGGGTAAGTGCTTCTGTCTGGTGGTCTGATGGTTGCTCACTTGAGGCTGCTGGATCTCCTGCTGCTGAACTCAAAGAGACTTCAGAGGAACAGGATCACAGTGCGGTAGAGCAACAAGATAAAGCCCTTGAACACTCTGCCTGAATTTCTGCCTGCTGCTGTGTTAACGGTGAGCCCAGTCACAGGAGCAGAAACTGCCCTAGCAGACCAAGTGCATTTGAAGGGCCCTCACAGGCATGACTCTCCTTGAATACTAAAATCCTGAGGATAATTTTCTCCATAGGCCACCCTAAAACATATATTTATTAAAGCTGCTTTTGGAAATTACAAAACACAAATCCCACTACAGACCAGAACTGCTTCCACATCAAAGCAACCTGATTCTTCCACCAGATTTGTAATGTCTCGGTTTTTAACCCTCCTGAAAACCAAACCACCACAAATATTTACTTCTCTGTCCAACACACACCTTGATTCCTCCTTGAGTGTTACAGGCAACACCACTTCAGACGTGCAACAGACAGACACAACTTCCTTTTTGCTCCCTCCCTCATGCTTTCCCTTTGGTTCCTCTGGCTCTGGATTCAAGCACAGCCACCCATTGCACTTGCTGAAAATAGACTGCACATAAAACTTGTCTTTGGTTCAGTCCAACCTCTTTCTCCTGAGTGGAATAGGAAGAGCCAGCAGATCGGGACTTCAGCAGCACTACTGTTAATCACCACTGGTCACCTCGCTTCTGACGTTAACTGTCTTGAACAGAAGATACGTAAGTAGTAAAAGCATTTTGCTATACTATGCAAGACCCCTACCAAAAATTGACAGTGCTGTTTCATACTAATAGTCATTATCCTACACCCCTCCTCAGCAGTTGGGGAACTGATATTTGGATCAAAATTTGAACTGTCCCATAATTCAAAATGTACTTCAAAACGTTCAAGTCCAGCTTCCTACTCTTCTGCTATCAAAAAAAGAGCAGATGGGGCTCGGGTTTCTCTTCTAATAGCCCTTTCTCTTGGTTTTGCATGGATTCTTTCATTTCTTGAATATTATCTGGGACCCTTCTGGACATACTTAAGGCAGATTTTCCCCCATCCATTTTTGGTTTCCTCACTTGATAACTGAGTGTCCTCTGCTGGTTCAAATCCTCCTGAAGAACCACACATGGAGCTGCTTCATTTCATTGTATAATCCAAGGGGACATAACACACCTGTATATTCCTGTATTTCTTTCAGCCTAAGGTAAGGCTTGCAAATGGCAAGAATTTAACAAAAAATGCTTAAAAGTGCATACTTCCAAGTGGTGGCTATTAGAGATTTAATTTGAACAAATTTGGGAAGGGGAATCCCACTTTTGGATTATTTATCACAAGTTGGGAGCTGTACTCAATGATCCTTATAGGTCCCTTCCAACTTGAGATGCTCTATGAAGTCATAAGGAAAAAAAAGACTGTCAAATGCAAGAAGAGAAAGTTCTGGGAGTTGTCCAATTATTTTTGTTGCCAAGAAACGTTTTTGGTATCCACATGCTCAGATTTTCTGTCCCATTTTATCCACAATTCTCAGACAGCACTTCTCCTTGCCATGCCCTAAAGGAGAGAAGTGCCAAACCCCAGCAATGTAAAGCATGTAAATGCCTGAATAAAAGTACTATAAGGATAAGAAAGCTATATTGGATTAATTTTAGTCTAATTTGCCATGTAGAGAGGTGTGAGGAGGAAAGAGAAACAGCTTTATCTGAAGTACTTATATGATCCCCATTACAGGAGCATCTTAATTCTTTACAATCTCTAATGTATTTATGCTAAAAGCACACTTGTGAGAGAAGGAAATATTATCTTCTGCATTTTACAGATGAGGAACAGAGATTCACGTACTTAAAAAGTATTTATGAGTAAAACTCTCACTGATTTCAGCTGAAGCTGGGTCCCTAAGTTCTCCTAAGAAATCAGCCCAATGCAGGTACAACATGCACAAGTAACCGTGGGGTTAGGGACCTGACACTTTCAGAGCTCAGCTGCCCGGGGGCCACACAAACCATGGAGTACAAGTCCCTCAGTACCTACCATGTTCTGCTCTCCCTGTTCCAGCAGCTGTAGTTCCTGATGCTGGGTTTCTCTTCCTTGCCCCTGCTGAAAAACACCCTGCTTCCTCCAGACCATGCTGTCAGTTCATCAAGATAATTTAGTCTCCAAAGCTCATCTCTGAAGCGTTCACTCTTCCTTTCTGGCTTGCCGTCATTGCAGTAAGGACTCTGTGTACTTCATCTTGCAACTGCCTACCATTAGCAATGAAAGCCATCAAGCAGAACAAGACTCATCTCAACTCTCAGCTGTGCTTTACATATTCCTCCATCTGACAGGGAAGTGATCATCCTTCTCTGAGCACAGTTTTGCCCCCATTTGTTCATAACATCATCTTAAATCAATGACATTTATGCCCTTGAGAATGTCAAACACTTTAGTAAAGGCAAAGTAAGGTTAAATGTTTGTTCCTCTTATGAGGTGTGTTTTCTGTACCTAAGAGAAATCCGATCAATTTGGCATGTCTTTGAGAGAGAACGTGAGTAAACCTATGCCATACAGCCACTTATAGACCAGAAAAAAAAAATTTAGGAAGTCTACAGTAATAAGAACGGGAGTCAATGCCTGCTGAACTGGTTTCCATCACCTCCTAGAAATATTTAAAAAAAAGTTTCTGAAGAATATTCATGTTGCTGCTTTCTGCCACAATTTGTTGAGAAATGGTCAAATACACATGATTTCTCTTGTAATTTGGCCACAGGCATATTATTTATTTTTCCCAGCCCAACTAATACCTTTCAGAACTGTTAAGTGAGGCTTTGCTACTCTCCATTCGCTGTTTACAATGACTTCACAAAAGAGGTCCTGTGAAACTACTTTTGTTTTAGTAATTGTTATCAAATTGAATTGTTATTTGGGAGCAATGTCACTGAAGTATAGCTGTACCAGTGTCACTAAAATTACTCTTAAGAGAAGTTGGTTATCTGCCAGTTAGTTACTCTGTCTTCCCTCAGTGTGTGCCATTGTGTTCAGTCTTTGGCATGTTCAATTCACATCGTGCAGATGTGCTTGTGGAAAAGAAATCTTTCCCTTATCAGTTCATTAGATTAAGGCAAGGTCTTTTCCACTTTGGTCTTAGACTTTTGCTTTCCTCCACTATTTCTGATGGCTCTCACACAGATTGCAGTGGCAAAATGGTCAGCAGTTCATAAGGGGGCCAAATCCTTTCAGATGTTGTGTACAAGTTTCAGGGCTGTTTTCAGATTTACTTCCTTTCTTGTTTCCTTGCAGATATCCCTTTGATCCACAGAGTGGATTTGGACATCAGATATACAATCAGCATGTGGGACAATTTTCCTACAAACTGGCCACATTCACAGTCATGACTAGTCTGTTGGATCTCCAGAGATCAAAATGAAATGTATCCAAAGTCTGTATTGTTTTTCTACGCCCTAGACTGTAACAGCAAAGTAGTCCTGGAGCCAAACTTCCTTAAAGTTGACAGGACACCAGACTTGAGTCATCTGGGCACCAGACTGGATCCAACTCCAGTAGCTGGAGATGAAGACAAATCTTTTTAATTTATCATAGGAGAGATTAAAAGGTGCTGATCAAAGTCTAAGCACTACTGTCTTTGTCCGGACTACTATGATTATTTCAGCTAAGCTGCCACTCACTGGCACCTCAGTATAGCTTCTTTTTGTGATTCTCTCCAAACATGAAACTCAAATAAGCAGAGCTTGTACTAGGCTACAGGATTTTTTGTCTATATTGTGTTTTGGGTTTTGTTTTTTTTTTAAGAATAGTAATTGAGAGAGTGGATACTTACAGTCTGTGTTTCTTACAGACAATGCACAGGGACTTCCGTTTTTGCTCCAGAGCACTTTTTTTGTCCATGCCCTTGCTTGGCAGGTGGCAGGGAGCAGGAGGTGCTCTCCTCTTAGGGCAGTGAGGAGGCTTGGCTCACTCAAAGAGAAACCTCTATGGTCTAGGCTGGGACACATCCAACAGCAGACCCTCACTGCCCTCCTGGATATGATGGCTTGAGCCTCCCACGATCTTCTGTACTCTCCTAGTTCTTTCCAGTGCTCCAACTTACTGTACATCAAAAAGAAAAGCAGGTGCAACAATTCAACAGCCAGGGCCACAACGAGAATGAAGCCTCAAAGAGGGAAGAGATGGACCAACATCTTCAAGAGGACTGGCCTTGAGAGTGGACGTATTTAATCCTCCTCATTTTTAATTTAGTTTCTCTCAGGTTTTTTAACCATTTTACTAGCTAGAGAGATTTCTTCAATTCCTGGGTTAAGAAGTTAGCAAGATTTGCTCCAGCTTTTTTTTTTTTTTTTTTGTTTGTTTTGTAATACGGAGGTGTGACATGAGAAACTGAGCTCAAATCTTCTAGAATTAAGACAAGGAACCTCCTGAAACTAGTCAGGTTTCAAAAGCAAATATATATTTAAGCACAATCACAGTATTTCAGGAAAATTTTAAAAGCTTTAATCACAAGGAAAGGGTAAAGGCACTTTTATTTCAAGCATAGTTCATCCATCTTCCTTCCCTTCCATAAAGGCAAACACTCTCAAGTTACAAGTTTTGAAAGATTTTTCCAAGTCTCCATTTTCCTTGGAGCTTAATGCTGTCTTTAATCAAGACTTCCTTCTGGAGCTCTACAGCTTGTTCCACAGTCCTTGTAATCAACATTATTTCATCTATTCACTTTTCCAGCTTCAGTAGTAGGAAGCAAGAATCATTTTCAAATTTATGATTGCATCAAAAATATAATTTAATTTAAAACTGTTTATTTTTTTACAACAACTCAGATAAATTTTCCTAGCAAGTACTGTAACCAAAGTTCAGCTACTAAGACTCTTTCTAGGAGGAATGCTCTTCCTTTGCTGTAGAGACTTGTGGACAGTATTTTTTTAGAAGTAAAAAAAATAATTAGCTCCTGAAGGAGTTCCAGGTTTAAACTTAAAGACAGCTCTCTGGAAAATAACAGTCAAAAAACTCAGGGTTCTGAATAAATCAAACCTACACATATAAATGCTACACATATTTGTTTAAGGGTATATAAAATGTAATTGATATAAACCCCAGAAAAAGGAGCAAGAAATAGATACTTTAAGTGGCTGGTAGAAGAATTTGAGATACATGAAACTCATCCTAAGCTAATAAATAAGATGAGTTTCCACAGTAAGGAGTCAGAGAAGTTGTATCATGACAAATAACAGCAGAATAAAAATAAACTACAAGCAATGCTGAATACAAAGAATGAATGACAAGAGTGTTTGGAGCCAGCTACGGTGAGGAGGAGAGGTGGGTCCCCACCCTGCAGCCCTGTGCCTGCCCTGAGCAGCGTTACATCTCAGAGGAACTGGACTGAAACACCCTCCTGCCTTCCATCTGTGGTCCCATCCTGCCTGGGCTGCAGCAACAGTTCTCAGAGGTAGACAAGCCTCCATTAACCCTTTCCAGGCTGCTGCTGTGCTTCTGAATAAGCCTATTACAAGCAGAGAAATTTATATTTTTTTCCTGGCCTCACTGCTAAACACTGTTAGCAAATTTGGTAGTGTTTCAAGGATATTAAAATAATAACCAACTGGGGACATGATAGACAGTGCTTCCCTACTGTGCCTTCCTTCTTCAGGAATCGGCTGCTGGCAGTATTGATTCACTTGTTAATGTGGAAAAGACAATGCAGAGCCTTTTAAGCATATTTTTGAGCAAAACAGTGCAAAGCACATGTCGTGGTTTAACCCCAGCCAGCAGCCAAGCCCCACGCAGCCACTTGCTCACTCCTCCACCAGCAGGATGGGTAAGAGAATCAAAAGGGTAAAAGGTCAAAAACTTGTGGGCTGAGATAAAGACATTTAATAGGGAAAGCAAAAGCAGTGCACACAAGCAAAGCAAAACAAGGAATTAATTCACTGTTTCCCATGGGCAGGCAGCTGTTCAGCCAGCTCCAGGAGAGCGGGGCCCATCACACGTAACACTTGAGAAGATAAACACCATCACTCCAAGTGTCACCCCTTCCTCCTTCTTCCCACCACTGTATATTCTGATCATGATGTCGTATGGTCTGGAATATCCCTTTGGTCAGTTGGGATCACTTGTCCCAGCTGTGTCTCCTTCCAGCCTCCCAGGCAACCCCGAGCTTCCTCACAAACATAGCAGTATGAAAACATCTTGGCTCTGAGTAAGCGCTCCTCAGCAATCACAAAAACATCTCTATATTATCAACGCTGTGTTTAGCACAAATCCAAAACTTAGCCCCATCTTCCCACTGTGAAGAAAATTCACTCTAGCCCAGCCAAACCAGCTCAGCACAGAAGGTATTTACAGAAATTACAGTTTGGGGTAAATTTAGAGGAAAAACAGTGTTCAATTCCTACCAATAGCAGCTGTATGTGGTCAGGCTGATAGACAAATTAGTAAACTGGGGAGACTCTGTTTCCTAGAAAGAGTAAAGTATAGCATCTTCCTTCTGTTCAGACACCAAGAAAAGAGTTCAGCTCTCTTGTCTAGATGTATCTGCACTGTTAAATTTTTGTGGTTTTAGCCAGAATATATTACTCATTTATGAAGGAACATACCAAAGTAGTTGACAGATAACAAAGGGCATGGAAGAATGAAACACGTGAAGATGTTTAGAAGAACAACATATGTTTGCTATCCCAAATGTTTCTTGTATCAAAACATAAGGAGATTTCAGAAAAGGATCTGAAGGAGAGATAGGTGACAGGACAGTTTAAGGAAAGTGTTTTCTGAATTGGAGTCATGGCCAGGGACACAGCAGGAAGAAGAAGCAAAACAAATAGGGAAGATGACAAGCACAATGTGGTGATAGCTGTTGTCATGAAGCTGGGCTGAGTGGGTTCATGGGGCAGATTTTCTGATGAGGCACTGAAGAAAGAGCTTAGGATCAAGGAAAGAGTGAAGTGGAGAGAAGCAATAGCTGAGGTCACTTAAGAGAACTGAGAGCAGGGAGAGGATGCCGAGAGTGACAAAAAAGTGATAGACATTAATGGATTGGAGGTCTCAAGAGGGCAGGGTGAGGCAAGGGCCAGAGGGTAAATATGCTTTGTTGAAAGAAGTGGAGAGGTGAGAGAGAAAGCAGTGCTCAAACTGATCAGAGGAGGACCAGTGTTTTGGGAAAACAGAAGCAAGGCTCTTTCAGTGAGTGGGAGTGTTGCTCTGGGCTTGTAAGTCAAGGGGGGGTGAGGGAAGGAAGACAAGGGGCTAGGAGGTTGGGCAGGATGTCAGCCAAGAAGGCAAAGTCAGCTTCAGATGAGAATGAGGGAAAGGAGGTATCATAACAATTAGAGGTGGAGTGGGAGAGCAGCCATGATTTGGAGAGAATGCCTGCTCACTAGTATCTTCCTGCTATGGAGGAGGCTGGCCAGGGCTCTTAGACACACACTGCAGGAATAGTGCAGGGCCTTTACAAAATCTGGCAGTCTTTTAGATCCTAGTCTCTTCCCACCCACACCCCACCAAAATGAATAGCTCCATTCATTTGGGCCAGAGTATTGATTTCAGAGTCTTCTCTAACATGGAAATTCATTGAGGCCTCTTTGCCTTTGCTAAACCATTTCCTGAGTGTTTCTCCAAGATCAGAGCGTGCCTCCTCCTGACCTCAGGAAGAGGGAGAGCCTAGCCTAGAGTGCTGGCAAGGCTGGTAAAAGAGTCAGTAATGAGCAGTTCAGCCCCCGACCACAAAGACCAGCACCACAGAGTTCTCCCTCCTTTTCCTTGTCAACGCGCAAACAAGCCACTATCATTCCCTCTGTCCCAATGAGTTTGCCACTGGTTTAGACAGACCAAGGATCTTCGAGCACAGCCTGCATTGTTAGGGTACAAACATTCATGTTTAAAACTCCTGGAGACATCTGCAGCACTGTGACATCAGTTTTTGATCAAACACAGCGTGTCTTTGTGGAGGGAGCCGATACAAGTGCTCTGAGATCATTATCAGGGCACTGCGCAGAGCGGTAGCGGTTTGACAGCTACAGCACCAAGGCCTCTGCCTGTCACTGCTCCTGCTTCTTTGCTCTCACAGCTCTTCCTCTTTCTCAGCCTACACTTGCTTGCTCTTCACTTACAAGTGCTTTTTTAACACTTTAAGACTGTGCTTTTGCTCTTATTTAGGGCACGTCTAGTATGATACTGTCTGGCATGGAGGACGTACAACAACATAACATAATTGACAGCCATTCTGCTGAGATGCTAACTGCTCCCTATAGCCTGCATGCAAAAGAAACCACGTTGAATGTGCAATGTTTTTAACTTAAGACACCAGAGAATTAAAAGCACTAAAATAGACACTTCATACTACAGACAGCTGTTGCCAGCTGTGCCTTTGAATAGAATTTCTAGCAAAACTGGCCTCATGAAAAAAAAGAGGCTTATTAGTATCATCCCAGAGAGCAAATAGAAAATTATATTGCATTCTGTCGTCTTTTTACTTGCTCTTATTTGCTAGAGTAATCACATACGGTTTCCAGAGGTTCTATAATTTCCACAAATCTTACAAAATCCACATCATCCTCCAACAGGTTGATGGTTCACTGGATGTAACTTTCATGGGGTGCTTTGAGTCTGAGTGTTTGGCAGTTCAATTCCATTACAACATCAGCTCTAGAACTGAAAGCAAAGGGTCAAGTGATCCCGGGAAAAGCAATCACCTCAATGAAATAATGTTTGTACTAAGCTTCCCAAGAGACAATGTGTTACAGAAGCACCAACAATACTAGATGTAGATTTTCTTCCTCATAGGCCTTTTGCTTGTAGGGAAGTAGAGATGATACATGACTCATTTTGAAATTTTTCATGAAATAGCTGTGACTCCTCTTGAAGGAACAGGCAGCAGCTTTGTCCTCCAAAACCCAACAAAGTTCACACAAAGAACAGCATTCCTTGTACTCTGAGTCTCTCTCTGTTATCCATACACTTTTCACTGTACATAAAATTACTTTTCATCAATTTTAAGCAAAGAAAAATGCCAAATGACAGACAGCTCAGGTGCCTAAGCATGAATGCAGAAAGATTTAGTAAAAATTCCTGCTGGTATTTTCAGGGGGGCGTGTTCATCAGACTTCCAACTAATCTCAAAGAAGTTTTAAGTCTTGTCTTAATGAGGATCACAAGAGGTCTCTTGGTAGTTTTCAGTGTATGCATTACCAGCCTCACAGAGTTACAAGCCATGAAAGAACAAGAAAAGGGGACTGCAGGAAGGTAGATAGTAAGAGCTCAAGGATCTTCCATTCAAGCAGTCAATATGAAAGTTCTTGTAGACAGCACTCATATTTGCGCTGCATGCTAATCCCATCCAGGTTTTAATGTGTCCAAAGAGACTGTCAACTAGGAGAATTAGACTTCAGCCCAACTTAAAAGTGAGCCAGGGAGAACACAAATATGTGAGTCACAGCATCTTTTGGGGATTGCACAGAGCTGACCTGATTAGGGCTGAGGATGAAAGAGCAACCCACAATAACACCCTCCACGCTGCAGAAAGCCACCTTCAGAGCACACTTCATGCTCTTGCTGGCTGGCATGTTCCCTCTTTTAAAAGACAAACTTGCTGTGGTAGCAGACATACTGAATGAGGGCTACCTCATTGGGCTACAGCCAAGACCTCCATGCACATCCCCCAGCCTTGCTACATTCCAGTACTCATTACCCAGCTCAGGAGTGAGGTATAAATGGCTTTGCAAGGGCTTCATGCCCTTCTCTTCACATCGTGGAGAGAAGACTTGCAACCTGCTCTGCTCATGTCTTGTTGAGACCTGCAGTGAGCACATTCACACTGTATGGGGATAACTCCTGAATCTCTGATCTCTGACATGCAACAAAAGGTGTGCTCCTGAGATTTCTAGCTAGCTCACTCTTCTAATACTTGTTACCAGGTAGAAATGTATTTTGTAATTGACGGCAGGATTAACTTTTACAGATATTTGAACGTCAGAATTTAATACAGTATTATATTCCCTATTTCAGGCCACAGTTTAATTCTACAAATACAGAGTTATATTTAAAGAATCCACTTCAAAGGAGTCCTTTCCCAACACTGGAGGACCTTTCAGTAAGTCTTTATAGGAATAACAATGGGATTGGACAACAGGACCCCTAGAGGGTACCATATGATCCAGACTAGCACCATGGTACAGACCAAACGTTCAGACCACCTGACCAGGCAAATCATTAGTTCAAACCTTTCACAGCCTTTATCTCCAAGTATGTTATGAAAATAAAATTACTGAAGCACGTAGAAAGGAGATGAGAGAAGGTGTGAGCAAGGCCAAACATGAATTAGAGTGTGAAATAAACACTATTTTTAGAAACTTCCACATGAATAGGATCCCTAGAGGAACAGGATTTCCTGTCCTCCAACCGTATCCTTCAAGAGACCAAGAGCCAAACACCATTTTCGGAAGAGACCATAGAGCTTTGTGGCTGACAAGAATCACAACAGCAGGAGTTAAAAATGAAATATCATTATTACAAGAAACAGATCAGATTGGAGGGACTACAAATCTGCCAACTTTTAGGGCATAAGCCAACTTCTAAATTGTAAGGTTAGTATCCTACAAATGTCTCTGCGAATGTGTTTCCAAACCTTTCTGGGGGCAGTTCAGTACAGTTGAGCGGAACTGGCTGTTAAAATCACAGGTGGTGCCCAAGGTAGTTGTTAAAACCCCTACTAGACAGAGGAGCACCCCTCTAGTTGTGCCTATTCTCCTCCTCATTTCCTCTTTTTCCCATTTTTCAGTTCAGAAGACTGTGGCCCTCCCTTCATGCCACACTTCTCATCACAGTTCTGTGAGTAGCTGATGGTGTGGCAGAAACACCCTCAGAACATGAAACATCTTTTGAATTTTACATCCCAAGAGGACACAGGGCAGGGGGTGGCTGAGTACCACAGCTCTTGTGCTCCAGAATGACTATAGTGGGAAAGGTACCAGGGTGGGGCAAATCAAAGCCATCTCATTTATTCCTGTACACCCTCCAATCCAAAGTGTCACACTTCAGCTAAGAGCACAACCTAAATAGTTGGAAAACAAACAAACAAAACAAAACAAACACCCAAACCAAACCAAACCCAAACCCAAACAATCCAACAACTGAAAACCCCATAAATCTCTTTACCACATAAAAGCTGGGAACAGAGAGAAAGTTAGGCAGCATGCCAACTTCCTGCCACTTTGCAGACAAAGCATGTCACACCTTTAGTTTGGACATTCATAAATAGATTCAAACTGTTGATACTTCAGAGGCCAGTGAGCAGAAACAAGGAAATTTCTTTTTAAACTCTAATGACTGTATTCAACTGCAACACTGCCATGTGGGCAGCAGACGAATAGTAGACTTTGTGAGACCACATCTGGCCTCCCACCCAACACTTGTTTCTGCTGTAAGCAGCAGCATATACTGAAAGAGTCATCTCCTTATATCTGCATGGATATTGGGGCAAGCTATGAATGTAATACTTTCTTTAATGAGCTAACAAATTAGTTAAACCCTTTATTTTAAAATTGTCATGAAAATGCACCCTACAATCTAGCATGAAGGCCATTGGCATCCAAGTTAGGTGATATTGAGTGCTAGTGGAAAATATTTGTCTTTTTTGTCTTGAACAAAAGCAAGCACAGCCTTTACTGAGGACAGAGGATTAGGAAAACACACTTATCAAAAGATGCTTCCCAACCCTTACTGGCCTCATACTCATGTTTCTTCTTCAGTTTGTATTCTCTGTGACCAAGGAGAGTCAGAGATGGGAAGAAAAGCAAGCATTGAAATTTCTCAAGCAATCCCCAAAAGATGATTGGTATGAGATGGTTTCATTAAACCATCATCTCAGTTGCTAGGTAGTTCAAATATTGCTGCTGCCTGCCACCTCCAGCGTTGGTAAGCCTGTCCTTGTGCACAGACACATCCAGCTGGCTTGGCACACAAGTGGTTTGCATCACCGTGCCTTGGCAGCCTGGTCTTACACAGCCCAAGCTCTGCCTAAGCCAGAACAGCTGCTGCCCAAAGGAGACAGTGGGGTCTTGTACATGGGACACAGGTTCAATTCCCTCTCCTCAGCAAGTTATTTCATTATTGCATCCTGCCATTCGCCATCTGAGGAATAATCCTCTTCCTCTACACAAAGTGTTGTAAGAATAAAGAGAGACTGGTAGCAAGTCTGGTATTAGAAGAGCAGGAGAAAGGTAAATCTCTCAGACGCATTTGCAGGAGCAGAAACAAATCTATAATGGCTCTGAGAACTGCTCTCGGGTCCCAGAGCTTAGGCTTAACTGCAGCAATTGCCCTTTGTGTATCTTTCAGAACAAGGTTTTCTGTATTCAGTCAAGACTTCAGGGAAGAATTTGGTTTTAATTGGGTTTAATTCAAAGAACATGCCTGCTTAAACCTTGCTTCTGGGTGGAGTAATCAGAGGTGGGTTCAGTTATTTTATTTCTCCCATAAATTATGCGAGTCTAATGTGTCAGTCTTAGAAGTTCTTCCATCTGGAGATGGGACTTGTGCCAATTATGTCATAATTTTTCTTGCCTCGAGTGCCTCATATTTATTGTATAGGAATCAAAATCCTAAGCAGTTCAGGTGGTGAGTAGATTTCCTTGTGACAATGAAGCATATTTTATTTTAGAATTTTAGGCCAGCTTCCTGCCACTACATAACAAAAATATGATTAATCATACGTAAAATCCATATTTTGGAATAAAAATAAAAAAAAAAAGCTACAATGGCCCAATTTATCTGGGGAAATTTTATTCTATCATTGCTTGACAACATAATTTTATAGAATAAAACACTTTGTACTGAGGGAGTTTCACCTCTGTGTTAAAATATATTCTTACTGCAAAATAGCGTAGAAAAGGCTGGAATTCTAGAAAAGATTGATAGGCTAGATAAGTTCATTGTAAAAGGACATGCCAAGACACTTTTTACAGATGGAATTGTACTATTAAAATAATCCTATTTTAAATGAAAAATAAATAAATGTATGAATAGAGTTTATGCAGAGCTGGGTTGGTTTGGGGTTTTTTTGTGAATAAAAAAATACAGAGTTTTATAAATTACAATGAATTCACAGAAATCTGCAGCAAAGGAAATCATTAAAACATTGTACCATCCAAATACACATGGCAACTGTATGTATACATAACTGAAAATACTTAAGACTTGATGGAGATATTTTTTACCCAGACATCTCAGAGAGCTTCCTGAAGATGGGAAACATCATTTTGCAAGGGAGCAAGGCAGACAGAAACCAGGGAAGTGGCCTTTCAAGTGATCTACATAGTCAAAAAGCATAGGATAGAAAAGAGTTGTCCTCGGAGTCTGGTCTCATACATAGAAATGATACAGCTTACAGTGAATACACAGTATTGAGTGCGTGGATTTTTTCTTGCTACAGAACACTGATAGATTGCAATACAGTGACTCTTACCCTGGTTTCCAACTGATACTGCCTTTTCTGGGATTTGAAACCGCTTCATTTTGCTGGAGGAAGACTTATTCACAGGCAAAAAAAATACACTTTCATGTTAAGGCCAGTTGATTTTTGCACTTAATTTTGAAACTGATTTTGAACATACTGCCTTTCTCGGCACTGACTATTAAGTAGGTCATCCTCATCCACAGGTAATTTTTGGTGCCCTCCTGAAATATGGCAAAGTTTTTCAGTGCAGCAGAGACAAAAAAGTAAAGCTGGAAATGCCACTGGAATATTCAAGAAAGGAACTTGACTATCGCATTTAAACCTTGGGTATAATTTACTTTTGGTTGGCAATATGACAAAGTATTTCCACCTATATGTGCACTAGAAGAGCACAACTCTATAAAGAACATAAACAAAAAATCCTTGGCTACTTCACATTGAAAATGTCCTTAAATACTTTATTGGATAGAAAATTTAACAGAATGTTGTTACAGGCCCCTACAGTCCAGTCATCCCTTGACTCTGCTCATACTCTCCTGTACAGGGTCCTGGCCACTCTGCAACAATTCTACAGCCAGGAGTGAACCTTCCAAACCTTATTCCTGCCTTTTAATTCCCATGCAATACTCTAGTAAAACAATTACAAGAAATAGTTTTCTGGTACAGACAATGCAAGTTGATCCCTCACAAAGATAGAATAAGCCTTGTAGTGAATGGTCTGGAGAAAATATCAGGAGTGAAACAGCCTCAGGTGTCATTAGACACTTCGGTGTCATCACTTACAAAAGATACTACTGATACTATTTCACATCCAAATTCAACCTTCTGGTGGGAACCAGGATGAAATTCTGTTGCCTGAGTTACGCTTTAATCAGTTTGGGGTGAATTTGGAAATGCTCTGTAAACTGAAACCAAGCTGAACACCACGATGCTTTGCTGCCAACACAGGCTTCTCACACAGCTCCAAATTATCTGGTATCACAAGTGTAAATCGCTGTTTAATTGTAAATGAGACAAAACTAAAATGTAATAGGACAGTCTTTTTGAATGAGAGCACATGCGTAATAGAGTTGTAAAACTGAAAGGCATTACATGAAGACTTTGATTTAAAAATATGCCATTAGTTTTCACTCTCTTCAGTTGGTCAACCAGGTTGTGGAGTAGAATGTATGTCTGTTGAGCTCCTGGTCCCTGGTATTTCTGGGTTGCCAAATAAAACCAAGAAAAGGCAGTTTGAAGAGAGTTACTCAGTAACATTTCTGCAGTTTCTATCTGGCAGTGGAACAGGTGAACTTGAGCTTAAATGAAGGGTTTAAGTTCAGAAAACGCTCCAAAACCACAAAGTGATTATTTACTTTGTTTGGCTGAAAATAAAAAGCCAGATAAAATCTGATGGCTTACAAAATTCTTTTCCAGGTACCAAAGCAGTTATGTGAGCAGTTGGTGTTGGACTTGCACCCTTCATGTTAGCAGACCATCTTCTGTCATCTTCTGACTGTATTGAAGAACCTGGCTCTAGCCAATGGGCATAAGAACAATTATTTTGCTTGCACTGTACCTAAAATCAATATCCAAATATTGCAATTATCACCAGCCACATACTACGTGACTCTTCCTTTTTTGTGAGTGGAGGAGGAAGACGAAGCCAGAAGGAGGCTTGTTTGTAAAGTAACAGGAAAAAAGTATTTTTTATAGCCTAGGATGTATATGAAACCCAGTAACTTTAATATCTTATACTCCTTATTTGCCAGGTTTAATAAGCAAATGAGAAGGCAGATTGGCTTTTTGTGTTTATCTATTTCCTCTTACATTTGGATTGTGAGATAAAGCTCTGTGTCAAGCCAAAGCTATTGCACCCATCACAACATGTCAGCAACTGTGACTCAGAACACATTACACTCAGGAAGAAAAAGATGCAAAGATAAGATATTAGGACTGAAATCAATACAGGATTCTCTTTTACATATCCCAACAGTCTCATTAACTTCAAAGTAGCTGATATGAATGTAATTAAAGAGCAGAACAAACAGCAAAAGGGGAAAAGAAACCACATGGCCCTGTTTCAAGATCCTCACTAAAATGGCATAGCACAAGGCTGTAGCATAAATCACAGGATACACTCTGTCAAGCCTAACAGAAATTTTTTTCAACAAATAATGGTGACATTTTAAACAATGCAAATTGTATAAATGCGGGCATCGGCAGTTTAAACACAAATAAGCATCGCCACCAGGTAATAACTCTATACAACAACAAACAAGTTCTTGGTGCTCTAATGTGCTAAACCCAAATCACAGCTGGCTGCTAGAACTAAACCTATATGCTACCCACACAAGATAATCCTATAAAAAAGGAGAACCAGGTGCACCATGACAGAGCTGGATACTGGAGACTTTCCAAGTCAACTTTGCGTGGTCACAACCAGAAAGCACCACTGTGCAGCCCTCAAATGCACACAATTGTTAATAATTAACACTATTAACCTGTTGGGCTGCTGTCAGGTTCACAGGCTAATGTGCAAAATTAAATGAGAATGCTTCTGTGTGCTGTGGGTCAGCCAAGTCACGCTTAGAGAAAACAGATGTCCATAGGACAAAATTCTAACCTCAGGGTTAGGCAGTAAATGGCAGCAATTGCAAAGAGGAGGCTGGGTGGTTTGTGGGTGCTTTCCACTTGCAAAAGACAACGGGCTTGGCTGGGCAGCATGAGAGAGCCCGTGCTGCTACACCCCCAACATCCCAGCCTCTACAGAAACAGGACAGCTGAGTCCCCAGGCATCAGGAAGGTGGCAGTGGCACATTGACAACAGGCAAAGTGCAGCTACAGGGAAAAGGTGCAGAAGACTTCAGGGGAAAAATTTCTTCCAGCATTTTTCATAAGCTCTAAATTCCTAAATCCTCCCCCTCCTGTTCACCCCACAAATGTGAATCAAGGGATCAACAGATCAATGGGATAATTGCATGGAATGTCTTTAATGGAGCATCAGCCCCTGTTTCTTACATACATTACTGAATGCTCCTACGAAGTGCTAAATTAAAATTTACGGTAGTGCTAATTGAAGTCACATTTGTGTGTGTGCTGCGTGCTGTTAGGCAGGAGGAGATTTCTTTTGCTGGAGATTAAAACTTCAGTAATGTCTTTTTGTGCTTAAACCAGTTTAATGCAAAAGCAAAACAATTTTAGGAGGCTGTTAATGGATTAAATGGCCAGTGTTGCTGTCTAGCTGTGTTCCAGTTTTTCCTCTGTTGGCTCTGTGCTGTCTGTTGTCATCTCCTAATTATCTGTTCCTTTTTCAGTTGGCAGCTTTAACATGGTGGGGGTATTATTCAAACCCAAATTAATTTGTGTTTTTCAGGAATTGCTTAAAGAGTAGGAGTTCTATTTGGAGCTTGATATGGCAATAAAATTTTTATCAGATGCAAAAGAAAAATGTTTTTTTTGGCTGACTTGCACTGCCATGAAACTATTCACATTGATCAGCAAGAGCAGGGAAAACTCTGGTGTTTCAAAATAAAATAAGAACTTCTGAAGTGCTTGGCAGATGATATGTTTCCACATGGCCTATCATCATTAGCTCCCACCTATGGTAGTTTCTGAGGGCAGAAAGCTATGGCATTTGCAAAAACCTTGGAGAGTGTGTCTGCTCAGGTCTTAACTGGCACTTGAACTGTTGCTGATGGCAAGTAAGTTCAAGGATATAAGGAAATAAATCTAGAATTTAAATCCCAGTACTTTCATTCATGCAGCCGATGAATTAACAAGAACACATTTTTATAGTGCTAAATATATTTTATATATTTCAAATCCTGCTAGGTGCTGCAAACTTGCAAGTCTCTTTAGAGCATGGAGCATTGAATGCCTTGCAGCCATTCTTCCTAGCTTGTGCACTGTTTAGCCACCATCCACAAAAATATACAATGAAAAATAATTACTCATAGAATTCTAAGGAGAAAATAAGTAATGAATATATTTCCTACTAGATACTGAGAAAACATGGGGTTTGCAGAATCCAGTGTTCCAGATGCACTACCTTCCAGTAGGTTCTGTGTTTGCAAGAAGCAGGCTGCACTGAAGAGTTTATTCCAACAGTCCAGTGCCACCTTTTAAACATGAAAACTCCCCTGTATTCTCTCTTGAAAACCATCTCTTAGGAAAAAGGAGTAAAGAGAGGGAGATGAAGACAAAATAAACACAAAAAGAGTTAATGTGAAGCTAACCAAAGCTTGTTTTCTTCCCCTGCACCAGAAATCTTTTTTATTTCAGTGCTGAATTCATTTTCAAAGATATGCCGATCCTTTTGAGGGGAATTCCACATCTTACAGCTGTGCAATCTGCCCTGCAGTGCACGCCTTACTCGCCCACCTGCTCACTGCAAAACACCCTGAACTTCCCAGAGCTGAGGCTGAGCCAGAAGAGTTGTGCTTTAGACGTGTCACTGACCTCCAACAAAGACTATGCTTAACCCGTTATATTTTAAAGTAAAAGTGGTAAAATTCAAAACTGCATAAGGCTAGCAGAGCTCTTGTTACCTTGCAATGTTGTGTTGTATTATGCATGGTCATCTGTTAATAATGTATGGTTTTATACAGCAGTTAAAAAGCAATTTCATTAAACAGTTTCATTTTAAGTACAATTTGTTAAGAATGCAGCTTCTGGAAAAAAGCTAAGTTCTTGTTCCACATTCAAAATCTAACCCACATTCTGAGAATAAAGGAACAGTCATAATTTAAACACATATGACAATTCATGCTTTGAAACATCATGTAAGTCTAGCCTTAACTACCTCCCATTTGATATTTTATTTTTGCCCGCTTTTTTATTCTTCTTTATTCATGCTGATTGAAAAGAATATACTAAAATTTTAATTTAATCTCTTGCTGTGCATTTTGGTGCCAACAGTGAGTTGAACTCTACCTGTTTAAAAGCTCATTTACTGGGGCAAAATGATGTCACTTTCTTCTCATAAGGGCTAACCTTGTTTTATTATCATGGAAGATTAAAAGACATGACCTTTGTCATTGAAAAATATTGTGGCAACTCCTACAACTTCTCACTTGAATGCTATAAAGTATGCTCGCTTTGTAGCAAGCAGAGCACTAAAACACGTCCTGTATCTGGCAGAGATATTTATTTTCAGCTTTCATCTCACGCATGCATTAACCACTGAACTGACTGTATTGTTGGTAGAACAATGGGTCAAGCCCAGACCTGGTGGAACCTATCTGATGGGCAGGTGTATCAATGGGAAAGCACGCACTCATTTTAACAAAAACACAGAGCTGGAGTCAGAGGCACGCTATTCCCTCTGCCTTGTTAGGGGAATTAAGCCATTCCCTCCGTGACAAATACTAATGCACGACCACCTCCAGGAGGACAAGCATTGTCACCGAGGAGGAAATCATGCTCAGCAGCCTGCCAAAAAGAGGGGAGCAAGATTGCTCGTGTACAATGCAATCACCCACATGTGCTGACAAAAAAACATGGCAAATGGAAAGAAATGCAAGGTCTACATTAGCCTGAAAAAGGCTGAACTGCCCTTTTCTTCTTTTTTTAGTGTGTGTGTTGGTTTTTGTTTTGTTTTTAACAGAAATCACAGTCATTCCCAGGTCCAGCCAATCTCTACAGGGAGAACAAGCAGCGTGGTCACCCTACATAGTTTTGTTGGGAATGCTGTGATATTTGAGGTCTCCTTTCCACTCCTCCTCCTCAGAGCCCCATATTTATAAGACATAGTCTTCTTCACTCTAGAACAGCTACAACAACTTTCTAACCCTTGTGGCCACAGAATTGACCTCAAAAACAGCTCCTGGGGTGACAGTAGTCACCTGACAGCAGTGAGGTTCCCGCTGTGGATGCTCACACCACAGCCCTCCAGACCAGAGAGTCTCCTACTGAATATCCTGTTGCATTTCTGGGAAACAATGCAGTCTGATAAAATGGAAGATGAAAGCAGACTGTCCATAGAACAGTTCACCAGGCAATGCACACTGATAACTGCCAGCTGCACAGCAGGGCATGCCCACATCTAATATCAGCCTATTACCAGGGAGTTTTGAGTAATCCACACCAGAGATCACAGAAGTTAGAGCAAGCCCAACCATTCTACTGCAAATGTATGCAGAAGTATGGTTGATTTTTCTGCAGGACAGTTGGTTTTACTTAGAAGAATTTTAATTACTTTCAGAGTATTTTTTTTAATGTTTTTTTAAATCAACCTTTTCATCTCTTCCTCCCCATTATCTTGTTGCTCCCCCATTTGGACAAAAGAGCAATAAGATAATAAGGCAGGGCTAAAAGAGAAAAGACTCTTGGAATTTCTGATCCAGATTGCATTTTCAAGGCCAGCGTACCAGGAAAAGCATTTGTTTGCATACCAGCTCTGAAGGTGCAATAGACTGGAGCACAGAAAACATGGTTCTGCCTTATGTTCACAACCCCTTTCCAACATACTTTTACAGTTTCCTAAAAGACAATGTACAATCTCTGATTGTATATGCAGACAGCTGAAGAAGTCAGCATGACTGAGCATTAGAAAATGTGGTTTACAACACACATTTCAATTCATTTCGGAAGTGATTACTTTTAAAGAGAGAGACTATGAAAAGTTTCTTCATAAAATGAGATTCTAGTTTTCTCTCGGGTGATTCTAAATTCTTTAGTTTTGCATGTGTATCATGTATATCATGTTAACTGCACTCAAACCGCCTCCCTCCCCCCCACATTTCTCTGAAGCTCCCACATGTCCAGATTAATATTTCTTGAACTCCCCCAAAAAAATTAATATGCACTTGCTAAACATCTCTCTTAAATACAGTCACTTTGGAATACAAAGTCCTTCCAGAACAATGCAGGGTATGATTTTTTAGATCACTATTTTTCCTCTTTTCTAAGTGCCAGGATCTCACAGTGGCATACCAAAAACAGGCACCAGCAATAATCTTTCCTTGTGGCTGAAGATCCAGTGCAAAATCCTGGCCACAAAGAGACACTTACAGGACATACCTGGACCAAATTCCATGGCTCATTAAAACCCTATCGTAGTTCAATACTTTGTGCTGGTAAGGCACAAAACACTCACAAACATCAAACTACATGAATTCATTAATTCATTTACAGGAATTTTTAAGACGGTAGAAAAATTTTAAAAAGCCTTCTTATTTTATGTACTTTTGGTCAAGATAAATTAGCTCAGCTGAATAAGCATTCTTGTAAAATTGGAATGAGTCCCTTTTACAGGCAACAATACTCCCCTTAGTTTTGCTTCCAAAGCAATGGTGCCAGTTTATTATTTTTTTAAAAGGAATTGCATACTCTGTAGCTGTTTCTCAATTAAGACTACATGTTCCCATGTTACCCTCTCAGTTAGAAATACACACATTTTCACTAGTTAAAACGTGATTTGCTTTAATTTCCAGCAGTTAGATCCTTTGCCAAACGGAAGAGCCTATTTCCAAACTTCGTACTGCATTAGGTCTTGGTAGACACTGACCAAGATAATTCACATTATTTGCCTTTTGGTAAATTATAAAGTGAGTTTCAGAGTTCCTACACACCCTACAGGAGTTTTTCTCCTCGAGCAATCTCATCTTTTCCCTGAATTGTCTCCAACTTATCAGTTTCTTTGAATGGTTGATGGCAGAATGTGACACCGCGGAGAATTCCCAGTTAGATTTGCTGTGACATTCTCTGTTTATATTTTACCTTTCCTTTCCTTGTTCATATCTCCAACTATGGTTAACATCTTAGAGAATGTCATGAAGTCAGTGCTACACTGCTCTCTGACTAGAAAATTTCCATCACACTGTGAACTCATCACTTCTCAGGCAGTCTCCCATTCTGCTATCTGAGCTATAATATTTGTACCTTCATGTTCCATCCTATCCTGATTTCATAAACATTCAAATAATTACATTTCCTTTACCTTATCGATTCATGCAGAAAGGTCTATGTCACTGGCCTCTTTATAATTCTTTTTTTTTTTCCCCAATCCTGTGTCCCTTGCAATGGTAATCAGTGAAGATCTGCTGTGCTCCTTTGGGTCGTCACTAAATATCTAATCTAGGTGGGGCAGAAAGGAAACAGACAGAGTCAGCAACTGAATTTTAACACACACACACACAAAAAATTAAAATGGTGCAGAAGATGTCATGTAAATAAAGTACTCTTACTGAATATTCATTATTGCAAGTTGGTAGAATAGTAGCACTGATGTGAGAAATTTGAAAATGAAGGTCTGGAGTTCTAATTTATAGCGTTTTTATTAACAACTCACACTTTTTTTCCTGGTCCTCTTTGCAGGGGAAGATACTTTACATGCACACTAAATTAATTAGACATGTAAAAGACATTTCACGCTGGCCAACCCAACTGCTTTGGGCAGTATTCCACCAGATTTCCAGACAATTAACAGCTGTAACATCTGGAAATCTCAGACAAAGGCCACCAACCATGCAAAAACCGACTCCATATCACACAAGCCTCTGCTGCATCCCAGGAGTTCAGAGGCACAGACATCACAGGAGGCAGGCAGGCACAGGACACACTGGAGCACGAGCATGGATCATCTACATGTGCAAGTCCACACGCTCATACAGAGGTGCTGGATTTGCTGTTCTGTGGAGGACTGGAAGTTATGATTTGGTGACCATTTCATTGCTGAGCTTTTTCGAGGTCATTCAGCTCTCTGTCTTCCTATCCTACAGCATAGGAAGCAACACACTGGCAACACTCACCACAGGAGCAGAAGAAGCACTGATCCTTTTATTTTGGAGTCAAAGGTCAAGTCTAAGGGACTCAAAATCAAAATCCGAATTTGTTCCTGTCCTTTCTTCCATTGGCCTAGAGGCCTTGGATCCTCTAAGACATCAGGAACCAAGTAAGTAAACACAGTTTGTATCCAGCCACCTTAACCATTGAAACGGTAAGCCTGAGCGATGATACAAAAACCCCAGTATTTTCTCAGGTATTTTCAGAATCCTGGCGAAGGTTTTTGAATCCTGATGGCCCAGAGCTGGGACCCTAAAACTCCTGTGCACACCACCTCATCTAAGCGCTGAACACCCAAAATGTTGTTGCATGATGGTGCCTTTCTCAGTCAACGATAAGGGAATAATAAGAGTCTCTACAGTACATAGCCTACAGATGTGGCTACTGACTTTCATGCTACAGCATTGCCTGACCCCTGTGTCTTTGTCTCCAGATCGTTCCTGATACTGTATTACAGCACAAGAACAATGTCCAATTCCTCAGCAACTTGCTGTCTCAGAAGGAACAGCATTCCTACAACCGATCAATCTGCCAGAAAAAAAAAGCCAAAAGTCACATCTCAGACTAAAAAGGCTTTCCACTTCAAGGCTTATTCCACAATTCAGCTCAGCTGACAGATGCAGAGATGAGGATTTCTCAACTGTACAATTTCCAGTAAGGGAAGATCCACCCTTATTTTTAGGAGGACTGGGAAAAGAGAAGCAAACCCCTGAAAGGGATACAACTTAGAGGATACCATCAGGGTGTAGCTTTGGGGAAAAGTTACCACTTGCCTACAAGAAGAGAGTCAGCATCACACAGGATCAGTTCCCAATATTCCCAGAGTCAGTGTTCAGGGGCTGAGCATGGCTCAGAAAAGGTATAGCTCCTTTGTCTTTACAGCCCCATGGGAAAAAAGTGTATCCGAAATGGCACATAATTAAATGAGGAGAAAGGACAGTCTTTGATTGCAAAGTTGTGGTGCATTTACACCACAGAATGCGAGGCAATTGAGTGGTGTCAGAGAAGACACAAAGGCTGCATGAGATGCTGTAAATGTAAAGAGAAAACCTTACAGGCATGTGCGGAGTTCTGTCCATATCCAGACCCAAACATCCACCACTCTGTTTATCCAATTACCATTTCATTTAGCTGAGCAGTGCTTAACTGAAATTCTTCAAGGTTAGGGCCCCAGGAAGAGTTGCTTTTCTCTGTCAATTCTTTGATTGACTTTACCTCCATCTCTCCAAATACCCTGGATGCCCCCAAACCATTTGGGATAAGCAAACTTGTGCTGAATTTTCTGTCGGTCTCATTCATTTGCTACTTAAGCAGGGAAAAAAAAACCCCAACCTTTGCTTGTTCAGCTAGCTTAATATTGAGGGTAGGCAGTGATGTCCTTCTTCCATGAATATGCTAAAATTAATCCAATTTGCATGGGAACATATAAGCAGCAAATATTTATTCATGATTGGGACGGAGCTGATCCAAGTATGTATACTAAAGGTAGACATTAAAAAAAAAGCATAAACATTGATCACCATAGCTTTCCTACAATTAGCTACCAGGTATAATTAATTTGTGCTTGCAGTCATATTAAATCACTAACAAGCATAACATGTTTGAAATAAAGAAATAATTCAAGTAAAATGCAATTAGGGAGAGCCAGTTATTTCAGTCTGGGCAAAGTGACCCTCACTCTGTAGCCTGATAGTTAATGAAGCTGACTTTAAAAGAATTCCTTTTTCTCCCCATGAACATTATCTTTGTCTTTTCCTAAACTTCATACCAAAGCTGCAAAATTTAATTAAATATGCTACACAGTCTGGAGGAGTAAAAAGTAAGAGATAGGTCGGCAACAGAAATGGCAGCCTTCTTGTAAGCAGTTTGCCAACAAGGGGAGTTATATGCAGGGTTATTGTTAAACTGAAGCAGAAGGAGGTAAAAACCACATAGGCTTGTATTTTTACATACTTTATTTGAGTATTGTAAAAGGTTGTTTTCCTTAGCTGAAACCATTCCATTGCAGGGGAAGGTAAAATTGCCAGACTGTACTTTACTTCTAAAAGAGATCTCTGGTTTGTTATTTTGTTGGTTTTATTTTTTTTAAAAAAAAGGACTCCTGGCCATGGGCTTAAGACCATGTTTGATCAAAAACAGCTCACGAGGATCAGTCAAAGTCAGCATCTCACTGTCTTGATGCTTTTCTGCTCAAGGCTTCTAGAAAGAGAATTGCCATGAACAGGGAGCACAGGAGCATTGCTGTGAAAGCCTGTGCCACTTCCACAGTAACTCTGAGCTCTCGTGCACAGATGATTCAAAAGCATTTTAGCAGTGACTGAGGATCTGGACAGACTCATGCATCATTAAGTAGCCCTTCTTTAGTTTGTTGGTGATCCTCTGCTGGAGATTTAGAGCCTTTCCCTCAGAGCCATGAGAGTGGACAGTATGATTGTTCCTCATCTGCAGCTGAAGCAAAGTTCTTTGATGGACAGGAAAGTTGGTCTGAGCTAAGCTCAGAAATGTGCCACCAAAGTGGACGGAGAAGCATTTATCTGATCGGGCCTCATTTCCACAGACCACCACATTGCATTTAGGCAGCCTACAAGCATGCAACTCATGGTGAATGAGTAGGAACAAAGAAAAAATGAGAGCTTAAGAAAAAAAAAGTGAAAAATAATCTCACTAGCTTCTGTGTTCATCTGGTACCCTGTTACCAAAATATTTAAGCACCTAACTAGTTTCTGCATCTATCACCTTGTGGACAAAATACACAGCAGTATTCATTCTGTCTGTACAAAGGTAGAAGGAGAGGATGAGAGGATTTCAGCATGGCTACTCCTGAGTCAGCAAATGACTAAGATATTAGTAATTTGGTTCCAAGAAAGAAGAAAAAGAAAAAAAAAAAAAAAGAACTCTTGGAACAGGTGCAGTTAAAAACCACATAAATACTTTTCTTATTACTTCTGCCCTGTTTTAGCAGAGCAGAACCTTACACATAATTTGTAAATAAGTGAGACTCATGTAATGAAGAGCAGATGCTTTTTGCAGGCTCAGAAAAAAACAGCTTCAGAACCAAGCAAGGCAGACATGGCTGCATAAACACACGTGGAAGGCAGGCAAAACTAGACTCTACTCAAGCACCTCTGCTCCCTGCTACACCCTAGTCCTGAAATGAGCAGTTGTGTTCCATTTCTCAAACCCATTCAAGTGATTCTGAACAGAGATTGGGGAAACAAGCACAAAAAAGCCCTCCTTCTGTCTACAGGAGCAATAGCATAAGTGGCCAAGGCAGAAGATTTTCTCAAGCTGTGCCAGGCCTTTCTCTCCAGCTGTCAGCCAGGAACTTACTCTAGTCCTTACACGAGCTTCACTCTTTCCGTAAGTCTCCATCAGCCCCATTTCATCTGCTTCACCAGTAGGCTTTTGCTCCTCCTTTTAAGGGTTCCTTCCATGCATACAATCTCTTCCTAGCCAAATCCACCAACAAAAATACCTTTATTAGATTACATTAATTCGACAGAGATCTAAGCAAAGTTATCTGTCAAAACCCAATTTATTTGTTAAAGAACAGGCATTTATTTGCTCCATTAGGTTGCAATGGGTTATGCTCTATCCTACTGCCCACACTGGATCTAGTTTTTTTCACTTGGGTTGCAAATACTATGAACTGCCTTTCCTAAACATCAGTTCAGCAGTCAGGAAGGGTAAAAAAAAAAATCCAAATAAACAAAAAACCTCACAAAAGCCAACCAAACAAATAGAATATTGGGATTTTCTGTAGTTCCTAGCAAAGAACACCACTATGTCACTATGTATATCATGTATAAATTGAAGGTTTTCTCACACTTTACCTGCCCTGGGTTGTGCTATCCCCTCAGTGCAAAACCAATAGGTTTCACAGCTCAGGCAAAGGTAACAATGATAAGCCCAAGTGAGGAATCAGGGGATTGTTTACCTTGGGGTCACTGGGAAGGAAACTGGATCTTCAGAGCCTCTGTAACATTTTTCTGAATTTGCTTGCCTTTGACACAGAGCATGAATGTGGCAAGTACTAGCACCAAGTCAAGCATCACAAGTTTACTGTGTCCTTCAAAGCCTTCAGTGGGCATTTCCCTAGCTGTCCCCAAAGCCACAGAGATGTACAGGATGCACTCAGCCTAAGCACACAAGCAGCCTGCAGGAGAAAGCCAGAAGGTCTTGACACCCCACCTGACCTGTGATTTCACTTGTGAGTCGAGCGGTGAGGAGTCATTGAGCAGCAGTGAGGTTCAGCCTTGGTTTTCTCTAACAAGATTGAACAAAATAGACTGTGTTGAGAGACAAGTTCAATAAATGCATGACAGAGGTTTTGGGCATTTGCTGGGTTACACAGTTGCCCTCAGTGGGCATTTTGCCAGAGCTCCAGCTTTTACATAAATGGGCATTTAAGCTTTTCAGGTAAGAGAGGGGGCCTGCAGGAGGAAGCTACAAGGTCATTTACAAGGTAATGGTCACTTTTATTCCTGTTTTCAAAAGAATACAATTATACAGTTTCATCTTGTTAATATTAGCTTTGGCATAAATACCTAATACTAGTCTTGTGTTGCATAGTACTGTTCTCAAACCTTCATTGTATTTTATACACATATATATATGTGTATATATATACATACACCCAGAGACATGATTTTACTGCCAAATCCTCTCCAGGATTCCCACTAGAGAAAAAGCATTACAGCCACCATTGTATGCAATTGAAAGGACAGCTGAGCAGGCTGAGACTTGTCAGCCTGGACAAGAGACAACCAGGTAACATCAACAAATTAAAGAGTGTCTTTGAAAAAAATGGATAAAAATTGACTGTATGCTGTGTCTTCCAGCTCAAAAACTAAGGGACACGACATGAAATGTGCAAGAACAAGGCTCAGGGAAAATAAGACCGCAGTTCTGTTTGTTACAGAACTCCTTGCAAAAGGATATTGTGGATGGAAAAAGTTTGCACAGGCTGACAGGGAACCTGTACCAGAAACTCGAAGAAACTGGTATTTTAGGGCTATCAAACAGCAAAAAACCACACATCAGGTTTATGAAATGTTGGGAATTGGGAGTGTGCTTGGAGGAAGTATATTTCTTTCCTTACTTTTATTCTTCCCTGTGCACCTTCTTGTAACCACCTGCACAGAGGGCTCAGTGAACCCTTAGACAGAGGCAGAACAGATGTTCTTAAATTCTTGAATTTCCTGTCTTTCACAGGTAACCTATATTGGGTTCCTGTTCATGTAGTGCCCTAACATCTAGTTACAAGGCAATCAGTAGATGAGCAGAAATTCTAAGTCTGACCTCCAGAGCCTAGAACTAATATTTTAACCACACCAGAACTTGCCTCTGTGACAGAGAGCACGCTGCTCTTCGAAGTTGTTTTCTGGAGGAAAAAGTATCCTGAGATGTGGCTCACAGATCCAGCAGCTCACAGATTTACAGTACATTAACTGTGGTCATGGGAAAATGTTGGTTTTTCTTCTATAAAGAGGGTCTTGTGTAATATGTAAATGCCACAAGGGATTAGCACAAGAAATTATTTTTGCAGCGTGTGAAAGTGTGCTGTGCCAATTCTCAGAAGGTCCGGCTCCAGCCAAGCCTCATGACAGACCCAGAGGCAAGTGCACAGCCCTCAATACCATTGCCCATTAGAGATGGGCAGAACCAGCTGAGAAATCAGAATCACAGGCAAAAATAGTAATTTACAATGGTTTCATTGCCCAACCTATCTGAACTAGTCCTGACAGAAAACAGTTCAAGCAGAAAATCCCCTTTCTTTTTTTTCTTTGTAACATAATATTTTGCAGATATTCCATCCTTATAGGAAAGTCCTACAAAATTAAAATGAGAAGAAAGCTCATGAACTTCAAAAAAACTGGACTCAATATTTTCCTGATCATGTTGCATAAGTTTCTATATGAAGACAGACTATGTGAAATTGTGGAGGCTTTCTGAGACTGTGCAATGAGATGATTTTACCATGTTTGTCAAAATAAAAAACTTTTTTTTTTTTTTTTAAGTATAGGCTTACTTGAGGCACCCATTGTGGAAAAAATTATTTTAATATTTTTTGACAAGTTAGTTCTGTTTGTTGTGGGAAGAACCATCTAAAACATGGTCACATAAAGGCCATGAGGTCTTTGCAAATACATTTTTGAGCTTGGTATGTGTTCTGTACTTTATATGGGAAAGTAATATAAAGATGCATACAGGTTGGAAACAAGATTATTATTATTATCTATGCACAAATATTCCAGGTTAAACTAAATATGTTTGCAAGGTTCGGATTCTTTCTTGTCAAAATATGAGAAATTATCAGGATCACCCTTTCTTATTTGCTAGAACAAAGCATTTTAAAGACTGTCTGATGAGAGTCCCAGGCTGCCTATTAATCCTCAAAACAATGATGTAGCAGTTCTCCAAATTTAATCACCTGCTACCTGTTCATATTTATGAATTGGGTATTTGGGCTATAAAATGGTGTCCTACAGATCAGACATATCTCAAATGAAAAAAGTCCTAACCAGTACAGTGAGCTCTTTTGCACATCTGAAGTTACCAATTCATGCTTAAGGCTCCAAATAATTATGAAAGAGACTGGAAAGTCCAGCAGACCACAAATGGCATGAAAGAAGCTTGCAGGATTAGACACGGTTTAAGTAATATTGTTGAAAATATACAGTAGAGTTTAAATAAAAAGCAAACTGTAATGCGCATATAAACTTGAACAGGAAGCAGACTGAAAAACAACTACAAGCGAGGAGGGAAATGAACAAGTCTATTTGATCTTTCCAGCTGACTTAAATACGAACACTAAAAAAAAAAAAAAAAAAATAGTGACAACTAATTTGTGATGTAAAATTATTCCTGGTTTAATTAAATTAAAATAAATGAATGTAATTAATTATCTAGGTTGGGAGATGTGTCTACCCAGACAGAATTCCTCTCTCAGACCCATTGAGGGGAAGCAGGTGGATCAGAATGACCTAAATTTCACTCAGTATTGGAAACTGAGGGTTAGATTTTCAAAGCTTTCCAAAAGGTTTCAACTACATACCACATTCCTGGCTTCATGACTACACCCTCTGGAGCATTGCAGTAACTTTTTCTTGTATCCTCACTGGTTTTTCCTACTGCAACACAACAGGCAAATACAGCAATGCAATTTCATTTGGATTGTCTCCCTTTCTTGTAGACATAAAATAATTTTTACAGGATAAGAAATTACAGAAATTACTCTTACGTTACTGCCCACCATACCATTCTGATTCTATCCTCAGCATCCTTTTGAAAGTTCATGAAATGAACAGGACAGGTTTCATACCTCCTGTGTGTATTCCCTACCCTGTATTAAAAATTCTGATACCAAGCTGCTGCTCTGGTTATGGAAGAATAGCATTTCTGATATATTAAACAAAGACACCAGACTTTCCAAGTTGTTTTTTTTTTTTTTTACATAATCTCCTGGCCTGCCAAGTGGCCCAGCACATGGTGTATACAGATGCACTAGAAGACAGACAACTTTCATACCATAAATTCCTTTGCTACTCTTCTGCTGTGAATGACAACAAAACTTTCTGCTCATTTCAGTGGCAAAGATTCCAGCCTCATCAAAGATTGCCAGTCTAGTTATCCAGGCGTAACAGTAGTTTGTATTTTAAAATAACTTTTTCTGACCCTCTTTTCCATTTTACTTCTGTACTCCCCTCACTGCCTTTTTTTTTTTTTTTTAAGAAGCAATTTGCTTTCTACCATTTGCTTTCTCAGCAGGGCTGTTATCAGCACTAGTCACTAACAGAGGGCAGCTGGTAAGGGAGAGGAAAAAAAGTCAGATCCTTAAGAACATAACCATGGATTTAAACATGTGAGCCTGCACTGTAAATTGTTTTGTTATGCAATTCGTATCAAACTCACTCCATAAGTCAGGAGCATACCCTGCAGCATGTAAAGTTCACAGAAACAGTGAAGCTAGACCAAAAAGCACACGTTTGAACAGATAAAGCAAACTAGGAGACCATTTGTTGCAGAGCAGCCTTTGTAATTCTGAGAACTGGTCCCACGTTCTGAAGCGGATAAAGTTGTTTGTAGAAAAAAAAAGATGAGACTCACAGCTGGAGGAAACACAGGTGTCAAAGTCTGTTGTTACTGCTTTTGTTGTGGCTCCAAACAGGCAGCCATACTTGATATGGAAGAAAGACAAAGAAAAGAGATAATTGAGCAAGTTCAGCCCAGGACTAAATGGGTGCAGCAGCCAGGTGGGTCATATTTTCCTCTAGCTTATCTTTTCCATAATTAAGTCCTTCCTGGTGAAGACAATCAGATAGCTCAATTCAAGGCAAAGACCTGGACTGCTGGTTTCAACCCATCTTCAGCAGCAGCTTCAGAACTTACTTTAGAAGGAATTGCACTTACACCAGAGCTGAATTTGGCTCACTGCAAGGAAACATTTTTAACCCCTTCTGCTGGTTAAGCTTCCTGGATATACCCTGTTGGTTTCCTCTATCCTATTCATCAGCAAAGTTTGAAACTGAATACAGTAGTCTAAAGGGGAGCTGGAGCTTGCTGAAATCACTGCCTAAAACTCAGCTTGTCCCCCTTACAAACCATTCGATACCATTACTGATTTTTCCCTTTGGTTCAAACCTGAACTGACTAGCAGACCTTGACAGCTGCCTCTGCTCTTCCTTATTAAAAAGCTCAGACATGACATTGGTTTTAGAGGAGAAAGTGGCAGGGAATCAGACTCTGCACTGGCATTCCAATGGTTTAATTGAAGATGAACACTTTGTTCAACTCTTGCCCCTTTCCCTGGGGTGGCCAGCATTGCTTCAAACGCCTGCTGACTTAAACGGAGACAGCTGCAGGACACAGACTCATGTATCACAAGCTGCGTGCAACAGGAGATAGCTGAAGGGCAGAACTTCAAAGCTGTTTGCTGCAACCACCCGGGCTGCACGGGGCTGCTGCCACTGCCAGCTGGGAGCTCCGAGCTCCAACGTGGGGACGTGGCCTCACAAGCAACTTGACATTTGCCATATCGTGGAGGTGCTGTATATCCATCCCAGAGAGGCCGGAAGGCAGCGGCGAGGAGAGTGCTGATTGCATCGACATTTTTTTCAGGCTAGTCAGGCTTCTCCAAGAACTGACAGCAGTACATCAATGTGTGGGCTTCCTCCCCTTTCAAGGAAAGGGCTGCATTTAAAGTGAGCAAGAACTGAAATTATTTTAGCTTGCTTCCTCCAGCACACTAGCTTCAAACGTTATTTTAAAACTTGTGTGGATTGAAAAAAAAAAAATTCAAAAATTATTTCTTGGTACTTGAAGAGCATCTTGCAATTCTTCCACAGGAAATTATCCACACCCTGATCAGCATCAAAAGACTCCGGCAGTATTAGCTGGGAAAGACTTAGTGGCCCCTAACACCAATTTGAATGCATGATTTTTTTTCGGCCTCATGCAGGAGAATCTAGTATAGAAGACAATTCAGTGAATTCAGCTGAGATGGTCTTTCAATACAGGGATGTGTGAGCATAACTTATGCCTTATTTCTGCAGCCAGTATCTGACACTGCTTTGGCTGAGCCACTCAGTGTGGCTACAGTTTGGAATCAATGGGTCAGTTTCAGACATGCCAAAACTTGGACCCATGTGCTAACAACTTCAGAAAGCAATAGAGCCAGTAACAATAATTCACCATTTTAACCAAGCTCTACCAAATGCACGAATGATGAAAAAGAGGAAAAAACTAAGCAAACTTGGGGCCTTTTTCTTGCCCTTTTCACATTAGAACAGACTCGCTAACTCAAACTAGATCTAAGAGGGTCTCCAGCAACCAGGAAGTGCAAGGCACTGTAGGTTACTGGTTGTGTGGTGGCAGTGCCAGAAAAGGGCAGTAGACTGGCAGATCATGCTCGGATGATGCCTTCATGGGGCTTGCCCAGATCACTTTACATGTTTCAGTTGTTGTGTACAAGACTGAGGTCTCCTAATCCATATGCATTTTATGTTTCTAGAAGCTGACACCAAGCCTCCCTCTTGCTCCATGACCTCTTGTGCCAGCTTCACCTGGCTAAAAGGGCCTTGAGAAAGGAGGCAATGGTGCTCTGTGTCTAGAAATAGTTGGGTGCTACCTCAAAGGAGATGGGTTGGCAGGAGCACATTCCCTGACTACAGCCTCATGTTCAAATCACCACACCCCAAAACCAAGCCCAGGGACAATAATGCTAAGCAACCTTCATCCCCACTGCTTCACCCTCACAAAAGGACTATAGCAGGATGGAGAACTGCCATCACAAATGCATTTTAACTGGAGAGCCACAATCTTATGTTCTTATTTCCTTCCCAACCTCTGTTTCTGGGCTCACACCATTAACAATCTCCCATTGTTCGAAATTAAGAGCAAATGAAATGTATAACCACCAGAGCTGAGGGTTTAGTGTTGTTGGATGTTCTGCTTAATTTATTAACCCTCTTTCAACTTCCCCTGCTGAAAGGAAAAGGCAAATTTGCTCAACCACATTGGGCCTGTAGTGTTGTGGTTCAGATGAAAGAGGTTCTCAGGACTCTTCCACACATCCTTCACCTTGCAAACTATTTAGGCCCAATTTCTTCAGAAAATCTCCACACATCTATGTCAGAGGTACGACATAACAATGGACATGCACCAATGTCATATTTTTTGTTATATACACGGGGATGTTCTGGATATGCACCCATGTGTTGTAATTTCTGTCACACCACACTTCAGCCACTTCTTATCCATGCAACACACTGAGCAACTTTCTTTACTAACAATATTTAGACTCAATGAAATACTCCTCAGCAGGTGTAGCTGTAACAACTTATTAACGGATGGTTTACAACAGACCTGTAGGTAGAAAACAAAATCGTTCCACCATTTCTGTTTGGTTAGGAAGACTTCTTTATTCAGGTAGGAAAGGACTATGATTGAAGCATAGACATGAAGTCTCCATCACAAAATCAGCATAAGTGATTTTTTGACTGACACATTACTAGTGGAGCCTGAAGAACACAGATCTGCTGCTCAGTACAAGGCACATCCAACTTATTTTATCTGTTGCAGGGTGATATTTTGCCTCCAATTACATCCAAAAAATGCTATTGATTTAGACAACAGCTGTCCCACTAGTCTTGTGTTAACTGTTCAGGGACTGTAGTGTGAAAAATCTCTTGAAGTGTTGAAAGCACCACACACCTCGAGCCACCGAAGGGCACTACTCAACAGTAAGAGAGAGAGAACGCCATGCAAAGATTTCTCAGGACAAGCCAAGCTATTGGGAAGGAAATGATCCCTGTGCTGCTTCTTTTGCCTTTTCCAAGAAGTTTCCTACTGTCAGCTTTCTGCAAATTCCACAAGGCTGGAAACAAGCTAATAACTGCATCTCTACCACAACATTTGAGGGAAGACCCTACTCAAAACCTTACTACAATGAAGGAAATCCATCTACCAGTACACTAGCAGGTTCTGATTCTCAGTGTGAACAGTGTAAATTTGAAGGCACACCAGAAATTCTAATAAGTGCTTACTTACTTCCAGTTCACTAACCATGCAATGGGGAATAGTAAAAGAATGACTTCTGTAACTGCAAATATGTCTCTGTCTCTTAAATTTCCCTTTCATTCAACAGACGAGGTTGGTGAAGAATCCTTTTGGCCCCACAAATGAAGTACTATGACACTGGAAAATTTTTCTTTTTTTAAGAAGTGAGCATGAGACACAAATTTCAGAGAGCAAACTACCAAAAAAAAAAAAAAAAAGTAACTTTCAACCATGATTCTAAGGCAACTTATAATTTGGAACAATTGGAGCTGGTCATACTGCAACCTGCTGTAAGTATGCACCATTCTGTATTCAGTCCTCGGGCAGCTGTATCAGTAGGGAGGCATGGTGCAGCTTTTATTTATTCTAATCTGCTTTGTTGTTCTCTGTAGCACAGAGATCATTAGGAAGTTTTTCAGATACAGAAAAACATAACCCAAATTTTTAATGACCTCTCTCTCAGTTTCTCCCTGCATATGCAGCTAATTATTTTTCAGTTGCACATTTGCTGGGCCTTTCTTTATTCCGGTCAGTCAAGAACACCTAAGAGCTACTAATATAAGGTGACCACTTCTCTAAATATTCTGGAACCTGGGGAGAAGGCATACTATGCATCCAACCTTCTTCTGCTCTTAACCTTTGGAATTTTTGAAGACAATGGAACAGAGGTGGCATGTCCTCTAAAATTAGACTTTCCTGTTTGACTTTGGATTCCAAATCAAGGCAGGAAGACCAGAAGCAACTACTCCTGGGATTTCCAAGCTGCACCTGGCTATATATCTCCTTCGGCATTCATTCCACACACACAAATGAAGAGGACAGAACATGAGACACACACAGGAGGCTCTTTCAGAGCAGAGGGGAATTTTGCGAGCGTTTGGGGGAATAAAAGTCACAAGCATTATAACTCTGTCAATAATGCATTATACTTGAAAGGGTCTGGGTATATCTATCACTTAGCAAGTTACAGTCTCCCTTCTAGGGGAGTTTCTGAATATAAAACCCTTACCTGATTTGATGGACCAGTGCTTTCAAGCCAGTCAGCACCTGCTCTCCAACTTGATATACTCTCAAACTGTTTTAAGTGAAGCCAAAGGATCAAAACTTAATTAGCAGTGAAATACTTCTTATACTGATCAGTTTGCACCAGATCTCCTGAGGGACATAGATTTGTCTCTATCTGGAATCCCCACCCTACCCTCAGCTGCTCGTTAGGAGGCTTGTGTTTTGTCATTTGGCAGACGCTCACCTGCCGCTCTGCTGCGACAGAGGAGCAATTTTGGCAGCACAGGCTGCGTGGCTCTGGGAGCTGGGGAGGCAAGCCATAGCAGCTTCACCTCTCACGAGCACTCTGGCTCTGCCAAGACAAACAAGACAAGGTGACATGCTTTTCTTGCTGCTCCTCTGTAGAAAGACTCATGAGTTATTTGTTGGTCCCGTGAGAGGGGTTTTATTTCTTTTTCCTGAAGGGATAACAGCCATTCAGGTGTAACACTTCGATTAAAAGGCTTTCCTTCTCTGAAGCCGCAGCAGTGAGAATCACACCTCTGCTTAGGAAAAAGGTTTTGCTTCCAGCAGAAGTGCAGAGGTGAAGCCACTGTAAGTGGGATTTTCACAGGTGGTGCCAGATGCCCAGTTCAGTCTTTCATGAGGCCTAAGCAAACGCTTTAGCAACTCAGGAAATACAAAGGTATAATGAGTTGTTGTAAAGGAATAGCACTGGCAAGAACTCAGGCCATAAGGGTCTTAACACCTCTGCTGAACAGAGCGTGTTACTTCCAGAAAGAAGAAAAACTCCATCACAGCCTAGAACATCTGGGCCCCGATGGCTTCCTCACTTGCTGCAGCAGTGACTGGTTTTTTTGGTCACTTATACAACACAAAGCTAACCTTGTCATTCCCTTAATTTTTGCTAATCTCTGAACACATCTGTCTAAATATCCATGACCTAGAGGGGAAAAATAATATATTTAAAATACTAAATTGGTGCCAAATCTAACTCATCAGTCTCTGCTAGGATTCCTGAAAGTCTTGGGAGGTGGGACCTCAAGCAGTTTATTTTGGCATCCTTCTCAGCTAGGGAATCTTTTGATTGCAGTCACTCTGGAAGGGACCTGTGCTTTGGAAGAAAACAGGGTAAGCACTAACACGAGAGCAGAAGAAAGTCTTATTGTGCAAAAGCAGGGCAAAAATGATAAAATTGATCTGACTCAGTGTTTTTCATTCAGGGAGAATAAGAAGGCAGGAAAAGTAATAAAACAGTTTAAAGTTGTGAGAAAGTCCTTTTCATCTAGATAATCCCTTTGACCGCACAGGATTGCTCTTCCAACAATTCAGGTGTTTTGTCCCTCCTTCAGACTTCAAGGGAAAGGAAACTGTAACAATGTATTGGTACTATCTCTGAGATTATCTCTGATTAAAAATGCTTCCATTGCTAATATCGGGCTACTTGCACTCACTCTTCTAGCTGTGCCCCAAGATTCAGGCCCAAGCAAAAGGAACAAGGGAAATAAATACAAATGTCCTGTAAGTGGAAAGTTCATTTATGTTTTTTTCTTCCATATTTATTTCATAGTCCCAATGTTTTTTCATACACTTCTTATCTGACACGAAGGCTAGGGTCTTATTGAAGTTCAGTTTTCCTTTCTTAAGCAAACAACCAAACAATCAAGGTAACTATTAGTTATCTTTTTCAAGTTGCAGTTGTGACTAGGATGTCAAAAAAAGCACTGGGCAAAGGGTTTTTTCAGCTAACTGTGGTTTCTTATCTTCCCACAGCTATTTTTAACATCATGTCAGTATTTTTAGCTTTGTCGGGTGAAAACAAAAAAGAGAAAGAAAAAGTTGTTGCTACGTTTGTAAATCTTCCAGGGTAGCTGCAGAGCTGTCACTCAGGCACTAGGCTGACCTGGGTACCACCTCTGCTTTGTCTGGACAGTGTCTGAGCCAGAGTCTGCAGGTGTGACCCCACCTGCCAGGCTCCCTGTCTGGGCTCACGCAGCCACAGCCTCTCCTGCTCAATCTGCATATTTCACATAGAATAAAACCCTGTTCAGGGCCCAGTGAGCAAAACAACTTCATCACTAAAAAGTTAAAAGAGTCATGGTGAAAAAAAAGAAGAGGTTTGCAGTCCCTGCTGCAGGAGACATTTACACACTTAAATTAAGTAGTTGGTGTAATGCAGACGGGAGCACAGATCTTATTCTCACAAGTGAGTGCACTAAGTCCCACAATTATTCTCTCAGTGGCCTCCAAAATATTTCAAATATTGTCCCAATAAAATTACAGCAATGAGAGGAGTCAAAAACTTCTCTCTCCTCCACTTAAATAATGTCCTTATATCTGTGTGATATCAATTCAAATGTCCTCAAGGTGAGGAAAAAAATGTAATCCTGGCCTCCCACACACAAATTAAGGGCCTTAATCACCAAATTCTTGGATGAAAGGGATTGCATTTACTTTGTTTAGTGGCCCTTTTAAGGAGAGGAAATGACAAAATGTTACATTTAACAATATTTTGTCCTGAATAAGAAAAATCCATTTACATCCCAGTTGAAAAAAAAAATTATTCTGCAGAAGGAAAACTTTTGTTAAAATTTCTGAGCTGAATTTCTTCTCTTATTTTTCCCCATTTAATTGCCAACCCAATTGGAAATAGCCATCATTCACATAGGCAGAGACCAAATTTTTGTTAATCAATGAGATGATTTAACTAAAACCTTCTGTAAACAATCTGTTTGAAAAGCTAACACTTTTCTGTGTGGATTATCTATCCCTCATTTCTTAGGGACTTCTGTTTGAACATGGGAATTGAAAAAAAAAAAAAAGGCAGTTCTTGATTGAATCTTGTCTTGTGCAGTCTCAGCTTGTAACGAATTTTGTTTAATTAATTGGCTATAAATATATATAAATACATATCTACATGTTGCTTTAAAAGGAGATCAGCTAGGAGCCCACATGCTTTCCCTGCTTCCCATTGCTGGAATCAGACTTTCATTATGGTCCAGTCCTTGTATGGACTGCTTACACTTGTTTCACCAGGGAAATGGGCTAAAAACCTCTCCTGCCATCCAACTGGACTTGTACCATTAACTACACTATGACCAGCAGGAAAGTTTCTTTTTTGAAGACACATGGGTTACACCCCTTCACATTTTTTCCTCTCATTGTCAGCACTTTCATCATGGTCTCTCATCTATTCAGAGACCCTACCTAGGATCCATCTCAATTATTCTCTGCTACTGACCCATCCAGCAGGATATGGAAATCATAGAATCTTCTAGGCTGGAAAAGGCCTTTAAGATCAAGTTCCTCAGCTCCCAGGTCTAGAGTTATCCTCTGGAATGGCATCTTCAGAAAGATCATTACTAATTCCCAATGAGGCCACAGGCTCTTACCATAGACATTGGCGTTGTCCATTTCATTAGAAATTTTGTACTTGAATATTGGAAGTTGCTGAAAACATTCCCAGTTATTAAATCAGGAAGGAAGAAGGGCTGGGACAATCAGTACCAGTAGAAACATCTGGGGAAATTTGCCTTTTTATGCCTTGTTTTATATTTCTTCTCCTCTACTAGGGGTAAAGAGGATCTGGAAAGTCTTGAAAAATTTGTGTTCTTTCCCAAAAACAAAGGAGGGTTTCGGAAAGAAGACTGGTATTTTTCTTGCTGTCCTTGGGTAGCCAAAACTAAACTGAGTTATTCAGCACTTAAAACAATTGGCATAGTTCACAACCACTAAAAAGAAAGAACTCAAGCTTGCTGAAAATGGAACTTCCATTCAAAAACTCTTTTGTATTTTAAATGATGAAAAGAGAAAGAAGAAATGAAAAATTTTCCTATTCTTTCAGGTTGGTTGGAGTTCCAGGCAGGGACCTGACACCCCCAGGGGCAAGCTGTTGGGAATCTGGGATGCCAGACCGGCAGGAGCAAGCCTTCCTCCCTATCTATCAGTGAACAAAATGGGTTCTTGAAAAACCCAGCCAGCCTGTCCTCACAGCAAAATGTTAAGTTCGAAAATTTGGGCTGAATTGTTGAACCATCCTTGATTCACAAATCCCCAATTCCTTCTGTACCTAGCTCCTCATGACCAAACAAGGCATTACATGGGGCTGGTAGATGCAATTCTGTGTGCTACCTGTGCCTTACAATACCACAGAACAGTGCAAATGTGGCTCAAGAGGATGCAAGGTAGCTCATGCAGAGTATTTTAGTGGCAGAAAAAAATTAGAAATGTTATTGCACACCTAGTCAATGAATTATATCTTTCCTGGAAGGAATTACCTTGTATTTGTCTAGAGACCTCAGTCAACATCTGATTCAGGCTGTGCTCAACATAACAAGTAGCTGTGTGTGAGCAAGCAGATACAGATTTGTTTGTGTGTAAACAGAGCTGCAGCCTCTGCCCTGAAGAGCCTCCATTCTTTCAGTGCTTTTAACATCCTTCATCACACCTATCACATAACTCTCCCTCTCAGCATCCTTCTGATCTCTGCAGACTCACAAGAGCTGGCCTGCTTCTTCACATCTGCTTGTTGTGACAATTCGTCCCTCTAGGACTGTGGTACCAGGCACAGATGGGGATGGCATGCCATGGACCTCAGAAGTGCAAAGACACTGGTGAGCTTGTGGGTTTATCAGAGAGACCTTTGGAACCCAAAGACAAATCTGCCAAGCCACCTTTTTCCAACCATAGCTTCCTGTGGCCTGTGGTTATTCACCATTTAGGCCCATTCAGCAGCAGAACTAAAATACAGACACAGTAAATCCCACTGCCATCATCTCCATATACAACACACTTTATTATAACAGAATAAGGGGTTCTGCTCTGCTGGACCAAATCAAGTTGGTCAGTGTTAAGTATCACATTTTAGATTCAAATCCCTGCTAAACCCTCTGCTTATGCTCGTGGTTAACATTATTTTTATATCTGTCTTCAGAAATGAAAGACAGCAGCAGCTCACACATAGCAGCAACAGCATCAGCAGCTTTTAAAGGCCAACTCCATAGATTAAAGGGTGATACACTGAGCACCAAAATCCCACCACCCCAGTGTCTACTGATTAGGTTGGGAGAAAAGCTGAGTGACAAACATGTTTCCAATCTGCCTAGCCCATGCAGCGAAATGGAGCAATCTGGCCTGAAAAGGGATTTAGACTTTTGTTGTGCACAAGGGGAGAAAAAGCTGATTTAAATCCATCAACAATGCCCTCCCTCTTGGTGATCTCAGAGATAAGGAACAGAGTCTGGACACAGTTCATATCCTACCTCTCACCAGGCCCCACACTTCCACTCAAAGACAAAAGCTGGCAGATGAGGGCAAATGATGCTGCCTTGCTATTGAGCTGCCTGCTCACATAAAAACATGTTGTACAATGCATGGAGCCTGCCCAGAGCATTTGATCTAGCAATTTTTAAAGGGAGAGTGAATCCCAAAGCCTGTAGGAAGAGAAATACACAGCCTTTTAGTTCATCAAGACCATTGCTATTAATATGTGTATATCACCGATGTGTAAAAAGGATATTTACAGACACAAAGGTCTTGCTCTAACCTGCTTACAGCCTAAACCAAGGGGGCATTTACA